>JAOWCC010001700.1:152500-519101 GCA_030867875.1 Actinernus sp. WN-2022 | reverse complement strand
AAGGAAGATGAAATGCTCACCAGCTAAAGCGCTTGACGCAAAGTTGTTTAGTCCAGAATTCTGGAAATGGAAACATCGAATGTTGCTAGACGCCTTAGATCAGTTTGGATTTCCTTCAGTCTTTGTGACCATCAGTCCTTACGAATGGACTTTTCCTTTGCCTAAGTGGCTTGAAGATGCGAGACAACAAAGTGGCAAAGCTCCTACTAAACTGGCAGCAGCGGAGACCTTGCATATTTCACACGTGCTAACTCAAATGGTAAGAGGGTACCTATGTGGTTCTAATGATGAGGTTCAAGACTCATCTATTTCACAACACGAAACGGAACACCTCCAACGTGCAAACGTACTTCTATCGTTTAGAGTTCCAAGAGAGGGGCACCGTGCATCTCCAATTGCTTGTATGGTTGAATGACTTCGAATCTATCAACACTGATTTGATTCGAGCCGAAATACCGTGGGATCGCCCAGACATGGCCTATTTAGTAACACACTGCCAGAAATCAGATAAATCAGTGCAGGAAGTTCAAACTGAGGAGAATCACTTTGAAACAACTGATGAAGGGCAAACATTGCTCAAACCCAAGCATTCTCGTGAAGCTTTCACCTTGAATTTAAGGGCGTATTTGATAACCGTACTCGGAGCATTACAATGTTCCATGGATTTTCAGTCGACTGATGGAAGATTGATGATTCTCCGATATGTGGCAGCATACATATCCAAATGGCAAGATGCCTATAGCAATGAGGGCCTTTATTCCAATCACGTGTTAACCTACCATGTTATACACCATTGCAGTTTCACTTTATTTCTTTTTTCATTCATTTGTTATACGCCAATATATGATACGTTAGTTTTTTTTAAAGGTTTTTTTTTTTTTTAAAGATATCTTTATTGTTCTCTCATTTTTGTTTTAACCTTTAAAGTTTGAACATTTCGCATTAACCGTACTTTGACCTTGCAGTTCTACCAGGTGGGACGGGTGGGTTGTTGCGTCCCTAATAAGGCGCAGGTTATCCCTGTGGTAACTTTTCTCACACCTCTTCCCAAAAGGTGCCAAAGAGGTCATCCAATAACACTCTCTGATCTCTAGTCGGCATTGTTTATGGTTAGAACTGGGACGGTATCTGATCGTCTTCGATCCTCTAACTTTCGTTCTTCATTAATGAAAACATTCTAGGCAAATGCTTTCGCAGTAGTTCGTCTTTCGTAATCCAAGAATTTCAATACGAATGCCGCACCCCCCCCCCCCCCCCCCCCCCCCAACTGATCCTCTTAATCAATACTTTGGTTCCAGAAACCAACAAAATAGAACCAAAGTCCTATTCCATTACTCCATGCTTATGTATTCAAGTGCTGGCCTGCTTTGAACACTCTAATTTTTTTCAAAGTAAACGTCGCAGACCCTACGCACACTCAGTCAAGAGCACACACAGTCTTTGCGAAGAAGAGCACACACAGTCTTTGCGAAGAAGAACAGCCCGGCCAGTAACACACCTTGCAACTACGAGCTTTTCAACTGCAACAACTTTAATATACGCTATTGGAGCTGGAATTACTGCAGCTGCTGGCACCAGACTTCCTCTCCAATGGTTCCTCGTTAAAGGATTTAAGTTGTACTCATTCCAATTACAAGACTTAGAAAAGCGCTGTATTGCTATTTCTTGTCACTACCTCCCTGATTCAGGTTTAGGTAATTTGCGTGCCTGCTGCCTTCCTTAGATGTGGTAGTCGTTTATCAGGCTCCCTCTCCGGAATCGAACCGTAATACTTAGACATGGATGGCTTAAACTTTGAGACAAGCATATGACTACTGTAACCACTATGGGTAGGGTAAGAAAATGTGCTCCCAAGCATGGTAAGGAGCCTTTTTATATGGCAGGATCAACCAGATAACTACATACACCGTTGCAGCGAAAGCCATTCCACAAACACCACAAACGGCCACTGAACACTGCAGTGAGCGCTCAAGTAGTTTTTTTACTTTCCGAGGAAGCCACATTACCATTCACAATAGAATCGATGCGATTCCGTACGCGCACGGCGAATGCGTTTCTCTTTCCACGACTTTTGCGAGATAATCCTCAAGATACGGCAAGCACTACCCTATCCTTCGTAAGATCTTCAACACATCTCTCCTAGCTGTGATTTAAGACTTTCCAAAGGACAGTCTCTCATGCAACCACAACAATAAACACTTGACAGCCAAAGCTGAACCGTTACGCAACTCATTAAATTCCTTTCAACGTTCTTATAGCGAAAATCACTTTTCTGTTGCAATGTAACTTTAATGTTGCTATCGCCACGTTTCACCGCTCATGTTCTCTACACTCACACTCCCACGATTAGAGGCGATAAAAATAACCCAAATTATTATTATTTTACCTAGTCAAAAATAGAAAGGTAACCTCAACCATGTACATTTCATAAATATCAATCTCTTCTAACGATTTCACTGAAATTGGTAGAGATTATAAAGGAGACGATCGGTTGCGATTTTAAGAATAAGCATCAGTGAAAAGTCTGTAGAAGCAAAGATAAGAGCATTATCTGATAAAGAAGCGAAAGAAAGGTGTATGGCTGCGTATCTGTTCTTGATGAAATCGAAAGATTCCTGTTACAGAGCGTATGTCATGAAACGAGAGAACCTCTTACAAAACGGGAAACCGTTCAACACCTATCAACTGAGCACCAGCAACGGCATCGAGTGTGCACTTTGCCGCACTTATATCCGTACGAGGACTGGTGCGATTCCAACATGGATGGACAGGAATCCAGACTTAGCTCAAAGATAAGCTTTATAACGAAGGTTTGCTCTAATATTATCGATTACCAAATGGATTTCGAACTATTTCAGTTCGAATATGATAGGTGGCTGTTTAAGGACTGTGAGCGGTGCTAGTGCTATTGCTATTGCTATTGGAAGGAAGATGAAATGCTCACCAGCTAAAGCGCTTGACGCAAAGTTGTTTAGTCCAGAATTCTGGAAATGGAAACATCGAATGTTGCTAGACGCCTTAGATCAGTTTGGATTTCCTTCAGTCTTTGTGACCATCAGTCCTTACGAATGGACTTTTCCTTTGCCTAAGTGGCTTGAAGATGCGAGACAACAAAGTGGCAAAGCTCCTACTAAACTGGCAGCAGCGGAGACCTTGCATATTTCACACGTGCTAACTCAAATGGTAAGAGGGTACCTATGTGGTTCTAATGATGAGGTTCAAGACTCATCTATTTCACAACACGAAACGGAACACCTCCAACGTGCAAACGTACTTCTATCGTTTAGAGTTCCAAGAGAGGGGCACCGTGCATCTCCAATTGCTTGTATGGTTGAATGACTTCGAATCTATCAACACTGATTTGATTCGAGCCGAAATACCGTGGGATCGCCCAGACATGGCCTATTTAGTAACACACTGCCAGAAATCAGATAAATCAGTGCAGGAAGTTCAAACTGAGGAGAATCACTTTGAAACAACTGATGAAGGGCAAACATTGCTCAAACCCAAGCATTCTCGTGAAGCTTTCACCTTGAATTTAAGGGCGTATTTGATAACCGTACTCGGAGCATTACAATGTTCCATGGATTTTCAGTCGACTGATGGAAGATTGATGATTCTCCGATATGTGGCAGCATACATATCCAAATGGCAAGATGCCTATAGCAATGAGGGCCTTTATTCCAATCACGTGTTAACCTACCATGTTATACACCATTGCAGTTTCACTTTATTTCTTTTTTCATTCATTTGTTATACGCCAATATATGATACGTTAGGTTTTTTTTTAAAGGTTTCTTTTTTTTTTTTAAAGATATCTTTATTGTTCTCTCATTTTTGTTTTAACCTTTAAAGTTTGAACATTTCGCATTAACCGTACTTTGACCTTGCAGTTCTACCAGGTGGGACGGGTGGGTTGTTGCGTCCCTAATAAGGCGCAGGTTATCCTGTGGTAACTTTTCTCACACCTCTTCCCAAAAGGTGCCAAAGAGGTCATCCAATAACACTCTCTGATCTCTAGTCGGCATTGTTTATGGTTAGAACTGGGACGGTATCTGATCGTCTTCGATCCTCTAACTTTCGTTCTTCATTAATGAAAACATTCTAGGCAAATGCTTTCGCAGTAGTTCGTCTTTCGTAAATCCAAGAATTTCAATACGAATGCCGCACCCCCCCCCCCCCCCCCCCCCCCAACTGATCCTCTTAATCAATACTTTGGTTCCAGAAACCAACAAAATAGAACCAAAGTCCTATTCCATTACTCCATGCTTATGTATTCAAGTGCTGGCCTGCTTTGAACACTCTAATTTTTTTCAAAGTAAACGTCGCAGACCCTACGCACACTCAGTCAAGAGCACACACAGTCTTTGCGAAGAAGAGCACACACAGTCTTTGCGAAGAAGAACAGCCCGGCCAGTAACACACCTTGCAACTACGAGCTTTTCAACTGCAACAACTTTAATATACGCTATTGGAGCTGGAATTACTGCAGCTGCTGGCACCAGACTTCCTCTCCAATGGTTCCTCGTTAAAGGATTTAAGTTGTACTCATTCCAATTACAAGACTTAGAAAAGCGCTGTATTGCTATTTCTTGTCACTACCTCCCTGATTCAGGTTTAGGTAATTTGCGTGCCTGCTGCCTTCCTTAGATGTGGTAGTCGTTTATCAGGCTCCCTCTCCGGAATCGAACCGTAATACTTAGACATGGATGGCTTAAACTTTGAGACAAGCATATGACTACTGTAACCACTATGGGTAGGGTAAGAAAATGTGCTCCCAAGCATGGTAAGGAGCCTTTTTATATGGCAGGATCAACCAGATAACTACATACACCGTTGCAGCGAAAGCCATTCCACAAACACCACAAACGGCCACTGAACACTGCAGTGAGCGCTCAAGTAGTTTTTTTACTTTCCGAGGAAGCCACATTACCATTCACAATAGAATCGATGCGATTCCGTACGCGCACGGCGAATGCGTTTCTCTTTCCCACGACTTTTGCGAGATAATCCTCAAGATACGGCAAGCACTACCCTATCCTTCGTAAGATCTTCAACACATCTCTCCTAGCTGTGATTTAAGACTTTCCAAAGGACAGTCTCTCATGCAACCACAACAATAAACACTTGACAGCCAAAGCTGAACCGTTACGCAACTCATTAAATTCCTTTCAACGTTCTTATAGCGAAAATCACTTTTCTGTTGCAATGTAACTTTAATGTTGCTATCGCCACGTTTCACCGCTCATGTTCTCTACACTCACACTCCCACGATTAGAGGCGATAAAAATAACCCAAATTATTATTATTTTACCTAGTCAAAAATAGAAAGGTAACCTCAACCATGTACATTTCATAAATATCAATCTCTTCTAACGATTTCACTGAAATTGGTAGAGATTATAAAGGAGACGATCGGTTGCGATTTTAAGAATAAGCATCAGTGAAAAGTCTGTAGAAGCAAAGATAAGAGCATTATCTGATAAAGAAGCGAAAGAAAGGTGTATGGCTGCGTATCTGTTCTTGATGAAATCGAAAGATTCCTGTTACAGAGCGTATGTCATGAAACGAGAGAACCTCTTACAAAACGGGAAACCGTTCAACACCTATCAACTGAGCACCAGCAACGGCATCGAGTGTGCACTTTGGCCGCACTTATATCCGTACGAGGACTGGTGCGATTCCAACATGGATGGACAGGAATCCAGACTTAGCTCAAAGATAAGCTTTATAACGAAGGTTTGCTCTAATATTATCGATTACCAAATGGATTTCGAACTATTTCAGTTCGAATATGATAGGTGGCTGTTTAAGACTGTGAGCGGTGCTAGTGCTATTGCTATTGCTATTGGAAGGAAGATGAAATGCTCACCAGCTAAAGCGCTTGACGCAAAGTTGTTTAGTCCAGAATTCTGGAAATGGAAACATCGAATGTTGCTAGACGCCTTAGATCAGTTTGGATTTCCTTCAGTCTTTGTGACCATCAGTCCTTACGAATGGACTTTTCCTTTGCCTAAGTGGCTTGAAGATGCGAGACAACAAAGTGGCAAAGCTCCTACTAAACTGGCAGCAGCGGAGACCTTGCATATTTCACACGTGCTAACTCAAATGGTAAGAGGGTACCTATGTGGTTCTAATGATGAGGTTCAAGACTCATCTATTTCACAACACGAAACGGAACACCTCCAACGTGCAAACGTACTTCTATCGTTTAGAGTTCCAAGAGAGGGGCACCGTGCATCTCCAATTGCTTGTATGGTTGAATGACTTCGAATCTATCAACACTGATTTGATTCGAGCCGAAATACCGTGGGATCGCCCAGACATGGCCTATTTAGTAACACACTGCCAGAAATCAGATAAATCAGTGCAGGAAGTTCAAACTGAGGAGAATCACTTTGAAACAACTGATGAAGGGCAAACATTGCTCAAACCCAAGCATTCTCGTGAAGCTTTCACCTTGAATTTAAGGGCGTATTTGATAACCGTACTCGGAGCATTACAATGTTCCATGGATTTTCAGTCGACTGATGGAAGATTGATGATTCTCCGATATGTGGCAGCATACATATCCAAATGGCAAGATGCCTATAGCAATGAGGGCCTTTATTCCAATCACGTGTTAACCTACCATGTTATACACCATTGCAGTTTCACTTTATTTCTTTTTTCATTCATTTGTTATACGCCAATATATGATACGTTAGTTTTTTTTTAAAGGTTTTTTTTTTTTTTAAAGATATCTTTATTGTTCTCTCATTTTTGTTTTAACCTTTAAAGTTTGAACATTTCGCATTAACCGTACTTTGACCTTGCAGTTCTACCAGGTGGGACGGGTGGGTTGTTGCGTCCCTAATAAGGCGCAGGTTATCCCTGTGGTAACTTTTCTCACACCTCTTCCCAAAAGGTGCCAAAGAGGTCATCCAATAACACTCTCTGATCTCTAGTCGGCATTGTTTATGGTTAGAACTGGGACGGTATCTGATCGTCTTCGATCCTCTAACTTTCGTTCTTCATTAATGAAAACATTCTAGGCAAATGCTTTCGCAGTAGTTCGTCTTTCGTAAATCCAAGAATTTCAATACGAATGCCGCACCCCCCCCCCCCCCCCCCCCAACTGATCCTCTTAATCAATACTTTGGTTCCAGAAACCAACAAAATAGAACCAAAGTCCTATTCCATTACTCCATGCTTATGTATTCAAGTGCTGGCCTGCTTTGAACACTCTAATTTTTTTCAAAGTAAACGTCGCAGACCCTACGCACACTCAGTCAAGAGCACACACAGTCTTTGCGAAGAAGAGCACACACAGTCTTTGCGAAGAAGAACAGCCCGGCCAGTAACACACCTTGCAACTACGAGCTTTTCAACTGCAACAACTTTAATATACGCTATTGGAGCTGGAATTACTGCAGCTGCTGGCACCAGACTTCCTCTCCAATGGTTCCTCGTTAAAGGATTTAAGTTGTACTCATTCCAATTACAAGACTTAGAAAAGCGCTGTATTGCTATTTCTTGTCACTACCTCCCTGATTCAGGTTTAGGTAATTTGCGTGCCTGCTGCCTTCCTTAGATGTGGTAGTCGTTTATCAGGCTCCCTCTCCGGAATCGAACCGTAATACTTAGACATGGATGGCTTAAACTTTGAGACAAGCATATGACTACTGTAACCACTATGGGTAGGGTAAGAAAATGTGCTCCCAAGCATGGTAAGGAGCCTTTTTATATGGCAGGATCAACCAGATAACTACATACACCGTTGCAGCGAAAGCCATTCCACAAACACCACAAACGGCCACTGAACACTGCAGTGAGCGCTCAAGTAGTTTTTTTACTTTCCGAGGAAGCCACATTACCATTCACAATAGAATCGATGCGATTCCGTACGCGCACGGCGAATGCGTTTCTCTTTCCCACGACTTTTGCGAGATAATCCTCAAGATACGGCAAGCACTACCCTATCCTTCGTAAGATCTTCAACACATCTCTCCTAGCTGTGATTTAAGACTTTCCAAAGGACAGTCTCTCATGCAACCACAACAATAAACACTTGACAGCCAAAGCTGAACCGTTACGCAACTCATTAAATTCCTTTCAACGTTCTTATAGCGAAAATCACTTTTCTGTTGCAATGTAACTTTAATGTTGCTATCGCCACGTTTCACCGCTCATGTTCTCTACACTCACACTCCCACGATTAGAGGCGATAAAAATAACCCAAATTATTATTATTTTACCTAGTCAAAAATAGAAAGGTAACCTCAACCATGTACATTTCATAAATATCAATCTCTTCTAACGATTTCACTGAAATTGGTAGAGATTATAAAGGAGACGATCGGTTGCGATTTTAAGAATAAGCATCAGTGAAAAGTCTGTAGAAGCAAAGATAAGAGCATTATCTGATAAAGAAGCGAAAGAAAGGTGTATGGCTGCGTATCTGTTCTTGATGAAATCGAAAGATTCCTGTTACAGAGCGTATGTCATGAAACGAGAGAACCTCTTACAAAACGGGAAACCGTTCAACACCTATCAACTGAGCACCAGCAACGGCATCGAGTGTGCACTTTGGCCGCACTTATATCCGTACGAGGACTGGTGCGATTCCAACATGGATGGACAGGAATCCAGACTTAGCTCAAAGATAAGCTTTATAACGAAGGTTTGCTCTAATATTATCGATTACCAAATGGATTTCGAACTATTTCAGTTCGAATATGATAGGTGGCTGTTTAAGACTGTGAGCGGTGCTAGTGCTATTGCTATTGCTATTGGAAGGAAGATGAAATGCTCACCAGCTAAAGCGCTTGACGCAAAGTTGTTTAGTCCAGAATTCTGGAAATGGAAACATCGAATGTTGCTAGACGCCTTAGATCAGTTTGGATTTCCTTCAGTCTTTGTGACCATCAGTCCTTACGAATGGACTTTTCCTTTGCCTAAGTGGCTTGAAGATGCGAGACAACAAAGTGGCAAAGCTCCTACTAAACTGGCAGCAGCGGAGACCTTGCATATTTCACACGTGCTAACTCAAATGGTAAGAGGGTACCTATGTGGTTCTAATGATGAGGTTCAAGACTCATCTATTTCACAACACGAAACGGAACACCTCCAACGTGCAAACGTACTTCTATCGTTTAGAGTTCCAAGAGAGGGGCACCGTGCATCTCCAATTGCTTGTATGGTTGAATGACTTCGAATCTATCAACACTGATTTGATTCGAGCCGAAATACCGTGGGATCGCCCAGACATGGCCTATTTAGTAACACACTGCCAGAAATCAGATAAATCAGTGCAGGAAGTTCAAACTGAGGAGAATCACTTTGAAACAACTGATGAAGGGCAAACATTGCTCAAACCCAAGCATTCTCGTGAAGCTTTCACCTTGAATTTAAGGGCGTATTTGATAACCGTACTCGGAGCATTACGATGTTCCATGGATTTTCAGTCGACTGATGGAAGATTGATGATTCTCCGATATGTGGCAGCATACATATCCAAATGGCAAGATGCCTATAGCAATGAGGGCCTTTATTCCAATCACGTGTTAACCTACCATGTTATACACCATTGCAGTTTCACTTTATTTCTTTTTTCATTCATTTGTTATACGCCAATATATGATACGTTAGTTTTTTTTTAAAGGTTTTTTTTTTTTTTTAAAGATATCTTTATTGTTCTCTCATTTTTGTTTTAACCTTTAAAGTTTGAACATTTCGCATTAACCGTACTTTGACCTTGCAGTTCTACCAGGTGGGACGGGTGGGTTGTTGCGTCCCTAATAAGGCGCAGGTTATCCCTGTGGTAACTTTTCTCACACCTCTTCCCAAAAGGTGCCAAAGAGGTCATCCAATAACACTCTCTGATCTCTAGTCGGCATTGTTTATGGTTAGAACTGGGACGGTATCTGATCGTCTTCGATCCTCTAACTTTCGTTCTTCATTAATGAAAACATTCTAGGCAAATGCTTTCGCAGTAGTTCGTCTTTCGTAAATCCAAGAATTTCAATACGAATGCCGCACCCCCCCCCCCCCCCCCCCCCAACTGATCCTCTTAATCAATACTTTGGTTCCAGAAACCAACAAAATAGAACCAAAGTCCTATTCCATTACTCCATGCTTATGTATTCAAGTGCTGGCCTGCTTTGAACACTCTAATTTTTTTCAAAGTAAACGTCGCAGACCCTACGCACACTCAGTCAAGAGCACACACAGTCTTTGCGAAGAAGAGCACACACAGTCTTTGCGAAGAAGAACAGCCCGGCCAGTAACACACCTTGCAACTACGAGCTTTTCAACTGCAACAACTTTAATATACGCTATTGGAGCTGGAATTACTGCAGCTGCTGGCACCAGACTTCCTCTCCAATGGTTCCTCGTTAAAGGATTTAAGTTGTACTCATTCCAATTACAAGACTTAGAAAAGCGCTGTATTGCTATTTCTTGTCACTACCTCCCTGATTCAGGTTTAGGTAATTTGCGTGCCTGCTGCCTTCCTTAGATGTGGTAGTCGTTTATCAGGCTCCCTCTCCGGAATCGAACCGTAATACTTAGACATGGATGGCTTAAACTTTGAGACAAGCATATGACTACTGTAACCACTATGGGTAGGGTAAGAAAATGTGCTCCCAAGCATGGTAAGGAGCCTTTTTATATGGCAGGATCAACCAGATAACTACATACACCGTTGCAGCGAAAGCCATTCCACAAACACCACAAACGGCCACTGAACACTGCAGTGAGCGCTCAAGTAGTTTTTTTACTTTCCGAGGAAGCCACATTACCATTCACAATAGAATCGATGCGATTCCGTACGCGCACGGCGAATGCGTTTCTCTTTCCCACGACTTTTGCGAGATAATCCTCAAGATACGGCAAGCACTACCCTATCCTTCGTAAGATCTTCAACACATCTCTCCTAGCTGTGATTTAAGACTTTCCAAAGGACAGTCTCTCATGCAACCACAACAATAAACACTTGACAGCCAAAGCTGAACCGTTACGCAACTCATTAAATTCCTTTCAACGTTCTTATAGCGAAAATCACTTTTCTGTTGCAATGTAACTTTAATGTTGCTATCGCCACGTTTCACCGCTCATGTTCTCTACACTCACACTCCCACGATTAGAGGCGATAAAAATAACCCAAATTATTATTATTTTACCTAGTCAAAAATAGAAAGGTAACCTCAACCATGTACATTTCATAAATATCAATCTCTTCTAACGATTTCACTGAAATTGGTAGAGATTATAAAGGAGACGATCGGTTGCGATTTTAAGAATAAGCATCAGTGAAAAGTCTGTAGAAGCAAAGATAAGAGCATTATCTGATAAAGAAGCGAAAGAAAGGTGTATGGCTGCGTATCTGTTCTTGATGAAATCGAAAGATTCCTGTTACAGAGCGTATGTCATGAAACGAGAGAACCTCTTACAAAACGGGAAACCGTTCAACACCTATCAACTGAGCACCAGCAACGGCATCGAGTGTGCACTTTGGCCGCACTTATATCCGTACGAGGACTGGTGCGATTCCAACATGGATGGACAGGAATCCAGACTTAGCTCAAAGATAAGCTTTATAACGAAGGTTTGCTCTAATATTATCGATTACCAAATGGATTTCGAACTATTTCAGTTCGAATATGATAGGTGGCTGTTTAAGACTGTGAGCGGTGCTAGTGCTATTGCTATTGCTATTGGAAGGAAGATGAAATGCTCACCAGCTAAAGCGCTTGACGCAAAGTTGTTTAGTCCAGAATTCTGGAAATGGAAACATCGAATGTTGCTAGACGCCTTAGATCAGTTTGGATTTCCTTCAGTCTTTGTGACCATCAGTCCTTACGAATGGACTTTTCCTTTGCCTAAGTGGCTTGAAGATGCGAGACAACAAAGTGGCAAAGCTCCTACTAAACTGGCAGCAGCGGAGACCTTGCATATTTCACACGTGCTAACTCAAATGGTAAGAGGGTACCTATGTGGTTCTAATGATGAGGTTCAAGACTCATCTATTTCACAACACGAAACGGAACACCTCCAACGTGCAAACGTACTTCTATCGTTTAGAGTTCCAGGAGAGGGGCACCGTGCATCTCCAATTGCTTGTATGGTTGAATGACTTCGAATCTATCAACACTGATTTGATTCGAGCCGAAATACCGTGGGATCGCCCAGACATGGCCTATTTAGTAACACACTGCCAGAAATCAGATAAATCAGTGCAGGAAGTTCAAACTGAGGAGAATCACTTTGAAACAACTGATGAAGGGCAAACATTGCTCAAACCCAAGCATTCTCGTGAAGCTTTCACCTTGAATTTAAGGGCGTATTTGATAACCGTACTCGGAGCATTACGATGTTCCATGGATTTTCAGTCGACTGATGGAAGATTGATGATTCTCCGATATGTGGCAGCATACATATCCAAATGGCAAGATGCCTATAGCAATGAGGGCCTTTATTCCAATCACGTGTTACCCTACCATGTTATACACCATTGCAGTTTCACTTTATTTCTTTTTTCATTCATTTGTTATACGCCAATATATGATACGTTAGTTTTTTTTTAAAGGTTTTTTTTTTTTTTTAAAGATATCTTTATTGTTCTCTCATTTTTGTTTTAACCTTTAAAGTTTGAACATTTCGCATTAACCGTACTTTGACCTTGCAGTTCTACCAGGTGGGACGGGTGGGTTGTTGCGTCCCTAATAAGGCGCAGGTTATCCCTGTGGTAACTTTTCTCACACCTCTTCCCAAAAGGTGCCAAAGAGGTCATCCAATAACACTCTCTGATCTCTAGTCGGCATTGTTTATGGTTAGAACTGGGACGGTATCTGATCGTCTTCGATCCTCTAACTTTCGTTCTTCATTAATGAAAACATTCTAGGCAAATGCTTTCGCAGTAGTTCGTCTTTCGTAAATCCAAGAATTTCAATACGAATGCCGCACCCCCCCCCCCCCCCCCCCCCCCCCAACTGATCCTCTTAATCAATACTTTGGTTCCAGAAACCAACAAAATAGAACCAAAGTCCTATTCCATTACTCCATGCTTATGTATTCAAGTGCTGGCCTGCTTTGAACACTCTAATTTTTTTCAAAGTAAACGTCGCAGACCCTACGCACACTCAGTCAAGAGCACACACAGTCTTTGCGAAGAAGAGCACACACAGTCTTTGCGAAGAAGAACAGCCCGGCCAGTAACACACCTTGCAACTACGAGCTTTTCAACTGCAACAACTTTAATATACGCTATTGGAGCTGGAATTACTGCAGCTGCTGGCACCAGACTTCCTCTCCAATGGTTCCTCGTTAAAGGATTTAAGTTGTACTCATTCCAATTACAAGACTTAGAAAAGCGCTGTATTGCTATTTCTTGTCACTACCTCCCTGATTCAGGTTTAGGTAATTTGCGTGCCTGCTGCCTTCCTTAGATGTGGTAGTCGTTTATCAGGCTCCCTCTCCGGAATCGAACCGTAATACTTAGACATGGATGGCTTAAACTTTGAGACAAGCATATGACTACTGTAACCACTATGGGTAGGGTAAGAAAATGTGCTCCCAAGCATGGTAAGGAGCCTTTTTATATGGCAGGATCAACCAGATAACTACATACACCGTTGCAGCGAAAGCCATTCCACAAACACCACAAACGGCCACTGAACACTGCAGTGAGCGCTCAAGTAGTTTTTTTACTTTCCGAGGAAGCCACATTACCATTCACAATAGAATCGATGCGATTCCGTACGCGCACGGCGAATGCGTTTCTCTTTCCCACGACTTTTGCGAGATAATCCTCAAGATACGGCAAGCACTACCCTATCCTTCGTAAGATCTTCAACACATCTCTCCTAGCTGTGATTTAAGACTTTCCAAAGGACAGTCTCTCATGCAACCACAACAATAAACACTTGACAGCCAAAGCTGAACCGTTACGCAACTCATTAAATTCCTTTCAACGTTCTTATAGCGAAAATCACTTTTCTGTTGCAATGTAACTTTAATGTTGCTATCGCCACGTTTCACCGCTCATGTTCTCTACACTCACACTCCCACGATTAGAGGCGATAAAAATAACCCAAATTATTATTATTTTACCTAGTCAAAAATAGAAAGGTAACCTCAACCATGTACATTTCATAAATATCAATCTCTTCTAACGATTTCACTGAAATTGGTAGAGATTATAAAGGAGACGATCGGTTGCGATTTTAAGAATAAGCATCAGTGAAAAGTCTGTAGAAGCAAAGATAAGAGCATTATCTGATAAAGAAGCGAAAGAAAGGTGTATGGCTGCGTATCTGTTCTTGATGAAATCGAAAGATTCCTGTTACAGAGCGTATGTCATGAAACGAGAGAACCTCTTACAAAACGGGAAACCGTTCAACACCTATCAACTGAGCACCAGCAACGGCATCGAGTGTGCACTTTGGCCGCACTTATATCCGTACGAGGACTGGTGCGATTCCAACATGGATGGACAGGAATCCAGACTTAGCTCAAAGATAAGCTTTATAACGAAGGTTTGCTCTAATATTATCGATTACCAAATGGATTTCGAACTATTTCAGTTCGAATATGATAGGTGGCTGTTTAAGACTGTGAGCGGTGCTAGTGCTATTGCTATTGCTATTGCTATTGGAAGGAAGATGAAATGCTCACCAGCTAAAGCGCTTGACGCAAAGTTGTTTAGTCCAGAATTCTGGAAATGGAAACATCGAATGTTGCTAGACGCCTTAGATCAGTTTGGATTTCCTTCAGTCTTTGTGACCATCAGTCCTTACGAATGGACTTTTCCTTTGCCTAAGTGGCTTGAAGATGCGAGACAACAAAGTGGCAAAGCTCCTACTAAACTGGCAGCAGCGGAGACCTTGCATATTTCACACGTGCTAACTCAAATGGTAAGAGGGTACCTATGTGGTTCTAATGAAGGTTTTTTTTTTTTTAAAGATATCTTTATTGTTCTCTCATTTTTGTTTTAACCTTTAAAGTTTGAACATTTCGCATTAACCGTACTTTGACCTTGCAGTTCTACCAGGTGGGACGGGTGGGTTGTTGCGTCCCTAATAAGGCGCAGGTTATCCCTGTGGTAACTTTTCTCACACCTCTTCCCAAAAGGTGCCAAAGAGGTCATCCAATAACACTCTCTGATCTCTAGTCGGCATTGTTTATGGTTAGAACTGGGACGGTATCTGATCGTCTTCGATCCTCTAACTTTCGTTCTTCATTAATGAAAACATTCTAGGCAAATGCTTTCGCAGTAGTTCGTCTTTCGTAAATCCAAGAATTTCAATACGAATGCCGCACCCCCCCCCCCCCCCCCCCAACTGATCCTCTTAATCAATACTTTGGTTCCAGAAACCAACAAAATAGAACCAAAGTCCTATTCCATTACTCCATGCTTATGTATTCAAGTGCTGGCCTGCTTTGAACACTCTAATTTTTTTCAAAGTAAACGTCGCAGACCCTACGCACACTCAGTCAAGAGCACACACAGTCTTTGCGAAGAAGAGCACATACAGTCTTTGCGAAGAAGAACAGCCCGGCCAGTAACACACCTTGCAACTACGAGCTTTTCAACTGCAACAACTTTAATATACGCTATTGGAGCTGGAATTACTGCAGCTGCTGGCACCAGACTTCCTCTCCAATGGTTCCTCGTTAAAGGATTTAAGTTGTACTCATTCCAATTACAAGACTTAGAAAAGCGCTGTATTGCTATTTCTTGTCACTACCTCCCTGATTCAGGTTTAGGTAATTTGCGTGCCTGCTGCCTTCCTTAGATGTGGTAGTCGTTTATCAGGCTCCCTCTCCGGAATCGAACCGTAATACTTAGACATGGATGGCTTAAACTTTGAGACAAGCATATGACTACTGTAACCACTATGGGTAGGGTAAGAAAATGTGCTCCCAAGCATGGTAAGGAGCCTTTTTATATGGCAGGATCAACCAGATAACTACATACACCGTTGCAGCGAAAGCCATTCCACAAACACCACAAACGGCCACTGAACACTGCAGTGAGCGCTCAAGTAGTTTTTTTACTTTCCGAGGAAGCCACATTACCATTCACAATAGAATCGATGCGATTCCGTACGCGCACGGCGAATGCGTTTCTCTTTCCCACGACTTTTGCGAGATAATCCTCAAGATACGGCAAGCACTACCCTATCCTTCGTAAGATCTTCAACACATCTCTCCTAGCTGTGATTTAAGACTTTCCAAAGGACAGTCTCTCATGCAACCACAACAATAAACACTTGACAGCCAAAGCTGAACCGTTACGCAACTCATTAAATTCCTTTCAACGTTCTTATAGCGAAAATCACTTTTCTGTTGCAATGTAACTTTAATGTTGCTATCGCCACGTTTCACCGCTCATGTTCTCTACACTCACACTCCCACGATTAGAGGCGATAAAAATAACCCAAATTATTATTATTTTACCTAGTCAAAAATAGAAAGGTAACCTCAACCATGTACATTTCATAAATATCAATCTCTTCTAACGATTTCACTGAAATTGGTAGAGATTATAAAGGAGACGATCGGTTGCGATTTTAAGAATAAGCATCAGTGAAAAGTCTGTAGAAGCAAAGATAAGAGCATTATCTGATAAAGAAGCGAAAGAAAGGTGTATGGCTGCGTATCTGTTCTTGATGAAATCGAAAGATTCCTGTTACAGAGCGTATGTCATGAAACGAGAGAACCTCTTACAAAACGGGAAACCGTTCAACACCTATCAACTGAGCACCAGCAACGGCATCGAGTGTGCACTTTGGCCGCACTTATATCCGTACGAGGACTGGTGCGATTCCAACATGGATGGACAGGAATCCAGACTTAGCTCAAAGATAAGCTTTATAACGAAGGTTTGCTCTAATATTATCGATTACCAAATGGATTTCGAACTATTTCAGTTCGAATATGATAGGTGGCTGTTTAAGACTGTGAGCGGTGCTAGTGCTATTGCTATTGCTATTGGAAGGAAGATGAAATGCTCACCAGCTAAAGCGCTTGACGCAAAGTTGTTTAGTCCAGAATTCTGGAAATGGAAACATCGAATGTTGCTAGACGCCTTAGATCAGTTTGGATTTCCTTCAGTCTTTGTGACCATCAGTCCTTACGAATGGACTTTTCCTTTGCCTAAGTGGCTTGAAGATGCGAGACAACAAAGTGGCAAAGCTCCTACTAAACTGGCAGCAGCGGAGACCTTGCATATTTCACACGTGCTAACTCAAATGGTAAGAGGGTACCTATGTGGTTCTAATGATGAGGTTCAAGACTCATCTATTTCACAACACGAAACGGAACACCTCCAACGTGCAAACGTACTTCTATCGTTTAGAGTTCCAGGAGAGGGGCACCGTGCATCTCCAATTGCTTGTATGGTTGAATGACTTCGAATCTATCAACACTGATTTGATTCGAGCCGAAATACCGTGGGATCGCCCAGACATGGCCTATTTAGTAACACACTGCCAGAAATCAGATAAATCAGTGCAGGAAGTTC
The DNA here is from genome assembly GCA_030867875.1 of Actinernus sp. WN-2022. NCBI lineage: Eukaryota > Metazoa > Cnidaria > Anthozoa > Actiniaria > Actinernidae > Actinernus > Actinernus sp. WN-2022. The sequence goes on along the minus strand of JAOWCC010001700.1, from coordinate 501,595 downwards.
AAACTGAGGAGAATCACTTTGAAACAACTGATGAAGGGCAAACATTGCTCAAACCCAAGCATTCTCGTGAAGCTTTCACCTTGAATTTAAGGGCGTATTTGATAACCGTACTCGGAGCATTACGATGTTCCATGGATTTTCAGTCGACTGATGGAAGATTGATGATTCTCCGATATGTGGCAGCATACATATCCAAATGGCAAGATGCCTATAGCAATGAGGGCCTTTATTCCAATCACGTGTTACCCTACCATGTTATACACCATTGCAGTTTCACTTTATTTCTTTTTTCATTCATTTGTTATACGCCAATATATGATACGTTAGTTTTTTTTTAAAGGTTTTTTTTTTTTTTTAAAGATATCTTTATTGTTCTCTCATTTTTGTTTTAACCTTTAAAGTTTGAACATTTCGCATTAACCGTACTTTGACCTTGCAGTTCTACCAGGTGGGACGGGTGGGTTGTTGCGTCCCTAATAAGGCGCAGGTTATCCCTGTGGTAACTTTTCTCACACCTCTTCCCAAAAGGTGCCAAAGAGGTCATCCAATAACACTCTCTGATCTCTAGTCGGCATTGTTTATGGTTAGAACTGGGACGGTATCTGATCGTCTTCGATCCTCTAACTTTCGTTCTTCATTAATGAAAACATTCTAGGCAAATGCTTTCGCAGTAGTTCGTCTTTCGTAAATCCAAGAATTTCAATACGAATGCCGCACCCCCCCCCCCCCCCCCCCCCAACTGATCCTCTTAATCAATACTTTGGTTCCAGAAACCAGCAAAATAGAACCAAAGTCCTATTCCATTACTCCATGCTTATGTATTCAAGTGCTGGCCTGCTTTGAACACTCTAATTTTTTTCAAAGTAAACGTCGCAGACCCTACGCACACTCAGTCAAGAGCACACACAGTCTTTGCGAAGAAGAGCACACACAGTCTTTGCGAAGAAGAACAGCCCGGCCAGTAACACACCTTGCAACTACGAGCTTTTCAACTGCAACAACTTTAATATACGCTATTGGAGCTGGAATTACTGCAGCTGCTGGCACCAGACTTCCTCTCCAATGGTTCCTCGTTAAAGGATTTAAGTTGTACTCATTCCAATTACAAGACTTAGAAAAGCGCTGTATTGCTATTTCTTGTCACTACCTCCCTGATTCAGGTTTAGGTAATTTGCGTGCCTGCTGCCTTCCTTAGATGTGGTAGTCGTTTATCAGGCTCCCTCTCCGGAATCGAACCGTAATACTTAGACATGGATGGCTTAAACTTTGGGACAAGCATATGACTACTGTAACCACTATGGGTAGGGTAAGAAAATGTGCTCCCAAGCATGGTAAGGAGCCTTTTTATATGGCAGGATCAACCAGATAACTACATACACCGTTGCAGCGAAAGCCATTCCACAAACACCACAAACGGCCACTGAACACTGCAGTGAGCGCTCAAGTAGTTTTTTTACTTTCCGAGGAAGCCACATTACCATTCACAATAGAATCGATGCGATTCCGTACGCGCACGGCGAATGCGTTTCTCTTTCCCACGACTTTTGCGAGATAATCCTCAAGATACGGCAAGCACTACCCTATCCTTCGTAAGATCTTCAACACATCTCTCCTAGCTGTGATTTAAGACTTTCCAAAGGACAGTCTCTCATGCAACCACAACAATAAACACTTGACAGCCAAAGCTGAACCGTTACGCAACTCATTAAATTCCTTTCAACGTTCTTATAGCGAAAATCACTTTTCTGTTGCAATGTAACTTTAATGTTGCTATCGCCACGTTTCACCGCTCATGTTCTCTACACTCACACTCCCACGATTAGAGGCGATAAAAATAACCCAAATTATTATTATTTTACCTAGTCAAAAATAGAAAGGTAACCTCAACCATGTACATTTCATAAATATCAATCTCTTCTAACGATTTCACTGAAATTGGTAGAGATTATAAAGGAGACGATCGGTTGCGATTTTAAGAATAAGCATCAGTGAAAAGTCTGTAGAAGCAAAGATAAGAGCATTATCTGATAAAGAAGCGAAAGAAAGGTGTATGGCTGCGTATCTGTTCTTGATGAAATCGAAAGATTCCTGTTACAGAGCGTATGTCATGAAACGAGAGAACCTCTTACAAAACGGGAAACCGTTCAACACCTATCAACTGAGCACCAGCAACGGCATCGAGTGTGCACTTTGGCCGCACTTATATCCGTACGAGGACTGGTGCGATTCCAACATGGATGGACAGGAATCCAGACTTAGCTCAAAGATAAGCTTTATAACGAAGGTTTGCTCTAATATTATCGATTACCAAATGGATTTCGAACTATTTCAGTTCGAATATGATAGGTGGCTGTTTAAGACTGTGAGCGGTGCTAGTGCTATTGCTATTGCTATTGGAAGGAAGATGAAATGCTCACCAGCTAAAGCGCTTGACGCAAAGTTGTTTAGTCCAGAATTCTGGAAATGGAAACATCGAATGTTGCTAGACGCCTTAGATCAGTTTGGATTTCCTTCAGTCTTTGTGACCATCAGTCCTTACGAATGGACTTTTCCTTTGCCTAAGTGGCTTGAAGATGCGAGACAACAAAGTGGCAAAGCTCCTACTAAACTGGCAGCAGCGGAGACCTTGCATATTTCACACGTGCTAACTCAAATGGTAAGAGGGTACCTATGTGGTTCTAATGAAGGTTTTTTTTTTTTTTAAAGATATCTTTATTGTTCTCTCATTTTTGTTTTAACCTTTAAAGTTTGAACATTTCGCATTAACCGTACTTTGACCTTGCAGTTCTACCAGGTGGGACGGGTGGGTTGTTGCGTCCCTAATAAGGCGCAGGTTATCCCTGTGGTAACTTTTCTCACACCTCTTCCCAAAAGGTGCCAAAGAGGTCATCCAATAACACTCTCTGATCTCTAGTCGGCATTGTTTATGGTTAGAACTGGGACGGTATCTGATCGTCTTCGATCCTCTAACTTTCGTTCTTCATTAATGAAAACATTCTAGGCAAATGCTTTCGCAGTAGTTCGTCTTTCGTAAATCCAAGAATTTCAATACGAATGCCGCACCCCCCCCCCCCCCCCCCCCCCAACTGATCCTCTTAATCAATACTTTGGTTCCAGAAACCAACAAAATAGAACCAAAGTCCTATTCCATTACTCCATGCTTATGTATTCAAGTGCTGGCCTGCTTTGAACACTCTAATTTTTTTCAAAGTAAACGTCGCAGACCCTACGCACACTCAGTCAAGAGCACACACAGTCTTTGCGAAGAAGAGCACACACAGTCTTTGCGAAGAAGAACAGCCCGGCCAGTAACACACCTTGCAACTACGAGCTTTTCAACTGCAACAACTTTAATATACGCTATTGGAGCTGGAATTACTGCAGCTGCTGGCACCAGACTTCCTCTCCAATGGTTCCTCGTTAAAGGATTTAAGTTGTACTCATTCCAATTACAAGACTTAGAAAAGCGCTGTATTGCTATTTCTTGTCACTACCTCCCTGATTCAGGTTTAGGTAATTTGCGTGCCTGCTGCCTTCCTTAGATGTGGTAGTCGTTTATCAGGCTCCCTCTCCGGAATCGAACCGTAATACTTAGACATGGATGGCTTAAACTTTGAGACAAGCATATGACTACTGTAACCACTATGGGTAGGGTAAGAAAATGTGCTCCCAAGCATGGTAAGGAGCCTTTTTATATGGCAGGATCAACCAGATAACTACATACACCGTTGCAGCGAAAGCCATTCCACAAACACCACAAACGGCCACTGAACACTGCAGTGAGCGCTCAAGTAGTTTTTTTACTTTCCGAGGAAGCCACATTACCATTCACAATAGAATCGATGCGATTCCGTACGCGCACGGCGAATGCGTTTCTCTTTCCCACGACTTTTGCGAGATAATCCTCAAGATACGGCAAGCACTACCCTATCCTTCGTAAGATCTTCAACACATCTCTCCTAGCTGTGATTTAAGACTTTCCAAAGGACAGTCTCTCATGCAACCACAACAATAAACACTTGACAGCCAAAGCTGAACCGTTACGCAACTCATTAAATTCCTTTCAACGTTCTTATAGCGAAAATCACTTTTCTGTTGCAATGTAACTTTAATGTTGCTATCGCCACGTTTCACCGCTCATGTTCTCTACACTCACACTCCCACGATTAGAGGCGATAAAAATAACCCAAATTATTATTATTTTACCTAGTCAAAAATAGAAAGGTAACCTCAACCATGTACATTTCATAAATATCAATCTCTTCTAACGATTTCACTGAAATTGGTAGAGATTATAAAGGAGACGATCGGTTGCGATTTTAAGAATAAGCATCAGTGAAAAGTCTGTAGAAGCAAAGATAAGAGCATTATCTGATAAAGAAGCGAAAGAAAGGTGTATGGCTGCGTATCTGTTCTTGATGAAATCGAAAGATTCCTGTTACAGAGCGTATGTCATGAAACGAGAGAACCTCTTACAAAACGGGAAACCGTTCAACACCTATCAACTGAGCACCAGCAACGGCATCGAGTGTGCACTTTGGCCGCACTTATATCCGTACGAGGACTGGTGCGATTCCAACATGGATGGACAGGAATCCAGACTTAGCTCAAAGATAAGCTTTATAACGAAGGTTTGCTCTAATATTATCGATTACCAAATGGATTTCGAACTATTTCAGTTCGAATATGATAGGTGGCTGTTTAAGACTGTGAGCGGTGCTAGTGCTATTGCTATTGCTATTGGAAGGAAGATGAAATGCTCACCAGCTAAAGCGCTTGACGCAAAGTTGTTTAGTCCAGAATTCTGGAAATGGAAACATCGAATGTTGCTAGACGCCTTAGATCAGTTTGGATTTCCTTCAGTCTTTGTGACCATCAGTCCTTACGAATGGACTTTTCCTTTGCCTAAGTGGCTTGAAGATGCGAGACAACAAAGTGGCAAAGCTCCTACTAAACTGGCAGCAGCGGAGACCTTGCATATTTCACACGTGCTAACTCAAATGGTAAGAGGGTACCTATGTGGTTCTAATGATGAGGTTCAAGACTCATCTATTTCACAACACGAAACGGAACACCTCCAACGTGCAAACGTACTTCTATCGTTTAGAGTTCCAAGAGAGGGGCACCGTGCATCTCCAATTGCTTGTATGGTTGAATGACTTCGAATCTATCAACACTGATTTGATTCGAGCCGAAATACCGTGGGATCGCCCAGACATGGCCTATTTAGTAACACACTGCCAGAAATCAGATAAATCAGTGCAGGAAGTTCAAACTGAGGAGAATCACTTTGAAACAACTGATGAAGGGCAAACATTGCTCAAACCCAAGCATTCTCGTGAAGCTTTCACCTTGAATTTAAAGGCGTATTTGATAACCGTACTCGGAGCATTACGATGTTCCATGGATTTTCAGTCGACTGATGGAAGATTGATGATTCTCCGATATGTGGCAGCATACATATCCAAATGGCAAGATGCCTATAGCAATGAGGGCCTTTATTCCAATCACGTGTTACCCTACCATGTTATACACCATTGCAGTTTCACTTTATTTCTTTTTTCATTCATTTGTTATACGCCAATATATGATACGTTAGTTATTGTTCTCTCATTTTTGTTTTAACCTTTAAAGTTTGAACATTTCGCATTAACCGTACTTTGACCTTGCAGTTCTACCAGGTGTTGCGTCCCTAATAAGGCGCAGGTTATCCATGTGGTAACTTTTCTCACACCTCTTCCCAAAAGGTGCCAAAGAGGTCATCCAATAACACTCTCTGATCTCTAGTCGGCATTGTTTATGGTTCTTCACAGAAAAGTCCCTCGAAAAAACGGCTAGAAGAGCTCAGATGCAGTCTCAAAGCAGAACCCAAAAATAGGATCGCCCGAAAGTTACAATCCTCGGACGTTTATTCTTTTAACAAAATATTGATTTCATCAGATACAAGTCACAGTTGATTTTTAGAATTTCATAAATAACAGAATCAAAAGTAACTATTAACATGTACTATTTTGATATGCGTAGTCCATAACAATTCTCATAAGTAGTTACAATTTTCTTACAATGTACCATCTGTATATTGCATAATTTAAAATTTAAAATACCAAAAATCCAAAATCGTGAGTGGAGTCGTAAACGTGGAGTCGTAAACGGACAGCTCGCCGTTGTTCGAATGGTGGAAAAGCAAACGGTCATCTTGAAGTTAGGAAATAATAAGCTAGTCGCTGTGCACATGGTCACGTGTGAAAAGGCTGACGGACCAAAAACAGTATTTCCATTCACACCTCTTTCTATTCACTAACGATATGCAAAGCTCAAGGACAAACGCTAGCGAAAGCCATCATCTGGTTCGACATTAATAACGTCCCAGCTGGAACAGCCTATGTAGCGTTATCGCGAGTCAAATCATTGTCTCATCTGTCTTTGATGACTAAAATGAAACCAGAACACTTTAAATCGGTGCAGTCTGAGTGAAACAAGATATAACAAGCAATGACACTTTAAAGCCCAAAGAACGAAACGTGAAAGCAATAAACACTTGTAAATAGTAATGACAACTTACAAATTAAACATTGAATTTGAATTTCACAGATTGTGAATGAGTATTGAAGCCATGGCAGGAAAAGGGAGCAAGTACACTCCAGCGAGCCCAAGTAAAGGTGTAAACTTTTTTTCTGTATTTACAAGAAATTTCATAAGACCGTATGGCCGTGTTAGTACGTTACCAGACGACGGGTTGATTTTTAATTGGATAAAACCTTTTAATTGCGAATGGTTAAAACGCCCTCACGTCGCCATGTCAGAGATGGCGGAAACTGTCACAGAGAACGCGGATGTACTAAAGGGTACAAAATCCAAACTGTTAAATCAAAAGAACGTCAAAGACACTTTGAAAGAACTCAAACCCTTCCTAGAGGCATGCGAACGTCTGAACAATAAAAGCAAAGAAGAGGCAACAGACGAAGACGTTATGACGTGCATGGAAACCTTCCTGTCGGATGACGAGTCCATTGATTGTTTTATTACGGAGTCCTACGAATTAGGATCTGCAATGTTCCTATTAAGTTGTCATTTCGCCGTGGCCAGGGCGTTAGTAAGAAATCCAGATGAGTATGCTAAAATGCTTCAATCTGACACTGCAGAAAGTGGTCGATTTATAAAGCATAAGTCAATCAGTAAGATGAAAGATATGCTAATCTCTTGTTGTGTGTCGAAAGACTTTGGGCAAGCTGGTTCTTCACAGAAAAGTCCCTCGAAAAAACGGCTAGAAGAGCTCAGATGCAGTCTCAAAGCAGAACCCAAAAAGAGGATCGCCCGAAAGTTACAATCTTCGGACGAAGATTCTGAAGCCCAGAAAGAAACATCGGAAAAAGGAGCAAAAAAAAAGAAAAAGGAAGCCGACAAATCTGACAGCGAAGACAACAAACAAGTTGTCACAGAGAAAGTAAGTAAAACCAAAAAGATCCCTCCACGTCCAAAAAGCTCCTCGGAATCGGACTCCTCCTCTGAAGACGAGCAATCTAAAGACGTTACCAACGTAAAGAGAAAGCTTCTAAGACTGATTTAGGACGCGAAAACTGTTAGTACAACAGATGCTGGTGAAGACAACGAGACCCATGAAAAGCCAACAACTTCAGTAGTTAAGGGCAAGGGCAAGGGCAAGGGCAAGGGCAAGGGCAAGCTGAGTCAGACTTGAGTGACTGTAATGTTATCTAACAAAGTTCCGTTACGTTAAAGTTTAAAATAGGGCAATAGCCTATCAACTGTTAAGACAAACTGTCTTCTTTAAGAAAGTTCAGCCATGGTGCACAGCACAGAGAAAAGCAAAAAGCCGAGTGACAACACGAAAGGCATCCCAAAAAAATAATTAATCAACACAACATTGTAATGAGTTCCATAATGTCAGGTCGGATTCATTTCTGCCACCGTAACCAACCACAGACGGTGCAACCTGCGATGGTTTAATGCCGAAATTTGGGCGGCAGTCAATTAACCCTTCAAGTACAAAGATCGTACAGGGAAGTGGGTACCTCGATAGAGGAAATGCTATCAAAAGGCAGTAGTGTAACTACTGTCATCCACAAATCGGGGGGTTGAAAGGAATAGAAATGATAGAGGAATAGAGAGTACAACGAAATCTCAGCGCTAGCTGCTATAATGACAATCGTTTCAGTGTACTTGATCGCTTGTCATATCGATACGAACGTAAACGATAAATATTCTGTTGCAGAAAACATGCCGTGGAGCGAAGAAGATGCAGAACTGTTTTGGAAAGCGAGAAAGCCTCATGTTCTCCAATCCGCAACGGAATTAGCGATAAGCGTACGTAACTTTGTGGCAACGAATAGCTCAAATGTCGAGAAAGAGAATAGAAAGAAAGCAAGGTTTATGGCTGAAAACAGGTTTGAAGACCTGCAACTCGACGTGTCTGGTCGAGATATTACAAAGAACGCAATTTCAGATTTGTTGTTTTGGGTTACCAATTCATCTTGGTCATATTGCAATGACTGCGGAGTGCTAGCCACGCATACTTTGACACCGTCTTTTCAGAAAACACCAGAAACCAAATGCATAAAAAAGTGTGTGTGCAAGACAAATCGCTACCAAGTGCCAATGTGGAACGAAGTTCCAGCTGAGTTAAAAGACCTCAGCAAAACCGATATATTTGTGCTACGTCCATTTGACGTTCATTCTGGCGATTATGAATGCCAACGAAGCGGATACCGAATGAAGAACGCCATTTTAAGAATCAGTCCGAGCCAGTTGTCGGTGGAAGACAAAATCAGAAATCTCGAGGATCGTGATGCAAAGAAGAGGTGTAACGCTGCATATTCGTTCTTGATGAAGTCGTCGGACTCCTGTTACAAAATGTATGTCTTGAAAAGAGCCGACCTCCTGAAAACCGGTAAGCCATTGAATATTTACGAACTCGATGACAGCAAAGGTATCAAGTGTGCATTGTGGCCGCACCTATATCCGAAGACGAAGTGGTTCGATTCAGAGATGGATGGAGAAGAATCTCGATAAAGACTTTATTTTTTAGTGATCATGTCATTCTGTACGGCTTTTTAAGCAACAACGCTGAATTTTGAAAATGTAGGATAATGTTGACATTTTAAAATATATTTTTTGCCAACTTCAATGTTACTTATCCTCGTATATTTTATGCTTGTTGCCAAGGTGAATAATACGTTGTTGATTGCCAAAGCTATACTTGCTGGAAGACCCCTGCCCATTTTTTTTTCAATGTAAAGACTTTATTGATCTTATGTCATTCATTTTTCATGTTGTAGTAATACACTATTACGACGAAAGCAATGGCTCGCAACTCAGAGGTAATTCAGTTTGTAATTCATTATGTCTATTTGAAGGATTTCAAACTCTTCCTTGAAGACTCCGATGAGACGGACGACTGCGCATCGGATGTATTCGAGGTACATAGCGTGTGTTATATCTTATTTTCATTTAATGTAATACATAATATGTAGGCTTCTATTTACAAATTTATACATAGTGTTTTATTGAACATGTGCCAATCTGTTTTCATTTTGTAGTCGATATTGCTGGGATTGGATCCAAGTATCGTATCAAGAGCGGACTCAAAGGTAAAGGTAAAGCCTTTGTTTTTTTATTGATCATATGGCTTTTTTTTTCATTTTGTATTACTTCATTGTCATCAATTAATTAGCATGGCCGACAACACAGAGGTAATTCAGTTTGCATTTTATACGTGATCTATTTTACAGATATTGGACAAATACGTTAAGGCAATTTAAACTTTAAACATGGTATTGGTAAATCTGTTTTAATCGTTATTATCTCTATTTGAAGGATTTCAAACCCCTTAAGGACGTGGATGAGACGGTAAGTCACGAAGCATTTTTTACGTGATGTGACACATATTAGACACATCCTGTTTTGAGTTACTTACTGTTATGAAATAATCAAGCTAGATATTTACCCTTCTACAGGACGACAGCTCACCTGATGAATCCGAGGTACATAGCGTGTGTTATATTATATTTTCGTTAAATGTAATACATAGGGTTTAGGGTTTAGGGTTCTAGGGTTCTAGGCTTCTATTTACAATTTTATACGTAGTGTTTTATTGAACATATGCCAATCTGTTTTCATTTTGTAGTCTATTAATCCACCACCCCTGCAAGCGGGATCAAAGGTAATTCCAGATCTATTTGGACCCGATTTGCCAAAGTTTGACGGATGTATCCGTGTGTGTTATAGCTTATTTTCATTAAATGTACTACATAATATGTTGCCTTCTATTTACAATATCCATGTATGTTATATGCTTGTTGGATTAGGTGATTAATACATTGTTCATTGCAAAATAGATACTTGCTGGGAATACTAGTGTGAACATATGCCATTCTGTTTCCATTTGTAGGCTGTGCGTCGTCTCTACGTGTCACGGATAGACGAAATCATCTGCACATCGTCGGGTGAACATGTGTCAGGCGATGGGCCTGACCACGAGTCAGACTCCTCGTCAGACCATGTGGCTGAGCCAGAACACCCATCGGCTGGCGATGAGTCTGACCATGAGAAATAGATTTTCATAGCTTTTCAGAATAAAACTTTTGAAATACTTGTAACAACTTTTTTTTATACATATGTTATACACCATGATATCAAGACTTGTTACTGTTTTCTTTAAATAGAAATACGTTATACGCCAACATATGTAGTCTTATTTATTTCTCAATAAATATTATATACGCCACACGTTTTCATGACTAATTCGTTTTTATGTTATACGCCTATCTCTACAGACATATCTTTAAAAATAAAAATAAAAATTAACCTATAAAGCGATAACATCGTTCATTAATAATACTTTTTCCTTTCACTTCCACTGAATTAGGGTGGGACGGGTGGGTTGTGTCACCACAATAAGCCACAGGTTATTAACCATACACGTTGAAGTTAACTTACTCTGAAAGATAGGCTTGAAACTTTATACAAAATGTGAGATTTTACATTTTACATTACTTTATTGGCATACTATGTAATATAATGATAACTTTTCCAAACCGATTCTGCATTTGGCTCAAATTTTGCATGTCGATAGTACATGTTGAGTTACGTACTGCTGTGCAAGAAATGTTTGTTTAATAGAATTGTGTTCAAGTTACAGGGCTTTAAAAGGTGGTAATTTTCAGTCAAACACTGTAAAAAATAATTGGTTTTGTGAAAGTGATTTTCAAAATGCAATAACTTTTTTGCATTAGGTCGTATCAAAAATCTAAAGCGCATAGCACGCCCTGAAATTGAAAGTTACTTGGGGGAGAGCGGGGGGTTAGGTGGATGGCTGCGTATCTGTTCTTGATGAAATCGAAAGATTCCTGCCACAGAGCGTACGTCATGAAACGGGATGAGCTCTTGAAAAACGGACAACCGTAATTTTGTTAACTAGATGAGTTAACGCGAGTGACGTCGAGTGATTTCTTCGGAAACCGAACTGATAGCAATAACTAATAACTAATAATAAATAATATTATCTACAATTCGTTGACATCTGATATACTTTTAATTTAATAATGTTATAATGTTGTAAACTGTATTAAAATGCACATTTTTATTTTTACAGATGAATACCCCTAACAAGATGGAGGGCTCCATTAAGTACCTAAATCACTTTCCAAAGTATTTTTTTACGCCAATATGGACCTATTGAGGAGGAAATGACCTCGGACCTGATCCAACATCGTCTCTCTCAATTAAATTGTGTAAAGAGGTGCATTTGCACAGGTAATAGATATCCTGTTCCGCAGTTCCACGCGATTCCTGTTGAATTGCAAAACTTGACAAAGTCAGACATTTATGTCTTACGTCCTTTCGACGTACACTGTGGAGAATATGAATGAATATGAATATATATTGAGGAGGAAATGGCCTCGGACATGATCCAACATCGTCTCTCTCAATTAAATTGTGTAAAGAGGTGCATTTGCACAGGTAATAGATATCCTGTTCCGCAGTTCCACGCGATTCCTGTTGAATTGCAAAACTTGACAAAGTCAGACATTTATGTCTTACGTCCTTTCGACGTACACTGTGGAGAATATAAATGTATGCCTAACGGCTATCGTATGAAAAATGCGATTTTAAGAATAAGCATAAGTGAAAAGTCTGTTGAACAAAAAAAATAAGAGCATTGTCTGATGGAGATGCGAAAGGAGGTGTATGGCTGCGTATCTGTTCTTGATGAAATCGAAAGTATAGTAGTACCCAAGAGCATAGTAGTACCCGACATATCATGCACCGGAAAGGCGACGTCCGGTGCTACGAAAAGGTGAAGTCGTTAAAAAAGTCATTTCACCGGCGTTAGCCTTAAGGGCGGAGTATGCTGAGTGATTGTCAACGTCTTAACCGTAGGTACTGCCTTTTTTTCTTTTAGATCGTTTGTTGTTTGTCGATCGCTCTGTGCTAAGTATTGACCTTACAGAATATCAGAAAATTCTATTATAAAGAAACACAGACTGCATCGAAAGATGGAAAGCCACACGAAATCCCGGAACAAAGACTTAAAAGCGTTGCTGCAGAAACGCAAGGTCTGAGGTCACAGAGACATTATTATGTATGAACGAGAGTAAAGGAACGAAAAGCCAATATCGATGAATGCGTGGAAAATAGTAATATTTATACTACTGCCAGTGCAAATACTAAAATGAACATGTAAGACCAGAAAGAACTGAGCAGAAAGCAATTAGAAAAAGAAAGACTTGAATGTAAAGATAAAGAAAGCCTGTGAGAACTGATATTAAAGTGCCAATAACCCCCCAAAAAATATTTTTGACGTCTATTCTGTATAGCGCCCTGACAAAGAATTCGAAAAAATAAAAGTGAAAAAACTAAACTTCGACGATTTTACTGGCGTCAAAGTTAGCGAAAACATCCGTTTTGGGCTTCCTGTTTCCAGTTGGAAGTCAGCGCGAGTCTTGGCGAGGGCCTGGAATTATGACGTCAATCGGGCGCATTTTACTACAACTACCAGAATCCTTTGCACGGTTTCTTTTGTTCCTTTAATTTAGACTATTGTCTTGGTATTCTCAAAGGAGTTGGAAAATCTGAATAAGAAAAAGAATTCAAAAAGGAAAAACGTCCTATTATAGTCTAATCAATAGGAAATAAACTCCATCACAAGAAAGAGCACAACGAAATTAGTACATTTACCAAGTTTGGTGATATTTCATTGGATATTTATCATGTGGTGAGCTTGCAAGAGTCGCAGAAATAAGAGACGTTTGTATGGGATCGAACGAACGCCTGACTACATACACGTCACAGGCCACTGGTCTCCAGGCTCCCAAAGGGAATTGCAAACTGACGGCCACATGTCCTGGTTCTCAACTTTGAAACGCCGTAAAAAAAATACTGTTGAGTTTTAGCCTCCTATTTTTGCCTTAAGTTCTAAATAATGGTTTAAAGTTTCAATTCCAAAAAAATATTTTTTGGGGTTATAGGCACTTTAAAAGTAAGACTTGAAATTGTGAAATATGTTGCCTTCTACTTACAATTTTATACAGAACATAACATATTCATGTATGTTATACGCTTGTTGGATTAGGTGATTAATACATTGTTCATTGCAAAATAGATACTTGCTGGTGGATACTAGTGTTAACATATGCCATTCTGTTTCCATTTGTAGGCTGTGCTTCGTGTCTACCTATCCCGAATAGATCAGATAATAAGACCACAACATGAAATACTTCACCATAACAGGTACATCGGCACATCGTGATCAGGTGACCATGTGTCAGGCGATGGGTCTGACCACGAGTCAGACCCATCGCCTGCCCATGAGTCTGAGTATGATGACTATGCCGGTGCTCCACCTCTTTCCAAACGGCGCAAACGCATCACTTCGAGCGATATGGATTCGGAGGCAATCGCCCACGTAGCCCTTTTAGGAGGGACTCAATACTTACAATGCTCCAAGAGCATAGTAGTACCCGATATATCATGCACCGGGAAGGCGACGTCCGGTGCTACGAAAAGGTGAAGTCCTTAAAAAAGTCATTTCACCGGCGTTAGCCTTAATGGCGGAGTATGCTGAGTGATTGTCAACGTCTTAACCGTAGGTACTGCCTTTTTTCTTTTAGATCGTTTGTTGTTTGTCGAGTGACAACACGAAAGGCATCCAAAAAAAATTAATCAACACAACATTGTAATGAGTTGAAACTTGTATACAACAAATAGGGCGATACCCTTAAAGGAATACTAATCAGCAAGAAGTAAGAAATTGTAGTACAGAAATAGGGCGATAGCCTCAAACAAATACGAAAGTGTTGTTATGAAAAAAAACAGAAAGCCGAGTGATAACACGAAAGGCACAAAAACATCAAACAAGAACGAAACACTGGAACAGCGAAAAGCCATTCTAAAAAATGTAAATACGAGTTGTGTACGAAAGAGCGATTGTAAAGACTGTCAGAAGAATCTATTGGCAAGAAACAGAACGTATGGAAATATGAAAAGAGAAAAGAACTCTAGGTGAAAAGATTAAAGCGTTACTGCAGGAACGCTTGGAAAGAAAGAATTTTAAAAGACATAACGATCTAGGAAGGAACGTTTAGGCAAGAAATCCTAGAAAAAGACTAGAAAACACTTCGTGAAAGGTCTTTAGAAAAAGAAAGATATTGTCAAAACCGATGTTCTCAAAGACATAATATTGTGAAACGTGAAGATCTTAGCTTGTGCACAAATTCCTATCACATTTGAATATCGTCTAGAAAGCGAATTGACAGTTGTGAACAGAAACAGAACGACCCTTCCAATCGAAACAACGCCATCTAGAAATTAAGACAGTATGAATTCGTGGCAAACCGATCTCTTCACGTTAAAGAAACAACCTGTAAGTTCTCAAAGAAATCGAGTAAAGAACAAATACTTGTCAAATAGATTAAATCAGATTTACAGAATATAACTTTCAAAACACACGTAACAACTTTTTTCTAACATATCCGTTATACACCTTCATAGCTTTACTTGTTTTTTTATATATAAATATGTTATACACCAATACATTGTCACTCAGTTATTTTATTTTTTAAATTGTATACACCAGACGTTTTAATGACGTCTCCATTTCTATGTAAAAAAGAAATAAACAATAAACACTTGACAGCCAAAGCTGAACGGTTACGCAACTCATTAAATTCCTTTCAACGTTCTTATAGCGAAAATCACTTTTCTGTTGCAATGTAACTTTAATGTTGCTATCGCCACGTTTCACCGCTCATGTTCTCTACACTCACACTCCCACGATTAGAGGCGATAAAAATAACCCAAATGATTATTATTTTACCTTGTCAAAAATCGAAAGGTAACCTCAACCATGTACATTTCATAAATATCAATCTCTTCTAACGATTTCACTGAAATTGGTAGAGTTTATAAAGGAGACGATCGGTTACATTTATTAACTGCTATTTGCCCATTAAAAGCGGGAAACCGTTCAACATTTACGAACTCAATGACAGCAAAGGTATTGAGTGTGCATTGTGGCCCCATCTTTATCCCAAAACGAAATGGTGCGATACAGACATGGATGGAGGGGACTCTCGTTTGAGCTCTAAAATCAGTTTTCTCATTAAAGTCAACTCGACGATTGTCGACTATAAGATGGATTACGAACTTTTACAGTTCCAATACGATAGATGGCTTTTCAAGACCGTTAGCGGCGCAATCGCTATGGGTCGTCGCATGAATTGTTCCCCAGCTAAATCGCTGGATGCTAAACTGTTCAGCCCAGAATATTGGAAGTGGAAACACCGTATGTTACTTGACGCTTTAGACCAATTTGGGTTTCCCTCCATCTTTGTAACGATCAGCCCGTACGAATGGTCGTTTCCCTTGGCCAAATGGATGGAGGATGTGAGAGAATTGAGTGGCAAAGGACCAACGAAGCTAGCGGCAGCTGAAACCTTGCACATAGCTCATGTGTTATCGCAAATCGTTAGAGGTTACCTGTGTGGAGCTAATAATAAACGCTGGAAAAGCCACGTCTTTCGACATGCCCGAAAAGACGTTCCAAATGTCCAGACGTATTTCTATCGACTCGAATTTCAGAAGAGAGGCACAGTGCATTTGCATTTGTTGGTGTGGCTTAACGATTTCGAAGCTATCAATACTCAGTTGATAAGGGCCGATATTCCGTGGGATCGACCAGATCTAGCATACTTGGTATCTAAATGCCAGAAATCAGACAAAGGGATCCTTGACGAGCAGGAAGAAGCGACTTACTTTGACACTGAGAACGGGCAAACCGTCTTAAAGCTCAAACACCCTGCAGAAGCCTTGGAAGTAAATCTAAGAGCTTATATCACAAATGTGCTAGGAGCGTTAAAGTGTTCGATGGATTTGCAATCCACAGACGGGCGAGGTATGGTGCTCCGATATGTCTCAGCATATGTCTCTAAATGGCAGGATGCCTATTCCAACGAAGGTCTTTATTCGAAGCATATCCTACCCTATCAGGCTGCATATAGAATGCTTCGAGAATTTTCGCCATGCGAACCCGAAATGTGGCTGGCGTTGAGTTCAGTTAAACAAGCGTGGACGTCCAGCAGAACTAAAACGTTTTCCGCTCCAACGTCGCAAAACGTCAGTGAGAATAGCACAGCCAGGAAATATCGAGAGAGACCACGTAGCCTAGAAAGCTTGTCTCTGTTAGACTGGCTCCGCCGCGTCAATCATGTTTCGAAGAAACCAGTCCCATACAAAGATGGTGTCACTTTGGTGGGCGCCAAATATCTCTCTATCTTCAAAGTTGAATACTTTTTTCAACAATTAGTGATGCATTGTGCACACAGAAATATCTCTGAGTTAAGCCATCCTCACGTGGATGAACTACCAGAACGCCTTAAGTTTTTCGCTGCCGCCGTCCATTTAATGCCTGAGATCTGGAATTCTCCAGAAGCCGTTGTGAAAAAGTTGGAAAGTGAGGGTCACAAGGATAGTTTTGTGACGACTGTGGTGAGTCACGTGGCTATGTTGCAGGACTTGTTACAACTCTGGAAGCTCAAAGTAATCACGTCTGACAATTTGAATGGCGTTAGCAACGAAAAACGCAACGGTTATGAATTAGATGCTGTCCAGCAGCACGTCCTAGCGGTGGTCGCAACAGCCTTAAAAGACCGCGAAGACTTTTATCGCAGTGAAGAGCATTGTGATATTCCAATGGAGATCGATGAAGAGGACGATTCCGATAAGACTGACAATGAAGTGCCGGAATTAGAACCACAAACTAGTGGCCTGACACAACGAATACCAAACATTGATTGGCGGAAGTTGCTTTACGTAAAAGGCAAGGCTGGAACTGGAAAGACGTCTACTTTGTGCGCTACTGTGATAGCTAGTGATAACGAGGGGTATCAGGTTCTCGTTACAACACCAACAGGTTTCTTGGCTACCAAATTTAAAGCGGAGTTGGAAGAACATGCCACTTGTGATACCGTGCACGCCGCATTTCACGTCCCGTTGAATACCAACGAGAGGGCCACTGTGAATTGGCAATTATCGCGATACGATTTAATCGTGATAGACGAAATTTCCATGATACCAACGCGTATATTTCAGCATATCTTGAGAACGGTGCAAGACCTACCGTTTAGACCTGTGATCTTAATGTCTGGCGACGTGGCGCAACAGCAACCAATTGAAACCGTTGGCAACAGAATCGTGCAGGTGAAAAGTGCGCTGCAAGAACGATTCTTTGAAGGGATGACCACTACCCTAAACCTAACCAATCAATATCGTTGTAGCGATGCTGAGTTTGGTTCGTTCTTGAATCACGTAAGAATGTGGAAACCGACACAACGATTGTTAGACGACATTCAAAGAGGACGTGTCGTGACAGAAAACGAAGTGCCTACCGACCAAGAGATTTACGCTACTATTCAAAGTGAGCCTGAAGCCACGGTTTTAACCGTAACGAGAAAAGCAACGGACAGAATAAATTCCATTGTTATTAAGAACACGTTCAGCGAGGGGGAAACGTTGTTAGTTGGTAATTGTGATGATGATAATGAGGCAATACCGTTGGCGAAAGGGTTGAAAGTAATGATAACGCAAAATCGGGACAAACCACGAGGCGTCGTTAACGGACAAATAGCGCGAGTGCGCATGGTAGAAAACCAAACTGTGATCCTGGAATTGCCTAACGAGAAGTTGGTGGGCGTTCACCTAGTAACGTGCCAAACGTATTTCCCTTCACACCCTGCTATGCAGTGACGATTTGCAAAGCGCAAGGGCAAACTCTAACGAAATCGATACTATGGTTCGATATAGCAAATGTGCCTTGTGGAACGGCCTATGTGGGGCTTTCTCGAGTCAAGAAATTGACAGATTTGACACTGATGACGAGAATGAAAACGGAGCACTTCCAAATAGTATATGCCGAGTGATGGATATGACAAGCAATGAAGGCAACGCTGAATCGAGACATCAATTTGCAAGTTATTAAACAATAACTGTTATTTTAACAGATCGTGAATGAGTAACGTTTGAAAGAATGGCCGGGAAAACGTCGAAATATGTTCCAGCGAGTCCTATCAGTTTTATCAGGCCGTACGGTCGAGCGAGTGTTTTACCTGACGATCAGCAAATCTTTAATTGGATCAAACCATTTTCATGCGAATGGTTGAAGCGTCCGAACGTCGGCTTGTCAGAGCTTGCCGAGACTGTCACTGAAAACGTAGAACTATTGACGAAGACCACGTCAAAGATCGTAGATAGCAAGAATATCGCTAAGACTCTAAAAGAACTTGAGCCGTTCGTTAATGCATGCGAAAGATTGAACTCAAAAACAAAAGAACCACCCACGGAAGAGGACGTGATTACCTGCATGGAAGCTTTTCTGGCAGAGGAGGAAAAGGTGGAGACCTTCATGGAAGAAGCTTACGAAATAGGGTCTGCTTTGTTTTTGCTGAGTTCCCACTTCGCGGTGGCAAGAGCTCTAGTGCGTAATCCCGACGTTTACGCGAAAATGTTGCAAGCAGACACAGCTGAAGCGAATCGTTTCATTCGCACGAAATCCATGTTGCAATTAAAGGAGATGCTTGTTGCATCGTGCATCAGCAAAGGGGAATAGGTCAAAATAGTCCTTCCAAACGAAGACTGGAAGAACTGCGTTCCAGACTGAGGGGGGAGTCTAGTGAGAAAGTGAGTCGCAAGCTAGCTAGTTCTGATGAGGAGGAGCCAGAGGAGAAGCGGTCAAAGAAAAAGAGACGAAAATCCAAAAAAAAGAGGAAGAAGACCGTGCGTAAAGAACCGGCAAAAGAAACTACAACGATAGCAGAGAGCGTTGATGAGGATAGTTTGGACGATAGCCAATACCTGCCTTGCTCTCAGAAACCAAAAAAGAAACCAGCTCCTAAGCCAAAGGAAAGTTCTAGTAGCTCTAGTTCAAGTTCTGGTTCTGGTTCTGAGTCCAGTTCGAGCAGCGAAGAGGAGACTCCTTCTGAGAAAGCGAAAACCATGAAACTTCTCGAAGTTATTGCCGCAGAGGCCAGCACTAGTGCGACTCCTATCGTCACCAAGAAAGCTGTGACGAAAAAAGCCAAACAACCGAAGGTCGTTCCAAAACCAACGGAACCTGTCGCTGAAGAGAAAGTAGCTGAACAGAAAGTACCTCAGACTCCAAAGAAAGGGAAAGGCAAGAAGACGTTGGGACCGGGTAAAAGTTAGGACGATCATGATTGAGAAACCGTTGAGTTAACGTTAACAAATTGGGCGATAGCCTAAAATTTCATTATATTTGAACTGTGTTGCAAGTTGCAGTACGAAATTAGAGCGATTGCTCAAGAGAAATGTTAGAGAAAATAGGGCGATAGCCTGAATGAGAAAGTAAGACGTTGTAACCAAAAGCCATAAAAGCCCAGTGATAACACGAAAGGCATCCAAAAAAATGAATGTATAACAGACGTGAAAAAAAAGAAAGTCCAGCGATAACGCGAAAGGCACAACAATATGGACTATGAACAAAAAGAAAGGCGAGTGATAACACGGAAGGCACAAAAAGATGGACTATGAACGAAAAGAAAGCCGAGTGACAACACGGAAGGCACAAAAAAATAGAAAAGGAATAAAAGACTGCAAAGATACCTGAAAAAAGGGAAGCCCAGCGATAACGCGAAAGGCACAAAAAGATGGACTATGAACGAAAAGAAAGCCGAGTGACAACACGGAAGGCACAAAAAAATAGAAAAGGAATAAAAGACAGAAAAAGACTCCAACGATAACTGAAAAAAAAGAAAGCTGAGCGAGAACGCGGAAGGCACAAAAAGATAGACTATGAACGAAAGACTGGAAAAGGGTGGAAGGACAACGCAAAATGTAAATACGAGTTGATAATAAATACCATGTGTGAAAACTGTCATAAGTGTAAAAAAAAGAAAACGTATGGAAATGTAAAAAGATTAAAGAACTTTATGAAAAATGTCAAAGCGTTGCTGCAGAAACGTGAGGAACGAAAGAAATAGGACAGAACGATATCGTAACGTTAGAAAAGAAATGCAAAAGGAATACTTGTAAGACCACAAAGTGATTGTAAACATAGATAGCATTAAGGACTAGAAAAAGAAAGCCGAAGACCTTAACTTGTGCACAAATCGATAGGAGTGATGAATAACCGGGGTATAGCGATAATTGAAAGAAAAAACATAGTTAGGCTGAACGGAAGTAAACATACAAAATTGGCAGATATGGATTCGTGACAAGTCAAAGTCTTCGTGTGGAAGAGAAATCATAACTTTCGATACACATGTAACAACTTTTTCCAACACATTGGATATACACCATGGCACGTGGCATTAGGTGTTTTTCTTTTTTTTTATGCTATACACCATTACCGTTTCACTTTGATTTCTTTTCCATCAATATCGTATACACCATCACACGTTCACTTTTTTTTCCTTTCTGTTGATATCTTATACACCATCACATCTTCACTTTTGTTTCTTTCTTAGCAATACGTTATACACCATTGCAGTTTCACTTTATTTCTTTTTTCATTGATACGTTATACGCCAATATATGATACGTTTTTTTTTTTTTTTTTTTTTTTAATAATATCTTTATTGTTGTCTCATTTTTGTTTTAACCTTTAAAGTTTGAACATTTCGCATTAACCGTACTTTGACCTTGCAGTTCTACCGAATTAGGGTGGGACGGGTGGGTTGTTGCGTCCCTAATAAGGCGCAGGTTATCCCTGTGGTAACTTTTCTCACACCTCTTCCCAAAAGGTGCCAAAGAGGTCATCCAATAACACTCTCTGATCTCTAGTCGGCATTGTTTATGGTTAGAACTGGGACGGTATCTGATCGTCTTCGATCCTCTAACTTTCGTTCTTGATTAATGAAAACATTCTTGGCAAATGCTTTCGCAGTAGTTCGTCTTTCGTAAATCCAAGAATTTCACCTTTCAATACGAATGCCCCCCCAACTGATCCTCTTAATCAATACTTTGGTTCCAGAAACCAACAAAATAGAACCAAAGTCCTATTCCATTATTCCATGCTTATGTATTCAAGTGCTGGCCTGCTTTGAACACTCTATTTTTTTCAAAGTAAACGTCGCAGAACCTACAAGACAAGACAATTTATTTCACACTGATTCGAAAACGTAAATAACAGGAGTAGCATGAAAAAAATACAATGGATTGAGGTCATTAGTTTAGAAATAAGGATAATACAATGTCTGTGTGCAGTAGCCAAAGTAGCGCAAGGCTTTCGAGTTGGCTGCTGTAATTAGGAAAGTAAAAATAGGCTGAGCTCAGTTACAAATTACAATGAAATAGATGACTAAATAATTTATAGTAATTAGCATGCATATATTGATCATATTTACAGCTAGGAAGAAAAAGGTTTGATGTTAAAATTAATATATAGTACGATATTAACAACTTATAAAGAGACAAAGAAGGAAAAAAAAAAAAGGAAAAAAAACAACAGACGATTGCCATAAAAATAAGAAATTCAGGAATTCAGTGATAGTTGAGAATTAAGTTTGACGATTCAAGAGATAAGTTTTGAATTGTTTTTTGAAAGAATTAGCTGATAGGTCTTTTAGATCAGGAGGGATGCTTTCCCATAATTTGGATGCTAAGTATTTGAAAGTGAATTTCCCATAATTTGTTCTTATACTAGGCCTAAGTAAATTGTTTCTAGATGAGTATCTCGTATTATGAGAATGGATACTTGATACAGGGATGAGGAATTCAGTAAATATAGAAGGGATACTAATTGAGTGGTTTATTATCTTATGTATAAATATGGATGTCTTTAGTTTGACGATATTTTCAATTTTGAGGATTCCAAGAAGATTGAAATATGGCACACTCAGTCAAGAGCACACACAGTCTTTGCGAAGAAGAACAGCCCGGCCAGTAACACACCTTGCAACTACGAGCTTTTCAATTGGAACAACTTTAATATACGCTATTGGAGCTGGAATTACTGCAGCTGCTGGCACCAGACTTGCTCTCCAATGGATCCTCGTTAAAGGATTTAAGTTGTACTCATTCCAATTACAAGACTTAGAAAAGTCCTGTATTGTTATTTCTTGTCACTACCTCCCTGATTCAGGATTAGGTAATTTGCGCGCCTGCTGCCTTCTCTTGATGTGGTAGTCGTTTATCAGGCTCCCTCTCCGGAATCGAACCCTAATTCTTAGACAGGCATGGCTTAATCTTTGAGACAAGCATATGACTACTGGCAGGATCAACCAGATAACTACATACACCGTTGTAGCAAAAGCCATTCCACAAACACCACAAACGGCCACTGAACACTGCAGTGAGCGCTCAAGTAGTTTTTTTACTTTCCGAGGAAGCCACATTACCATTCACAATAGAATCGATGCGATTCCGTACGCGCACGGCGAATGCGTTTCTCTTTCCCATGACTTTTGCGAGATAACCCTCAAGATACGGCAAGCAGTTTCAATCCGTGGTCTTCAAACACCACAACACAGAACAAGCACTACCCTATCCTTCGTAAGATCTTCAACACATCTCTCCTAGCTGTGATTTAAGACTTTCCAAAGGACAGTCTCTCATGCAACCACAACAATAAACACTTGACAGCCAAAGCTGAACCGTTACGCAACTCATTAAATTCCTTTCAACGTTCTTATAGCGAAAATCACTTTTCTGTTGCAATGTAACTTTAATGTTGCTATCGCCACGTTTCACCGCTCATGTTCTCTACACTCACACTCCCACGATTAGAGGCGATAAAAATAACCCAAATGATTATTATTTTACCTTGTCAAAAATCGAAAGGTAACCTCAACCATGTACATTTCATAAATATCAATCTCTTCTAACGATTTCACTGAAATTGGTAGAGTTTATAAAGGAGACGATCGGTTACATTTATTAACTGCTATTTGCCCATTAAAAGCGGGAAACCGTTCAACATTTACGAACTCAATGACAGCAAAGGTATTGAGTGTGCATTGTGGCCCCATCTTTATCCCAAAACGAAATGGTGCGATACAGACATGGATGGAGGGGACTCTCGTTTGAGCTCTAAAATCAGTTTTCTCATTAAAGTCAACTCGACGATTGTCGACTATCAGATGGATTACGAACTTTTACAGTTCCAATACGATAGTTGGCTTTTCAAGACCGTTAGCGGCGCAATCGCTATGGGTCGTCGCATGAATTGTTCCCCAGCTAAATCGCTGGATGCCAAACTGTTCAGCCCAGAATATTGGAAGTGGAAACACCGTATGTTACTTGACGCTTTAGACCAATTTGGGTTTCCCTCCATCTTTGTAACGATCAGCCCGTACGAATGGTCGTTTCCCTTGGCCAAATGGATGGAGGATGTGAGAGAATTGAGTGGCAAAGGACCAACGAAGCTAGCGGCAGCTGAAACCTTGCACGTAGCTCATGTGTTATCGCAAATCGTTAGAGGTTACCTGTGTGGAACTAATAATAAACGCTGGAAAAGCCACGTCTTTCGACATGCCCGAAAAGACGTTCCAAATGTCCAGACGTATTTCTATCGACTCGAATTTCAGAAGAGAGGCACAGTGCATTTGCATTTGTTGGTGTGGCTTAACGATTTCGAAGCTATCAATACTCAGTTGATAAGGGCCGATATTCCGTGGGATCGACCAGATCTAGCATACTTGGTATCTAAATGCCAGAAATCAGACAAAGGGATCCTTGACGAGCAGGAAGAAGCGACTTACTTTGACACTGAGAACGGGCAAACCGTCTTAAAGCTCAAACACCCTGCAGAAGCCTTGGAAGTAAATCTAAGAGCTTATATCACAAATGTGCTAGGAGCGTTAAAGTGTTCGATGGATTTGCAATCCACAGACGGGCGAGGTATGGTGCTCCGATATGTCTCAGCATATGTCTCTAAATGGCAGGATGCCTATCAGGCTGCATATAGAATGCTTCGAGAATTTTCGCCATGCGAACCCGAAATGTGGCTGGCGTTGAGTTCAGTTAAACAAGCGTGGACGTCCAGCAGAACTAAAACGTTTTCCGCTCCAACGTCGCAAAACGTCAGTGAGAATAGCACAGCCAGGAAATATCGAGAGAGACCACGTAGCCTAGAAAGCTTGTCTCTGTTAGACTGGCTCCGCCGCGTCAATCATGTTTCGAAGAAACCAGTCCCATACAAAGATGGTGTCACTTTGGTGGGCGCCAAATATCTCTCTATCTTCAAAGTTGAATACTTTTTTCAACAATTAGTGATGCATTGTGCACACAGAAATATCTCTGAGTTAAGCCATCCTCACGTGGATGAACTACCAGAACGCCTTAAGTTTTTCGCTGCCGCCGTCCATTTAATGCCTGAGATCTGGAATTCTCCAGAAGCCGTTGTGAAAAAGTTGGAAAGTGAGGGTCACAAGGATAGTTTTGTGACGACTGTGGTGAGTCACGTGGCTATGTTGCAGGACTTGTTACAACTCTGGAAGCTCAAAGTAATCACCTCTGACAATCTGAATGGCGTTAGCAACGAAAAACGTAACGGTTATGAATTAGATGCTGTCCAGCAGCACGTCCTAGCGGTGGTCGCAACAGCCTTGAAAGACCGCGAAGACTTTTATCGCAGTGAAGAGCATTGTGATATTCCAATGGAGATCGATGAAGGGGTCGATTCCGATGAGACTGACAATGAAGTGCCGGAATTAGAACCACAAACTAGTGGCCTGACACAACGAATACCAAACATTGATTGGCGGAAGTTGCTATACGTAAAAGGAAAGGCTGGCACTGGAAAGACGTCTACTTTGTGCGCTACTGTGATAGCTAGTGATAACGAGGGGTATCAGGTTCTCGTTACAACACCAACTGGTTTCTTGGCTACCAAATTCAAAGCCGAATTGGAAGAACATGCCACTTGTGATACCGTGCACGCCGCATTTCACGTCCCGGTGAATGCAAACGAGAGAGCCACTGTCAATTGGCAATTATCGCGATACGATTTAATCGTGATAGACGAAATTTCCATGATACCAACGCGTATCTTTCAACATATCTTGAGAACGGTGCAAGACCTACCGTTTAGACCTGTCATCTTAATGTCTGGCGACGTGGCGCAAACAGCAACCAATTGAAACCGTTGGCAACAGAATCGTGCAGGTGAAAAGTGCGCTGCAAGAACGATTCTTTGAAGGGATGACAACTACCCTAAATCTAACCAATCAATATCGTTGTAGCGATGCTGAGTTTGGTTCGTTCTTGAATCACGTAAGAATGTGGAAACCCACACAACGATTGTTAGACGACATTCAAAGAGGACGTGTCGTGACAGAAAACGAAGTGCCTACCGACCAAGAGATTTACGCTGCTATTCAAAGTCAGCCGGAAGCCACGGTTTTAACCGTAACGAGAAAAGCAACGGACAGAATAAATTCCATTGTTATTAAGAACACGTTCAGCAAGGGTGAAACGTTGTTAGTTGGTAATTGTGATGATGATAATGAGGCAATACCGTTGGCGAAAGGGTTGAAAGTAATGATTACGCAAAACCGTGACAAACCACGAGGCGTCGTTAACGGACAAATAGCAAGAGTGCGCATGGTAGAAAACCAAACTGTAATCCTGGAATTGCCTAACGAGAAGTTGGTGGGCGTTCACCTAGTAACGTGCCAAACGAATGACGGTGAGAAAACCGTATTTCCCTTCACACCCTGCTATGCAGTGACGATTTGCAAAGCGCAAGGGCAAACTCTAACGAAATCGATACTATGGTTTGATATCGCAAATGTGCCTTGTGGAACGGCCTATGTGGGGCTTTCTCGAGTCCAGAAATTATCAGATTTGACACTGATGACGAGAATGAAAACGGAGCACTTCCAAATAGTCTATGCCGAGTGATAGATATGACAAGCAATGAAGCTAACCCTGAATCGATACATGAAATTGCAAGTTATTAAACAATAACTGTTATTTTAACAGATCGTGAATGAGTAACGTTTGAAAGAATGGCCGGGAAAACGTCGAAATATGTTCCTGCGAGTCCTAGTAAAGGGGTAAACTTCTTTTCCGTGTTTACTCGGAGTTTTATAAGGCCGTACGGCCGAGCTAGTCAATTACCTGATGATCAACAAATCTTTAATTGGATCAAACCATTTTCATGCGAATGGTTGAAGCGTCCCAACGTCGGCTTGTCAGAGCTGGCCGAGACCGTCACTGAAAACGCAGAACTTTTGACGAAGACAACGTCAAAGATCGTAGATAGCAAGAATATCGCTAAGACCTTGAAAGAACTAGACCCATTCATTAATGCATGTGAGAGGTTGAACTCAAAAACAAAAGAACCACCCACGGAAGAGGACGTGATTACCTGCATGGAAGCTTTACTGGCAGAGGAGGAAAAGGTGGACAGCTTTATCGAAGAAGCTTACGAGATAGGCTCAGCTTTGTTTTTGCTAAGTTCCCACTTCGCGGTGGCAAGAGCTTTAATGCGTAATCCTGATGTTTACGCGAAAATGTTGCAGTCGGACACAGCTGAAGCGAATCGTTTCATTCGCACGAAATCCATGTTGAAATTAAAGGAGATGCTTGTTGCATCGTGCATCAGCAAAGACGCAAGTCGAAGGGGCATAGGTCAAAATAGTCCTTCCAAACGAAGACTGGAAGAACTGCGTTCCGGACTGAGGGGGGAGTCTAGTGAGAAAGTGAGTCGCAAGTTAGCTAGTTCTGATGACGAGGAGCCAGAGGAGAAGCGGTCAAAGAAACCAAAAAAGAAACCAGCTCCTAAGCCAAAGGAAAGTTCTAGTAGCCCTAGTTCAAGTTCTGGTTCTGGTTCCGAGTCCAGTTCGAGCAGCGAAGAGGAGACTCCTTCTGAGAAAGCGAAAATCATGAAACTCCTCGAATTTATTGCCGCAGAGGCCAGCACTAGTGCGACTCCTATCGTCACCAAGAAAGCTGTGACGAAAAAAGCAAAACAACCGAAGGTCGTTATATTCAGTTTTAAAGGTGGCAAATTTGCGGAGATAATTGGAAAAAGGGGAGTGTGTTTTGGTGATGTTGTTGATTGTTTTGTTGGTAGTCCAGGTAATTATGTTGGTGAAACGTAGAATTGGTTTGTCAGGTAGTTTGTTGAAAGGGTTGGTTGATGGGAAGGAGTAGTCAGTCATCAATGGGGGGTTTCCAAAGGAGGCGTTGTCTATCAGAGTTCTCTAGGAAATGGATGTGTACAGGAGGAGGAGGAGGAATTATTTTACGCTGAAGGACTTCGCTCACTGGATTTCTGTTTTGTTTCATAAAGGGGTTAAGTACATATTATTTAAGATTTATTATTTCTGGGATTCGGGACGCTAAGCTTACACCAAGGAGGAGGGCTAACGATATTAGTATCATTGATAGTATGGATAATTTCCATGCAGAATTGACGGTACAGGGGAAGGGAGTAGTAGCACTAGTAGTAGTAGTAGTTGTTCAAGGAGTGAGATAGAGAATTGTTACTGCTCTGAGTGCTAGATATTAGGAGAGTTTGTCTGAGCTGGAGAGCCTTGTACGAGAGCAGAACAGAGAGATAGTGTGCTTGAGCGATGAGCTGGAGAGGACGTATGGAGCGGTGAAAGTAGCTATGGAACAGTGTGGAAGTAAGGAAGTACTGGACAGAGAGATAGTGGAGCTAAAAACGAAGTATGAGAGTACTAGGATGCTGGAAAGAGAGAGAGAGAGGAGGAAAGATACGAAAATAGATGAGTTGAAAAGAGAGCTGAAGAATAAAGAGGAAGAGTTAAGAGATGCAAAGTGGGAGGTATAGTAATGAAATCTGTTCGGTTTACACGGTCTTGCTATCAATCAACGTATGTGTGTTAAGTAATCTCAGCGGACTTTAACCCAGACCGATTACCTGGAGAAACATTTGCAAAGTATATGTTCATCAAAGCAAGGGCATTGGCTCAGATCCAGGTTGCCGAAGTCCTTTCTGACCAATTTTGAAATGCACCTTGCATTCAGATGGAACAAGTAAAGCAGGTTTGCATTATGGAGGGGGAGGTTTTCACATTGGGTGTAAGGGAAATGGGGGAGGTTTTCACATTGGGTGTAAGGGAAATGGGGGATGTTTCAGTGTTTGTTTATTCCACGTGCTGTAGAAGGAGAGAACCGTGCCACAAAGGATCCGCTTGAACTTATATTTGCAGGTTTTGTTGCCGTGTCAAAGCGAATGTTAGTGAATGATCTCCTTGGTGGTAAGTTTCATGTTGTGACTAATGCGTTGAAGAGACAGACTGTCAGTGGTGTAAATACTAATGCTGTGTCAGAGAGAGATTTCGGGTTTGTAGACGATGAGAGAGAAATGAGAGAAAGCGAGAGCAAGTACTATTGTGATTGAGGGAAAGTTGATGTATCGTAAGAATGGAACAAGCAAGTGGCGAGATGGGTTGACAGAGGAGAAGGCAGAGTATATGAGGAATGCAAGAGGAGCGAAGGAGAGGCAGTTTCAACTGTACAGAGAAAGACGAGTTGTAATAAACAGTGGCACCTGTAAAACAGAGGAGGAGGAGAATGAGGAGTCACCTGAATCTCAAAATGTTTGAGATTTGAGGTTCAACGGTATGGCTACAAATGGTCATTTTGTTACACTGCGTGCAAATTCCTTACAATAAGGTAACAGGAATAAAATACCATTTTCGTTTTAATTTGTTGAGGCTTCCTTTATTTGTGGTATATGATTTAAGGGCCAAAGTGAAAGTGTTAGTTGTGTAGCATTTTTAAAACAACCATTGAGCCACGTTGTAGAAGGCCAGCACTAGTGCGACTCCTATCGTTACCAAGAAAGCTGTGACGAAAAAAGCAAAACAACCGAAGGTCGTTGCAAAAACAACGGAACCTGTCGCTGAGGAGAAAGTACCTGAACAGAAAGTACCTGAGACTCCAAAGAAAGGGAAAGGCAAGAAGACGTTGGGACCGTGTAAAAGTTAGGACAATCATGATTGAGAAACCGTTGAGTTAACGTTAACAAATTGGGCGATAGCCTAAAATTTAATTATATTTGAACTGTGTTGCAAGTTGCAGTACGAAAGTAGAGCGATTGCTCAAGAGAAATGTTATAGATTTATGACAAATGGCGATTTAAGCCTATTAGTAAATCTCAAGGTTAGTGTGTGTAGATCGAAGTCCTTGGAATGTCCATTGCGAATATCAGGCAATTCTAAAGATTAACCACGATATGAGACTGAATGGCGTAAATAGGCGGGAAAAACTGGATTTCAAACATTTAATTAAAAGTCGCAATGTTACGGAAATTTTGCGCACTGCGACGAACAATAACTTGTATTAATTTCGAAGGAATCGTTAGTAGGGATCGTTAGTAAATGCCATACGCACATACATTCTGATATCAGAATTTCAGAGTATAAATAATAATAGTTTGGGTCATTTTTATCACCCTTAATCGTGGGAGGTAGCAGTCACGAAGAGAGAGAAGCAAGAGAGAAACAATACGAGAGAGAGAAAGCTTTGGACATCCGAGTGCCTGCTAGGCTACTACATATTTGGGAAGGACCCCTGGTGTCAGGTTAGTAAGCTGATACGATATTAGGTGTTTAACATGAATAGTCTCTGAGAATGCTCGAAGTTCACTGCTTAGATCCTGTTGGAGGTTTATTGCCACGGATTGGAGCATTTACTATATGGACATTTTCTGAGACAGATTGGCAAGAGAATCGATACTCGCAGGGTAACTTGTTGCAGGCGTCACGATACGAGTAGCTTTGCTTGTAACTTCTCAAGCGAATCGCACAATAATGTCAGGTCGGAGTGATTTCTGCCATCGTAACCAACTACAGACGGTGCAACCTGCGATGGTTTAATGCCGAAATTTGGGCGGCAGTCAATTAACCCTTGAAGTACAAAGATCGTACAGGGAAGTGGGTCCCTTGATATAGGAAATGATATCAAAAGCCAGTAGTGTAACTACTGGCATCCACAAATCGGGGGGTCGAAATAAACAAAAAGAACAGGGGAATACAAACTAGAACGAAATCTTAGCAGTAGCAGCTATAGCGAGAATTGCTTCAGTGTACTTGATTGCTTGTCATATCGATACGATGGTAAACAATGAATATTTCGTTGTAGAAAACATGCCGTGAAGTGAAGCAGACGGAGAATTGTTTTGGAACGCGAGAAAGCCTCATGTTCTCCAATCTGCCACAGAATTAGCGATAAGCGTAAGAAACTTTGTAGCAACGAATAGGTCCAATGTCCAGAAAGAAAATAGAAAGAAAACCAGATTTATGGCTGAACACGCGTTTGAAGATTTGCAGCTCGACCCGTTTGGGCGAGATATTACGAATAACGCCATTTCAGATTTGTTGTTTTGGGTTACCAATTCATCTTGGTCATATTGCGATGACTGTGGAGTGCTAGTCACCCAAAGTTTGACGCCGTCTTTTCAGAAAAGACCAGTAACCAAATGCATCAAAAGGTGTGTGTGTAAGGCAAATCGCTACGAAGTGCCAACGTGGAACGAAGTTCCAGCTGAGTTGAAAGACCTTAGCAAATCTGATATATTTGTGCTACGTCCATTTGACGTCCATTCTGGCGATTATGAATGCCAACAAAGCGGATACAGAATGAAAAACGCCATTCTAAGAGTCACTCCTAGCCAGTTGTCGGTGGAAGACAAAATCAGAAATCTTGAGGATAAGGATGCGAAGCAAAGGTGTAAGACAGCATATTTGTACTTGATGAGGTCCTCGGACTCCTGTTACAAAATGTTCGTCTTGAAAAGAGCAGAGCTTGTCAAAAGCGGGAAAGCGTTGAATATTTACGAACTCAATGACAGCAAAGGTATTGAGTGTGCATTGTGGCCGCACCTTTATCCGAAAACGAAGTGGTGCGATTCAGTTTTCTGATTAAAGTCAACTCGACGATTGTCGACTATCAGATGGATTACGAACTTTTACAGTTCCAATACGATAGATGGCTTTTCAAGACCGTTAGCGGCGCAATCGCTATGGGTCGTCGAATGAATTGTTCCCCAGCTAAATCGCTGGATGCCAAACTGTTCAGCCCAGAATATTGGAAGTGGAAACACCGTATGTTACTTGACGCTTTAGATCAATTTGGGTTTCCGTCGATCTTTGTAACGATCAGCCCATACGAATGGTCGTTTCCCTTGGCCAAATGGATGGACGATGTGAGAGAATTGAGTGGCAAAGGACCAACGAAGCTAGCGGCAGCTGAAACCTTGCACATAGCACATGTGTTATCGCAAATCGTTAGAGGTTACCTGTGTGGAGCTAATAATAAACGCTGGAAAAGCCACGTCTTTCGACATGCCCGAAAGGACGTTCCAAATGTCCAGACGTATTTCTATCGACTCGAATTTCAGAAGAGAGGCACAGTGCATTTGCATTTGTTGGTGTGGCTTAACGATTTCGAAGCTATCAATACTCAGTTGATAAGGGCCGATATTCCGTGGGATCGACCAGATCTAGCATACTTGGTATCTAAATGCCAGAAATCAGACAAAGGCATCCTTGACGAGCAGGAAGAAGCGACCTATTTTGAGACTGAGAACGGGCAAACCGTCTTAAAGCTCAAACACCCTGCAGAAGCGTTTGCAGTAAATCTAAGAGCCTATATCACAAATGTACTAGGAGCGTTAAGGTGTTCCATGGATTTGCAATCCACAGACGGGCGAGGTATGGTGCTCCGATATGTCTCAGCATATGTCTCTAAATGGCAGGATGCCTATTCCAGCGAAGGTCTTTATTCCAAGCATGTCCTGCCCTATCAGGCTGCATATAGAAGACTTCGGGAATTTTCGCCATGCGAACCCGAAATGTGGCTGGCGTTGAGTTCAGTTAAACAAGCGTGGACGTCAAGCAGAACTAAAACGTTTTCCGCTCCAATGTCGCAAAACGTCAGTGAGAATAGCACAGCCAGGAAATATCGAGAGAGACCACGTAGCCTAGAAAGCTTGTCTCTGTTAGACTGGCTCCGCCGCGTCAATCATGTTTCGAATAAACCAGTCCCATACAAAGATGGTGTCACTTTGGTGGGCGTCAAATATCTCTCTATCTTCAAAGTTCAATACTTTTTTCAACAATTAGTGATGCATTGTGAACACAGAAATATCTCTGAGTTAAGCCATCCTCACGTGGATGAACTGCCAGAACGCCTTAAGTTTTTCCCTGCCGCCGTCCATTTAATACCTGAGATCTGGAATTCTCCAGAAGCCGTTGTGAAAACGTTGCAAAGTGAAGGTCACAAGGATAGTTTTGTGACGACTGTGGTGAGTCACGTGGCTATGTTGCAGGACTTGTTACAACTCTGGAAGCTCAAAGTAATCACCTCTGACAATCTGAATGGCGTTAGCAACGAAAAACGTAACGGTTATGAATTAGATGCTGTCCAGCAGCACGTCCTAGCGGTGGTCGCAACAGCCTTGAAAGACCGCGATGACTTTTATCGCAGTGAAGAGCATTGTGTTATTCCAATGGAGATCGATGAAGGGGACGATTCCGATGAGACTGACAATGAAGTGCCGGAATTAGAACCACAAACTAGTGGCCTGACACAACGAATACCAAACATTGATTGGCGGAAGTTGCTATACGTAAAAGGAAAGGCTGGCACTGGAAAGACGTCTACTTTGTGCGCTACTGTGATAGCTAGTGATAACGAGGGGTATCAGGTTCTCGTTACAACACCAACTGGTTTCTTGGCTACCAAATTCAAAGCCGAATTGGAAGAACATGCCACTTGTGATACCGTGCACGCCGCATTTCACGTCCCGGTGAATGCAAACGAGAGAGCCACTGATACGATTTAATCGTGATAGACGAAATTTCCATGATACCAACGCGTATCTTTCAACATATCTTGAGAACGGTGCAAGACCTACCGTTTAGACCTGTCATCTTAATGTCTGGCGACGTGGCGCAACAGCAACCAATTGAAACCGTTGGCAACAGAATCGTGCAGGTGAAAAGTGCGCTGCAAGAACGATTCTTTGAAGGGATGACAACTACCCTAAATCTAACCAATCAATATCGTTGTAGCGATGCTGAGTTTGGTTCGTTCTTGAATCACGTAAGAATGTGGAAACCCACACAACGATTGTTAGACGACATTCAAAGAGGACGTGTCGTGACAGAAAACGAAGTGCCTACCGACCAAGAGATTTACGCTGCTATTCAAAGTCAGCCGGAAGCCACGGTTTTAACCGTAACGAGAAAAGCAACGGACAGAATAAATTCCATTGTTATTAAGAACACGTTCAGCAAGGGTGAAACGTTGTTAGTTGGTAATTGTGATGATGATAATGAGGCAATACCGTTGGCGAAAGGGTTGAAAGTAATGATTACGCAAAACCGTGACAAACCACGAGGCGTCGTTAACGGACAAATAGCAAGAGTGCGCATGGTAGAAAACCAAACTGTAATCCTGGAATTGCCTAACGAGAAGTTGTTGGGCGTTCACCAAGTAACGTGCCAAACGAATGACGGTGAGAAAACCGTATTTCCCTTCACACCCTGCTATGCAGTGACGATTTGCAAAGCGCAAGGGCAAACTCTAACGAAATCGATACTATGGTTTGATATCGCAAATGTGCCTTGTGGAACGGCCTATGTGGGGCTTTCTCGAGTCCAGAAATTATCAGATTTGACACTGATGACGAGAATGAAAACGGAGCACTTCCAAATAGTCTATGCCGAGTGATAGATATGACAAGCAATGAAGCTAACCCTGAATCGATACATGAAATTGCAAGTTATTAAACAATAACTGTTATTTTAACAGATCGTGAATGAGTAACGTTTGAAAGAATGGCCGGGAAAACGTCGAAATATGTTCCTGCGAGTCCTAGTAAAGGGGTAAACTTCTTTTCCGTATTTACTCGGAGTTTTATAAGGCCGTACGGCCGAGCTAGTCAATTACCTGATGATCAACAAATCTTTAATTGGATCAAACCATTTTCATGCGAATGGTTGAAGCGTCCCAACGTCGGCTTGTCAGAGCTGGCCGAGACCGTCACTGAAAACGCAGAACTTTTGACGAAGACAACGTCAAAGATCGTAGATAGCAAGAATATCGCTAAGACCTTGAAAGAACTAGACCCATTCATTAATGCATGTGAGAGGTTGAACTCAAAAACAAAAGAACCACCCACGGAAGAGGACGTGATTACCTGCATGGAAGCTTTACTGGCAGAGGAGGAAAAGGTGGACAGCTTTATCGAAGAAGCTTACGAGATAGGCTCAGCTTTGTTTTGGCTAAGTTCCCACTTCGCGGTGGCAAGAGCTTTAATGCGTAATCCTGATGTTTACGCGAAAATGTTGCAGTCGGACACAGCTGAAGCGAATCGTTTCATTCGCACGAAATCCATGTTGAAATTAAAGGAGATGCTTGTTGCATCGTGCATCAGCAAAGACGCAAGTCGAAGGGGCATAGGTCAAAATAGTCCTTCCAAACGAAGACTGGAAGAACTGCGTTCCGGACTGAGGGGGGAGTCTAGTGAGAAAGTGAGTCGCAAGTTAGCTAGTTCTGATGACGAGGAGCCAGAGGAGAAGCGGTCAAAGAAATAGAAACGAAAATCCAAAAAAAAGAGAAAGAAGATCGTGCGTAAAGAACCGCCGAAAGAAAGTACGACGATACCAGAGAGCGTTGATGACGATAGTCTCGACGATAGCCAATACCTGCCTTGCTCTCAGAAACCAAAAAAGAAACCAGCTCCTAAGCCAAAGGAAAGTTCTAGTAGCTCTAGTTCAAGTTCTGGTTCTGGTTCCGAGTCCAGTTCGAGCAGCGAAGAGGAGACTCCTTCTGAGAAAGCGAAAATCATGAAACTCCTCGAAGTTATTGCCGCAGAGGCCAGCACTAGTGCGACTCCTATCGTCACCAAGAAAGCTGTGACGAAAAAAGCAAAACAACCGAAGGTCGTTATATTCAGTTTTAAAGGTGGCAAATTTGCGGAGATAATTGGAAAAAGGGGAGTGTGTTTTGGTGATGTTGTTGATTGTTTTGTTGGTAGTCCAGGTAATTATGTTGGTGAAACGTAGAATTGGTTTGTCAGGTAGTTTGTTGAAAGGGTTGGTTGATGGGAAGGAGTAGTCAGTCATCAATGGGGGGTTTCCAAAGGAGGGGTTGTCTATCAGAGTTCTCTAGGAAATGGATGTGTACAGGAGGAGGAGGAGGAGGAGGAATTATTTTACGCTGAAGGACTTCGCTCACTGGATTTCTGTTTTGTTTCATAAAGGGGTTAAGTACATATTATTTAAGATTTATTATTTCTGGGATTCGGGACGCTAAGCTTACACCAAGGAGGAGGGCTAACGATATTAGTATCATTGATAGTATGGATAATTTCCATGCAGAATTGACGGTACAGGGGAAGGGAGTAGTAGCACTAGTAGTAGTAGTAGTTGTTCAAGGAGTGAGATAGAGAATTGTTACTGCTCTGAGTGCTAGATATTAGGAGAGTTTGTCTGAGCTGGAGAGCCTTGTACGAGAGCAGAACAGAGAGATAGTGTGCTTGAGCGATGAGCTGGAGAGGACGTATGGAGCGGTGAAAGTAGCTATGGAACAGTGTGGAAGTAAGGAAGTACTGGACAGAGAGATAGTGGAGCTAAAAACGAAGTATGAGAGTACTAGGATGCTGGAAAGAGAGAGAGAGGAGGAAAGATACGAAAATAGTTGAGTTGAAAAGAGAGTTGAAGAATAAAGAGGAATAGTTAAGAGATGCAAAGTGGAAGGTATAGTAATGAAATCTGTTCGGTTTACACGGTCTTGCTATCAATCAACGTATGTGTGTTAAGTAATCTCAGCGGACTTTAACCCAGACCGATTACCTGGAGAAACATTTGCAAAGTATATGTTCATCAAAGCAAGGGCATTGGCTCAGATCCAGGTTGCCGAAGTCCTTTCTGACCAATTTTGAAATGCACCTTGCATTCAGATGGAACAAGTAAAGCAGGTTTGCATTACGGAGGGAGAGGTTTTCACATTGGGTGTAAGGGAAATGGGGGATGTTTCAGTGTTTGTTTATTCCACGTGCTGTAGAAGGAGAGAACCGTGCCACAAAGGATGCTTGAACTTATATTTGCAGGTTTTGTTGCCGTGTCAAAGCGAATGTTAGTGGATGATCTCCTTGGTGGTAAGTTTCATGTTGTGACTAATGCGTTGAAGAGACAGACTGTCAGTGGTGTAAATACTAATGCTGTGTCAGAGAGAGATTTCGGGTTTGTAGACGATGAGAGAGAAATGAGAGAAAGCGAGAGCAAGTACTATTGTGATTGAGGGAAAGTTAATGTATCGTAAGAATGGAACAAGCAAGTGGCGAGATGAGTTGACAGAGGAGAAGGCAGACTATATGAGGAATGCAAGAGGAGCGAAGGAGAGGCAGTTTCAACTGTACAGAGAAAGACGAGTTGTAATAAACAGTGGCAACTGTAAAACAGAGGAGGAGGAGGAGAATGAGGAGTCACCTGAATCTCAAAATGTTTGAGATTTGAGGTTCAACGGTATGGCTACAAATGGTCATTTTGTTACACTGCGTGCAAATTCCTTACAATAAGGTAACAGGAATAAAATACCATTTTCGTTTTAATTTGTTGAGGCTTCCTTTATTTGTGGTATATGATTTAAGGGCCAAAGTGAAAGCGTTAGTTGTACGTGTAGCATTAAAAAACAAATTTGAGCCACGTTGTAGAAGGAGCTGCATTTTAAAACACCTCTAAATGGCACTTTTATATGGGAAGAAATTAAAATATGTTTTAGGTAACAATAAAATGGCAGATTTGGAAATAGGTAGAATTTCACGAATCTAAGAAAGTGTCGTTTTCGTGAATCTGCACAAAGGTACATATAACGATGAATCAGTTAAAATCTTTTTTTTCCCAGTGAGACAAATGAAACCTTGTTGCAAGAAGCCTTTAGGTTCGTATTGCGGCTTAAAGGTGACAGGGAAACAACGTTTTTTGAAATATTGATTGACAATTGTTATTTTGGAAAAACCGGGAAATAGTTTGGAAGAGGTTATACTTTTTAAGTTAAAGACATTTCCTTGTAGTGTGTAGTGTTGAATACAAAGGCTATTGTTTTTTTTCAAACCTTCTCCTTAATTTTTTAATAACAAAACGGTCTTTCGTGCACTGTCCTTCCAATCGGAAATAAATTGTTGTGATCTTGATAGTGACCCTGCTAGAAATCATGAAAGGGCAACCTGACAGGAAAAGGAAATATATATTAATATGAGAAAACAAATTAATAAACATCAGTCGACTTGATCCTGCACTGAGCGCTAGTACGTAGTAAAGAAATACTAGCAAATTAAGACTAGCAAGCATTATAAAGCAATGGACACGGAGGAACTGAGATATTTCGAATTTCAGTGAGATATCACCACAACGCAACTTTCCCCTGAATTGA
This sequence comes from Actinernus sp. WN-2022, assembly GCA_030867875.1. NCBI lineage: Eukaryota > Metazoa > Cnidaria > Anthozoa > Actiniaria > Actinernidae > Actinernus > Actinernus sp. WN-2022. Next base: position 463,708 of record JAOWCC010001700.1, on the reverse strand, counting down.
GTGAGAGTTCTCAATCCAGCCAAGTGATCTTTTACTAAACTCATTCACATTTACTACTGTAACAATCATCGCTTCAACGTTAGGTATTACCAATGCTACTACGTCTTCCACTGCTCCAGAACATGGCCATCATCCAATTCAGTAAACGCCATATCAAACGAATCTTAATACTCTGCCAACGCAACCACACTATTCGGTGTCAATCATCTGCAGTCCCAATGAGCTGTTCCCGTATACAAACCCATCGACCACTAATTCCGTTTACCAGTGTACGAGCCTATCCTCCGTAGATACCAAATCAGTATGCACATGGCCCATTTTACAATGTGATGATAATGAGAAGCTCTCGTTTTCCTTATGGCCCTTGTGTCCAACAACCAAGTCCGGCACCCAAACCACCACAAGAACCCACTCAGGTTGCAAACTCTTCACTTAGCCAAGGACCGCCGGATTTTATTGAAACGATACAAACATTACGACCTCAGTTGTATGACATGGCAGGATTGCAAGAATTAGAAGAGCCTCCCGAGGGAAGCATGTACTCTGCATGGCGAAAGTCTGTTGTTCAGGCATGGAAACTAGTAAGTATTTTCACTGCTTTATTGTACGAATTGACCAATGTAATTTTATTGCAGTTTTCATTTAATGTTTTTTATGGAATTCAATGGGCGTTACGAAAACTGAGAACCTCTCAGTTTCAGCCAGTCCGAACTACGAAAACTACAAGGCTCGGTGTAATTTTCTACATTGAAAAGATAGTTATCCTTTATCCATTAATGTAAATAAGTGGCAACGAATATATTATTGTCTTGTCTAAATTAATGAGGTTGCACCTAGAGGCGAGGCAATTGAAACAATTTTGCCGAGGAAATTTGGGGACGAATGAATGATTTTGGTGTAGAAGGGCAGTTCAATTGCAGATTTCAAGTGAAGTAATTTTAATTTCCTGCATCGGTATATTCAGTATTGAGTATCTCTACAGTATTGAGCAAATATCTGCAGGATGACATTTACTGCATGCAGATTGTGACGAATTCCGGATAATCGAGGTTCCCCAGATGCATTAAAAGAGGATGCTCAGTACTCTAATTTAGCAGTCCGGTCCTTGAGAGAAACGTCAGGTGTCAGTTAGGCTTAGATTAATTCTTGTCATGTATTTTTGACACCTCGTGTCATCAATATTAGGGTACATCATAAATGTCAATCTGTAAATCTGTGCTCTAGAATTCGATACCTACATGTATATACCCCTGCTTATAACAACAAAAAGTTGTACTGATCGATGATATATCAATTTGATCATATTTGTTTGCCAATTTCAACCTTTTATTTCCAGCATTAAATGGCTCATTACCTCATAGTTGCAAAGCTATCGAACGGATGTTTCGCATTGGTTTTACGAATTGCTGAAAACCACGATAAAAAAAGTCATGCAACATTATTGTCTGGACATGTACAAAAAAATCAGAAAGCGAGAAGTATCATCTTCTATTCAATAAATTTGAAGGAAGAAGGACCTTTTGAGGATTTAAGAAAACATTGGGTGTGTATTTTTATTTTTACAACTGAATTTACAATTCGGTTAATATTTTAGTGATATCATGCATTACTGAAAAGTGATGTCATTTTTTACTGATAGCAGGAAGAAAAGACCAACCAGCAAAGTAGACAGAAGATGACAACAAGGAGGTAAGTTGCAGCACACAACAACACTTTGACAGAAATAATACAGTGATATAAAAACTGAGAAATTGAAAAATGGAGACTTTTTAAAACTATTTTGGGATCACATTTTTTTGCTTGTGATTTGCAGATGGCACATGAACTAAGCAGGTTAAAACAAAGAAATGCAGATCTTACAGTGAAGCTCGAACAAGAACACGCAATAAACAAACGAATAGTTTGGGTCGCCATGTGCTGCAGCACAATAGAAAGCTGAAATGAATATATTCGAGTTACAAAACATTTTACAAAACAAACCCACTGTAGTTGTTTTTTTTGTCGTACGTCTTACTACCCTACACACTTCGCTTAAGTTATTTCGTTATTTCATTGATGCTTTAAATATTTGTGGTACACTTCCAGCGCTCTAGATACCAAGATGGAAATATTATAAATCAATGCAATATCACACAATCGAAAAAGAAACGAGGTAATTAATAAAGAATGCCTGCCAATAGGGCCATTCGTGCCTACGAGAGGCAGTTAGCTGTGGCCTAACTAAGCAGCAAAGTTCACAAAAATCTGCTATACGTGGACTTAATTAAGATGCGGCTTCACATAGTTGCGATCATCAGCTTTTAACCGATGTACATGATCATTCGAGGTTTAGTCAAGTCCTAATGTATGTAAGTACATGTATAACTTAATTTGCAATGTTGTTTATTAATTTCTTCACATCAACCCTATCTGTAATTGGGCCAACAGATTTTCTCCTATTCACACATTGTCATATTCTTCAGTTTCAGGAATATGATCAATACACATCAGACGTCAATAACCTCATCAACGAAACATGCACCATCAGAAACGCTTTTATGCTTAAATTTATGCGTAGGTTATTGAAAATCATACCAAAGAAAAGGGAACGAATACCAGTAACGCAAAGAAGGGAAAGGACCAATTCATGACAGATGAATACAAGGTCAGTTGTGCATGGTAGCTATGTAGTTATACTGCCGGATACTAGCAATGACATGAATGATAATCTTAACCTTTACATCTCTCTGCACGTAATTCTGTAAGTTGGGTGACAGGGATGTACATGTATGTGCTGCGCGCTAGATGTGGTCGGGGTTTTACTTCTAGGTACCATCTGTGATTGGTATACACGCACGCGTCCTGTTCAATTTTTTCTCTCTTTATTCTTGCTCAACATTTTTAGAAACGTTTTACAGGAACTATTATGGCTTATCATTTCAAAAGGATGCGGCGTGCTGCACGCTAAGCTAAAGACATGCTGAATGTGATATCTGTTGGCTTTGCATAAACAGACTCCTGATCTCCCATCCTGCTTGTAAGAGTTTTGCTAGTGGACTCATTTCCGGCCTGAAATTATATAGTAAATTTCAGTTGCGGTAGGAAGTCCGAGATTCCTTTCTTGCACCTCAACGTCCGAGCAAGTTGGGTTTACTTGTACTTAGTAAACCGTAAAAAAAAAAGAAATCCGTTTAACAATAGTAAACTTTGTCGAGTACTGTTTCCCCAGCTATTGTGCCAGTTTGTTTCGATACTAATCATTTTTAGTCCGAACTGTTGAATAAAATAATACAACGCACACTAGAAATGTTTTCCAAAGCATTCTAGTGCCTATTGTGATGAAATCGTTCTCTCACTATTGTCTGTGTGTAAAAACTGAACATCGTATTTCTTTTGCGATCAAAAACCTGTGGTAAATGTAGATAAGGAACAATGGCCATTAGTAAGAACATTGTGTTACTACTAAATGCTAAAATGAAAACTTAAACTGATAGTTGTTTAGCATTTTGGAAAGGTGAAAAATCAAATGCAAAATTACATAGCCATGTCTTACTTGCGCTTTTGTCTTGGTGTGGAGATAAAGTTTTTCATGCTCTTCTTCGTCTGTCGCTGGTTACTACTGAGTTCAACGTCCGCCCAGATCGTCCACCAATTTGTTTCTGTTACGGATTAAATCTTCGTCCGCCCCGAGTCTAACACTACTTGTTTCGTTTACGGGTTAAGTCTTTGTCTGCCAGGATTTTAACACTACTTGTTTCGAAGAGTTTCCCCCTTTCCGGGTACCGGGATCGTTACTCTATTATGAGCAGAGGAGACTTGAGTTGGACTTCACTTGCTTTATTCACTTGTCCTGTGCGGACCTCCCGCACCAACCAACTCCACTCTCTACTTTCGTTCTCTCTCTCTCCTTTCTAATCTCTAAATTTTACAATGCTACTCCTTAAGTAGTAAACGACATACACGCGTATGAAAGCTTGCAAGTTATGCTGGGAAAACAAATTATAAACCTGTTTTACCAGAATTACAGTTTCATGACGTAACGTAAAATCGTACGCCCAAACGAACCTTAAAAACATTTTTAGAGTATTTTAGAAATACGAAACTATCCAATTTTAAATGTGGCTAAATGTAATTTAGGCTAAGTTAAACTCGAGACAATGCTGGCCAGCAGTCATCCCCCATAGAGAGATGTTATGTGGGGGGCCCAGGGGCCTGGCAGGGACTACATGTTGTTTGTGCGTGGTCATTTCAGTCATAGCTTTCTTGCTGATCATCGCGGATCATTGGTGTTTGCTAGTCAGTGCCTTTGCTTGCTGATCGTTGCGGATCACTGTCCTTTATCGTATAATTATGTCCCGGCAAACAAGGAATAGTTTGGACAGCCGTCTGTTTAACGTGGCGGAATCCTCGGAGAGCGAGATTCCGACCGTCTCGACAGTATCGGTCGCCAGCCCAACGACGACTCCAATGTCGCAGGAGTTCATTTCGGCTGTGGTCGCAGCGGTGAAGTCCGCTCTGGCAGCGGAGAAGGTCCCTGCTACGACCTGTGTGAGCCCGGCAGTCGATTCTGTCTCCGCGGTCATCGCCTCTGGCAGTTCTGGCGTCGCACAAGCCTCGGATCTGAGTTCAAGGACTGGGGTGTTGTGGTCATCTGGCGCCGGTTTTGTGACTCCTCTAGCGACCTCGTCAGCCTCAAGTTTACAAGGTAGGCCCCCAGTTGTTGTACCTTCGTTTATCAATACGTTCACGGGACCTGTGTCGTCGCTCGCGCCGAGTTTAGTAGCTTCGCAGGCCATTGCCCAACAACACATGGGAAGTACGTTTGGCGTCGCACCTACATCGAACATTCCGGAAATGCCAGGTCTTCCGTTGCCGACACTTCATCAGCCCTTCGTTGTTGGCCCAGGTTTTTCACCGATTCCGGAAAAGGTCGTGGCCCAAATTGTATCTGGCAAGTACTTGGACCTCAGCGATCTTTTGGCGGCTAATTTGGTTCACGCCGAACCTGAACCACAGTTGCTGTTTGACGGACGAGTAGTCCTGACGTCAACACCGAGGAAACAACGGCGCCGCGTGGAAGATCTCAGCAGCTGGGTGGAGGCTTTTACGATATTATCCTTTGTCCTTACATCTTACTTACCCCATCGATGGCGAGACCTAACACAATACAAGTTGTTAATTTTGCGCACATATCGCCAGTTTAGCGGTAGGGTTTGGTTGGCATATGACCAGGCGTTCCGCGAATACGCAGCAGCTACCAAGAATGTTGATTGGTCGACCATGAACGTACAATTATATAATTTTCACTCTGCTGGCGCCTCAGTTCGTAGCCTACCTGGGGGAACATCAGCCGGGTCGTCAGAGCCCCATGGATCAAACTCTTCTTCTGTGGTGTGCAAGTCATGGAATCGTGGTCGGTGCTCGGCTCCTTACGCATCCTGCAGGTTTGCACACATATGCAGCAGCTGCTCGGGCTCTCATCGTGCTCAAGAGTGCCCCGGCTCGTCTAGCACCAGGTCTGTGGTGCAACATCCGCACAGATCCCGCTCTCCAGTACCTACATCCAGCGAGAGCAAATATAGGAGGCATTGATGGCCAGTTCTACTCCCTGGCCTAAGTTATGGACTGGGCTTGCCTTGTTGTGAGACCCTCGAATTGTTTCTGTTATTGACTACACTGTTCAGCTCCATTTTATTGCCATTTATGCTGTGCGCTGGCCTGGCTTGGGCAGGTCTATTGGGTAATTGCTGTGCCCATGTCGGCAGCTCTTTCATATTGTTATTAAAAGCCTTATAATTAATTGTGTATAGTCCCAGTGTTGCTCATCATGTTTCGCTAGGCGATAGGGCCCTGCATTTATGTCTGCCTTTGTTTATTCCAGCCTCTATAGTTCTACCTACAGTCGCTAGTGTCACTCCTCTCCGTGTGAACCACTTTGTTCGGGAGCTGATGTCCCACCCGGATCAACAACAAGTCTTATTTGTAGTGGAGGGCCTGCGTCATGGTTTCAAACTAGGCTTTCATGAGTCGCATAAGCTAAAGTCGGCTAAGGAAAACAAGCCCTCAGCCTATTTGCATCCCAAAGTCATAGATGAGTACCTGGCCAACGAAGTGTCTCTGTGTAGGGTGGCAGGCCCCTTCAAGTCTTCCCCCTTACATAATTTGCATATCAGCAGTTTTGGAGTGATCCCCAAAAAAGGTCAATCTGGGAAGTGGCGGTTAATTCTTGACCTGTCCTCTCCAGGGGGTGGTAGTGTGAATGAGGGAATTAACTCGGGGGAATTTTCATTGCAATATATCAGGGTGGATGAAATAATCAGTATGGTAAGCCAGTATGGCCGGGGAGCACTCATGGCAAAATATGACGTAGAGGCAGCTTATCGCAACATTGCTGTGCATCCTTCAGATCGATTTTTGTTGGGTATGAAGTGGCGCGGTCAGTATTTGTAGATTTAACCCTTCCTTTCGGCCTGTGCTCTGCGCCCTACAATTTCAACTCTGTGGCAACCATGGTAGAATGGATCTTGTTACACAATTATCATGTGTCAGACCTAGTGCATTATTTGGATGATTTCATCTCGGCTGGTCCTCCGGATTCTGAACAATGCTTCATAAATCTCAGTACTGCGCAGGAGGTCTGCAGAATGCTGGGCTTGCCTCTTCACCCAAAGAAGTGCGAGGGTCCTGCCACGTCTCTCGTGGTCTTGGGAATTGCATTAGACTCAGTCAATCAAATAGCACGTCTTCCTGCCGAAAAACTGTTGGCCCTGCGTCTGTTGCTGCAGTCATGGGTCACACGCCGTTGGTGCAATAGACACCAATTAGAGTCTCTCATTGGTCACCTTCATCATGCGGCAAAAGTTGTGTGGCCAGGCAGAACCTTCATTCGGCGCATGATTGATCTCCTCTGTTGCTTTCGCAAGAAAGACCACCCAATTTGCTTGAATAGGGAGTTCCAGTTGGATCTTCTGTGGTGGCATCACTTCTTAGCAGACTGGCATGGGGTCAGCTTTTGGCATTTCCCTGGGATGGCTGCAGCGACTGACTTAGACGTGACGTCGGATGCGGCAGGGTCAGTTGGCTTCGGAGCTTACTACAAGGAGGAATGGTTCAATGGCCGCTGGGCCCCCTGTCAAGCCCAGCTGTCCATTGCATACAAAGAACTATTTCCAGTTATCATTGCGGCCCATGTATGGGGTGCTAACTGGTCTAACAAGCATGTGATGTTCCGATCTGACAATGAGGCTGTAGTATACATCTTGAACTCCAGGACATCCAGAGTCCCATGCATAATGCGGCTAGTGCGTAGTCTTCTCACCTCAGCAGCTCGTTTCAACTTCACTTTCATGGCCCAGCACATTCCAGGTGTGCAAAATAGAATCGCTGATGCTCTTTCTCGTTTTTATTGGCAGGAGTTCAAGCAGTTAGCGCCCGGGGCCCGGTCAACACCAGTCCAAATTCCGCCACACTTTCTGGAAGACCTGACCTCTCCTTGCTAGAGGGGCGTTGCCGGAACTTCCTGGCGCAGGGCCTAGCCCCCTCTACACGTCGGTCTTATACCTCTGGACAGAAGAAGTTCTTGAATTTTTGCCTCCAAATTGGGAAGCTGCATGTGAATGGCTCCCCTTGTCCCGTGGATGAATGGACTCTTTGCTTGTTTGCTACTTTTTTGGCGGACTCAATTCAACACTCTTCTATTAAAGTCTACTTGTCGGCTGTCAGGTCTCTCCACATCGAACAAGGCTTCTCTGACCCTCTACTTAACTGTCTGCGATTGCAGAGGGTGGTCCGTGGTATAAAACATACTCAAGGCTCCTGTTCAACCCAACGCTTACCAATTACTGATGGTCTCATGTCGGTTATTATTATTTTTTTAAATCTGGCAAGCTATTCCCCAGGGATTCACTTGAATGTGACAGACATTGCGGTGGATTCTAGCGCTGCCCCCTCTTGCATGCAAGTTAAGATCAAGGCATCCAAAACAGATCCGTTCCGCAAGGGGTGCTTTATCCACATTGGTCAGGGAAAGCCCCCTCTGTGTGCACTCGAAGCAATGCTGGCATACTTAGCGATCAGGGGCGATTCCCCAGGTCCATTGTTCCTGCTCCGAAATGGTCAACCGTTAACTCGCACCTGTCTAACCAACTGGCTCAGACAAATCATGGCAGCTGCAGGCATTTCAGGAAAGTATTCTAGCCATAGTTTCCGCATAGGAGCAGCGACCGTGGCAGCTCGCAATGGTGTGCCGGACCATTTAATTCAGGCGTTGGGTAGGTGGAGTAGCAATGCCTATCAGCTCTATATAAGGACTCCTTCGGAAGCCTTGGCGAGTCTGTCGCAGCAGTTGGCTTAGTGGCGAACGTCAGCTCGGTATGTATAATTATTACAGTGCCATTGCATCACAATGATGGTGCTTGGGGTAGTTTGGTTGGGAGGTACCATGTTACCCTGTCCATAGTCCCTCCTTCTCCAAGCACCTTGGAGTCTTCGGTTGGGGGTGGACTGTGGCAGGGTTGCCATGGTTACCTCCTTGTTGTGCTTGGACATGCGTCGTAACGGCACTTCAACCAAAGGTACCTATCTCCAAGCTCATCTATTGGTGATGAGTTTAAATGTGGCTAAATGTAATTTAGGCTAAGTTAAACTCGAGACAATGCTGGCCAGCAGTCATCCCCCATAGAGAGATGTTATGTGGGGGGCCCAGGGGCCTGGCAGGGACTACATGTTGTTTGTGCGTGGTCATTTCAGTCATAGCTTTCTTGCTGATCATCGCGGATCATTGGTGTTTGCTAGTCAGTGCCTTTGCTTGCTGATCGTTGCGGATCACTGCTCCCACCCTCCTCTCCCTGTGGTAAGTATTGATGGGATGGGTAAGTATTCCACTGAATCTTCAGTGTGACAGGTACCAGGGGGTGGACTGTGGCAGGGTTGCCATGGTTACCTCCTTGTTGTGCTTGGACATGCGTCGTCCGGCACTTCAACCAAAGGTACCTATCTCCAAGCTCATCTATTGGTGATGAGTTTAACGATGTTTGTTTTAAGACAGTAAGCCTTAACGGTCCAAGAAGAAATATCTAGGTTAAAATCGAAAACAACCGAATTCAAGAAGGTGAAAGTTCTCTCTAGTCAATGACTAAATAAACAAAATGACATACGTTCAAGGAGGTGTTATTCGCTGTTCGCGTGAATTTGCACAATCTTCACTCGCAGAAGTTCTGCTAAATCTATGTGTTATCAGAAGATAACAACAGGATACAAAACTACATTAAGATTAAGATTAATTGACAAGCCAGTAATTACTAAGCTGAGTATTACCTTGGGCAAGAGACTAACTACTGCCAGGTAAAACATCGTCAAAGACACATTTAGAAAGAACTCAGTTGAAACGCACAAGATAAAAGTGCATTCAATTAAAGAGGATTTTCCTCGGTAAAAGTAGTAAAACTAACTTTAACTTAGGTTGAAGACTAAGTATAGGTTTCTGTGAGAACGCCTTATACAAATAATATATGTTGAAGCATAAGGAAAACATCCGTAGGATTTACGATTCTGACCGCAATATAATCAGATATGTCGCTATTTTTAATGTGGCTAAATGTAATTTAGGCTAAGTTAAACTCGAGACAATGCTGGCCAGCAGTCATCCCCCAAAGAGAGATGTTATGCGGGGGGCCCAGGGGCCTGGCAGGGGCTACATGTGGTTTGTGCGTGGTCATTTCAGTCATAGCTTTCTTGATGATCATCGCGGATCATTGGTGTTTGCTAGTCAGTGCCTTTGCTTGCTGATCGTTGCGGATCACTGTCCTTTATCGTATAATTATGTCCCGGCAAACAAGGAATAGTTTGGACAGCCGTCTGTTTAACGTGGCGGAATCCTCGGAGAGCGAGATTCCGGCCGTCTCGACAGTATCGGTCGCCAGCCCAACGACGGCTCCAATGTCGCAGGAGTTCATCTCGGCTGTGGTCGCAGCGGTGAAGGCCGCTCTGGCAGCGGAGAAGGTCCCTGCTACGACCTGTGTGAGCCCGGCAGTCGATTCTGTCTCCGCGGTCATCGCCTCTGGCAGTTCTGGCGTCGCACAAGCCTCGGATCTGAGTTCAAGGACTGGGGTGTTGTGGTCATCTGGCGCCGGTTTTGTGACTCCTCTAGCGACCTCGTCAGCCTCAAGTTTACAAGGTAGGCCCCCAGTTGTTGTACCTTCGTTTATCAATACGTTCACGGGACCTGTGTCGTCGCTCGCGCCGAGTTTAGTAGCTTCGCAGGCCATTGCCCAACAACACATGGGAAGTACGTTTGGCGTCGCACGTCGAACATTCCGGAAATGCCAGGTCTTCCGTTGCCGACACTTCATCAGCCCTTCGTTGTTGGCCCAGGTTTTTCACCGATTCCGGAAAAGGTCGTAGCCCAAATTGTATCTGGCAAGTACTTGGACCTCAGCGATCTTTTGGCGGCTAATTTGGTTCACGCCGAACCTGAACCACAGTTGCTGTTTGACGGACGAGTAGTCCTGACGTCAACACCGAGGAAACAACGGCGCCGCGTGGAAGGATCTCAGCAGCTGGGTGGAGGCTTTTACGATATTATCCTTTGTCCTTACATCTTACTTCCCCCATCGATGGCGAGACCTAACGCAATACAAGTTGTTAATTTTGCGCACATATCGCCAGTTTAGCGGTTGGGTTTGGTTGGCATATGACCAGGCGTTCCGCGAATACGCAGCAGCCACCAAGAATGTTGATTGGTCGACCATGAACGTACAATTATATAATTTTCACTCTGCTGGCGCCTCAGTTCGTAGCCTACCTGGGGGAACATCAGCCGGGTCGTCAGAGCCCCATGGATCAAACTCTTCTTCTGTGGTGTGCAAGTCATGGAATCGTGGTCGGTGCTCGGCTCCTTACGCATCCTGCAGGTTTGCACACATATGCAGCAGCTGCTCGGGCTCTCATCGTGCTCAAGAGTGCCCCGGCTCGTCTAGCGCCAGGTCTGTGGTGCAACATCCGCACAGATCCCGCTCTCCAGTACCTACATCCAGCGAGAGCAAATATAGGAGGCATTGATGGCCAGTTCTACTCCCTGGCCTAAGTTATGGACTGGGCTTGCCTTGTTGTGAGACCCTCGAATTGTTTCTGTTATTGACTACATTGTTCAGCTCCTTTTTATTGCCATTTATGCTGTGCGCTGGCCTGGCTTGAGCAGGTCTCTTGGGTAATTGCTGTGCCCATGTCGGCAGCTCTTTCATATTGTTATTAAAAGCCTTATAATTAATTGTGTATAGTCCCAGTGTTGCTCATCATGTTTCGCTAGGCGATAGGGCCCTGCATTTATGTCTGCCTTTGTTTATTCCAGCCTCTATAGTTCTACCTACAGTCGCTAGTGTCACTGCTCTTCGTGTGAACCACTTTGTTCGGGAGCTGATGTCCCACCCGGATCAACAAGTCTTATTTGTAGTGGAGGGCCTGCGTCATGGTTTCAAACTAGGCTTTCATGAGTCGCATAAGCTAAAGTCGGCTAAGAAAAACAAGCCCTCAGCCTATTTGCATCCCAAAGTCATAGATGAGTACCTGGCCAACGAAGTGTCTCTGTGTAGGGTGGCAGGCCCCTTCAAGTCTTCCCCCTTACATAATTTGCATATGAGCAGTTTTGGAGTGATCCCCAAAAAAGGTCAATCTGGGAAGTGGCGGTTAATTCTCGACCTGTCCTCTCCAGGGGGTGGTAGTGTGAATGAGGGAATTAACTCGGGGGAATTTTCATTGCAATATATCAGGGTGGATGAAATAATCAGTATGGTAAGCCAGTATGGCCGGGGAGCACTCATGGCAAAATTTGACGTAGAGGCAGCTTATCGCAACATTGCTGTGCATCCTTCAGATCGATTTTTGTTGGGTATGAAGTGGCGCGGTCAGTATTTTGTAGATTTAACCCTTCCTTTCGGTCTGTGCTCTGCGCCCTACATTTTCAACTCTGTGGCAACCATGGTAGAATGGATCTTGTTACACAATTATCATGTGTCAGACCTAGTGCATTATTTGGATGATTTCATATCGGCTGGTCCTCCGGATTCTGAACAATGCTTCATAAATCTCAGTACTGCGCAGGAGGTCTGCAGAATGCTGGGATTGCCTCTTCACCCAAAGAAGTGCGAGGGTCCTGCCACGTCTCTCGTGGTCTTGGGAATTGAATTAGACTCAGTCGATCAAATAGCACGTCTTCCTGCCGAAAAACTGTTGGCCCTGCGTCTGTTGCTGCAGTCATGGGTCAAAAACCGTTGGTACAATAGACACCAATTAGAGTCTCTCATTGGTCACCTCCATCATGCGGCAGAAGTTGTGTGGCCAGGCAGAACCTTCATTCGGCGCATGATTGATCTCCTCTGTTGCTTTCGCAAGAAAGACCACCCAATTCGCTTGAATAGGGAGTTCCAGTTGGATCTTCTGTGGTGGCATCACTTCTTAGCAGACTGGCATGGGGTCAGCTTTTGGCATTTCCCTGGGAGGGCTGCAGCGACTGACTTAGAAGTGACATCGGATGCGGCAGGGTCAGTTGGCTTCGGAGCTTACTACAAGGAGGAATGGTTCAATGGCCGCTGGGCCCCCTGTCAAGCCCAGCTGTCTATTGCATACAAAGAACTATTTCCAGTTATCATTGCGGCCCATGTATGGGGTGCTAACTGGTCTAAGAAGCATGTGACGTTCCGATCTGACAATGAGGCTGTAGTATACATCTTGAACTCCAGGACATCCAGAATCCCATGCATAATGCGGCTAGTGCGTAGTCTTCTCACCTCAGCAGCTCGTTTCAACTTCACTTTCATGGCCCAGCACATTCCAGGCGTGCAAAATAGAATCGCTGATGCTCTTTCTCGTTTTTATTGGCAGGAGTTCAAGCAGTTAGCGCCCGGGGCCCGGTCAACACCAGTCCAAATTCCGCCACACTTTCTGGAAGACCTGACCTCTCCTTGCTAGGGGAGCGCTGCCGGAACTTCCTGGGGCAGGGCCTAGCCCCCTCTACACGTCGGTCATATACCTCTGGACAGAAGTAGTTCTGGAATTTTTGCCTCCAAATTGGGAAGCTGTATGTGAATGGCTCCCCTTGTCCCGTGGATGAATGGACTCTTTGCTTGTTTGCTACTTTTTTGGCGGACTCAATTCAACACTCTTCTATTAAAGTCTACTTGTCGGCTGTCAGGTCTCTCCACATCGAACAAGGCTTCTCTGATCCTCTACTTAACTGTCTGCGATTGCAGAGGGTGGTCCGTGGTATAAAACGGACTCAAGGCTCCTGTTCAACCCAACGCTTACCAATTACTGATGGTCTCATGTCGGTTATTTTTAAATCTTTGGACTTGACTCATCCTGACCACTGTATGTTTTGGGCTGCGTGCACTCTGGGGTATTTTGGTTTTCTGAGATCGGCTGAATTTACGGTGCCCAATCTGGCAAGCTATTCCCCAGGGATTCACTTGAATGTGACAGACATTGCGGTGGATTCTAGCGCTGCCCCCTCTTGCATGCAAGTTAAGATCAAGGCATCCAAAACAGATCCGTTCCGCAAGGGGTGCTTTATCCACATTGGACAGGGAAAGCCCCCTCTGTGTGCACTCGAAGCAATGCTGGCATACTTAGCGATCAGGGGCGATTCCCCAGGTGCATTGTTCCTGCTCCGAAATGGTCAACCGTTAACTCGCACCTGTCTAACCAACTGGCTCAGACAAATCATGGCAGCTGCAGAAATTTCAGTAAAGTATTCTAGCCATAGTTTCCGCATAGGAGCAGCGACCGTGGCAGCTCGCAATGGTGTGCCGGACCATTTAATTCAGGCGTTGGGTAGGTGGAGTAGCAATGCCTATCAGCTCTATATAAGGACTCCTTCGGAAGCCTTGGCGAGTCTGTCGCAGCAGTTGGCTTAGTGGCGAACGTCAGCTCGGTATGTATAATTATTACAGTGCCATTGCATCACAATGATGGTGCTTGGGGTAGTTTGGTTTGGAGGTACCATGTTACCCTGTCCATAGTCCCTCCTTCTCCAAGCACCTTGGAGTCTTCGGTTGGGGGTGGACTGTGGCAGGGTTGCCATGGTTACCTCCTTGTTGTGCTTGGACATGCGTCGTCTGGCACTTCAACCAAAGGTACCTAACCCCAAGCTCATCTATTGGTGATGAGTTTAAATCCCTTAGTTCCATTAATTTTACCTTCCAACAAGGCCGTCAAGGACACTCTGGCGCCATAATGACAGCTTTCTTTGCAACAAGCCCTGCGGTGTCACTTAATTTCCAATTAGGAAACATATGCTTTATAATTTTTATTTTATCCATAGTTTTGTTTTGCCATTAGTATTTAATTTGAGGAACTGATATGTTCTCGGAACATTATTATTACTAGCGGATTTATAGCTGGACTTCTAAATCCAACCGAGAAAATTGACTTTAACTCTACCTCTCCTATTAATTATATTTTGAATATTTATAATCTAGCTATGAGCTGCTAGCTTGCCACGTTTGGCCGAACGTCAAATGAACGGGTGCAATCTCTGTTAAGTATCCGTCAAACTAATCGCAAATGTCAATTATGACATTTGTGTCAGCAAAGGAAACTCCACAGTAATCACCCTAGGGGCCAATATATTGATTACGTGTATATATTAAGAAAACCACTATTCCTTGGCTTTAATAACGCCAATATTACACTAAAAGAGAAACGACTAAAAGTGGTTTTTATTTCCTTCTTTATCGTGTAAACAAGTTTACCATAAGAAAAAGGGATATGTAAACGGCAACAATACTAATGAAATATAAGTAATTTACTTGTCATATTTTAGGTGTTTAATGATGTTTGGAAGTCAATCAATAAATGTATAATATTTCACGAAAAACAGATATCTATTCTCTTGCCCCTCCTAACATCGTTTTCACCAACGATGTACCAATAGTCCATGCATTGCATTGATTATCTAATTTAGTATTATGTTATATCTTAAAATAAGCAAACAGAGATAATAATGGGTAAACCAGTTGCATGCCTTAAAAATATGAAACACCTGAAAAAGGTTAACCCAAGGCTTAAATATTTTGAATGGCTTAATGGACTCGGATGACACCAGTAGTGCCAAAAAGGATGAACACATCCAGCGATGTGTCTAGTGAGAACGTCTCTCTGTCTAAAATTTCAAAGTGAAATATAGTAAAGTCTGGGCCATGGACATGGGAGCTATTAAACTGACGATAGCTGCAGGTTTCTACACACGATTCAGTTTCACACTAAACATAATTTAAGCTACAATATTTGTAATTCATTCCAAACTTCCCGTCAAATCAAAAGGATTCTAATACATACTATAATACTGACGTATATAAAGTAGGAAAGTATTCAAAACCAAAAAAACATATTGCGTCAATGGTGAACAGAAGATTGTTATGTTATAACAACAAACTAAAAAAGAACAATTGTTTAATTACTATAAAACGGCTAGTTATATTTTTTTAAGAACAAGTAAAAAAGATATTATCTAATTGTTTACTAAAACTATTATTTCATTGTGGGTGAAACGATGCTCTGCAACTGTGGTCATTTCTGCGAAAGACAACTTTTTCATGAGCAAAATTACGTAGAAATTAACTTCTCTCTTCTAAAAATGTAAATTACTTCTCAAAGTATTTTTTACGCCAATATGGGCGTATTGAGAAGGAAATAACCTCGGATCTTATCCAATATCGTCTCTCTCAATTAAATTGTGACTGGTTTGTCACACCAAAGATCACAGCATCCATAATGGCCGAAACCATCCATGGCAACTGCGGTCATCTCTCCGAAAGCGAATTAGTAAATCAAGAGTACATGGGCAGACTAACACAAAAGTTAACTCTTCTTTTAAAAGCGTGTGAAGCGATGGACACGAAATGTGGCAATGTTACACCAACTTTGGTACATCTTACCACCCTTGAAAAATGCATGAAATCGGAACTTACTACCACTGTCTTTAAAGACCTTTACAACAAAGGTCACTTCATGCTGCTTATGGCAACGCATTTCAACGTTGCGCAAAACATGTTCTTGAACCCATCCTACTTCGTGGAGAATCAACGACGATCAAGAACAGGATTAGAAGCCGCATTCAAGAAATATCCTACACAAAGAATCATGTACTAATATCTTGTAATATCAATGTATGAATACGTAGTCTCTGCTATGATACCTGTATCGAAGACACCAGACTCCTCTAGCACATGTTCAAAACACAAAATAAGTCTGCTTCCCATGCTAGACGAATCCTAGCATACTCTTTAAGAACATGAAACAGTAACTACTGTTACTAGAAGCAAATGGCAAGGCAAAGGTATAAATCGCTTTGTTCCTAACACTATCGTGTAAGTATTGAGCACAATTATGTTAAATGTTGTATCAATAACCAAAAAAAAAGTATTCTGTTATTGTTTACCAAAACAGTGCGATATGTTATAACAATGAACTAAAAAAAGAATGTCTAATTTCTAAAAAAACGTTTCATGAAATATTGCATTCAACAAAAGCAAAAAAAATGTGTAATTGTTAAAAATATTCATTTACAATATCTCAGTTGCTTTGAATTTTAATTGATAGCAAGTTATTACGTTATCCAAATTGCTTCCTTTAGCAAAATAACCAACAGCTAATGTACAAAACAATACAACTACTTTGAAATGTGAATATTTCTGTATTTGTAAATGCAAAATGACTTGTACTGCCAGTTTGAAAACTTTCCTTTACATGATTATTGTACTAAAAGAGTACCAATGTTCTTATATTCTTGTTAGTGCAAAGTATGTCAGTTTTCGTAACAATCTTTTTTCTTAAATTGTTCTCATATAAGAGATGAGGATCTGTAATATTTGGGTCAGCAGCAATCTTTTTTTTGGTCATTAAGTACTTCTGTCACAGAGGAATATACGTAGCAACTCGGAAAAATCTATTAAATAATTGGTTCCTTTACAAAGTACTGTCTTTGACATTATTGTCTTCAAAGATCTGTTCAAAACTGATCACGCAATCATTGTCGTAGTCAGAGATTTTCATATTGTGCAATACACGATAGTTAATGTATGTTAATTCGTAGTTAATTTTCATTGTACTTTATAAGTAAATTATACTTATCCTTTCTCACAATAATGATACTACCTAATCTCTTTTAACAAAATGAATATTACAGCAACAAAGATAAAAAAAAGGATTATGTATTAAAAAAAATCTAAAAAAATAAAATCTCTTTATTTTCCTGTTACTACATAGTGTGTCACTTTTAGTAACCGTGTTTTCTTTTAAACTAATTTGCAACAAGTATGCTAATGTAACAAATGAACATCTTCCATATTGCTTCTAGTCCAGTATATTTAAATAGCTACAGTTTCTCTATTATCTCACTGACATCCTTTACACTAGTAGTTGCCATGTGAAATTGTGTAATGTAAATCTTCTTAGACGATGCAAACCTCTTAAAATTCATGGCAACAAACTTCTGACAGGAAATTGTATTCTTTCCTATTTATTTGATTATCAGAACAAGATATTCTTTAATAATATCAGTTATTGTTAAATGTTTTAAATGAGTAATGCGTTTTTTATTACATTACAACAGATATCGCATAAACAAAAAAATACACATAGTGCAGTATCTATTATTGTCTAGTAACAACAATTCTTTAAATGTTCAATAAACTTAAGTGTTGTACCACATCTTACAAAATGAAAAAAACGTTTATTTACTGTTCTAGATCAATGTTATGATTCTGTTTTGAAACACAATATAGCAATTTAAATTGCAAACGGTAAACGTGAAACTAAACACAGAATGGTTCCAAACATTATCTTGTAACAATAAATAAAAAAACACCATTGTTTAATTCAATCTCATAAATAATATTATCTACAATTCATTGACATATGATATACTTTTAATTTAATAATGTTATAATGTTGTAAACTGTATTCCAGTGCTCATTTTTATTGTTCCAGATGTATACTCCTAACAAGATGGAGAGTCCTATTAAGTATCTTAATCACTTTCCGAAGTACCTGTTACGTCAATATGGGCGTATCGAAGAGGAAATGACGTCGGACATCATCCAACATCGTCTCTCGCAATTAAATTGTCAGTGGTTCCTCAGCCCAAAGATCGCCGCATCTATAATGGCTGAAACCATCCATCGTAACTGGGGCCACCTATCGGAAAGCGATTTAATAAATCAACAGTCCATGGGGAAAATAATGCAGAAGTTGACTCCTCTCTTGAAAGCGTGCAAAGCGTTGGATACGAAATGTGCCAATGTTACACCAACTGAAGCACATCTTACTACCCTCGAGAAATCGATGAAATCGGAACTGACTACCAGTGTATTTAGAGATCTTTACAAGACAGGTCACTCCATCTTGCTTATGGCGACGCATTTCAACGTGGCACATCTTACTACGCCGAGAATCTAAGAACGTTGACATCAGGATTAGAAGCTGGATTCAAGAAAGATCCCACGTAGAGACCGATGCACCAATATCCCGTCTCTACAATTATTCCCGCATCAAACCCCGGCAGCGCGTCAACAACTCCTCAAAAAGGAAAGCATAGTCTGTTAGAAATGCTAAATGAATCAGATGAATCATCTTCACAGGAAGAAATGGTAACAAGAGTTACGAAAGGCAAAGGGAAGGGGAAAGGCAAGGGTAAGGACAAAACCAAATTTGTACGTAACCTTATAGATGGGCTTGGACAAGATTACGAACTACCATCGGTGAGCAATGACGCTAGTCCTGCAAAGAGAAAAAAAAAAGACTAATTGACTTAGAAATAATGTTATCATGATCACTCTGAGTTAATATTCAAACCCATTTGAATGAGTTTTACATAATATTTACTCAATCTGTTTTATATTTAATTTTGTTCTTAGTTTTTCATGAATTGTATCGGTATATCACGGTTTTCCGATGGTCGACCAATGCAACCATTAGTCTTCTAAAAAGGAAATATTAACTGCTGCTACTTAAAAAAAAATACGATCAATTAGATACCTCAGTTTATTAATTTTGAAATGATCTTGATAATATGCATCAATATAAACTGTATACTAGACATATTTGTCATAATAAGTATTAATAAATGTTCAATTACGTTTTAACTAGTATCAGATTTCATATTTTTGGTAAAATTTCATTGATGATATGAGAATAGAATAACATTGTACCAATTTCAATAGTATTGTAATTATTTCATTAAATCTACGTTATTTTCATTTCTTTGGAAAACAAATTTGTAAAAAAAGTTTATGAAATACTTGTACATTCAATTTTCATGAACTATAAATATCAAAACAGAACATATATTAACATGTACTATTTTGATATCCATAGTTCAGGAAAATTGACTGTATAAGTTGTGTACAATCATTTATTGCACTGATTATAATTTGATTAAAATTAACAAGAGATATATTCGATATTTACAAATAAAACATATTTCATTTCGTGTTAACATAGTTCATACATGAAACTCCAATATGTCCGTATAGTATGTAACATTAATTATCAAATTGTTTTAAATAAATAAACTATACTTGGATGATATGAATTTGTGTAATATTTTTTTGCATTTCTTTTTTCCATTTCTTGTTACCTTGAACAATGTATAACCATTACATTGTAACATTACAATGAAATGAATTGAATTGCCATTTTCTTATTTCGAAATTTCTAACAATTTCATTTACACGATGACAAAATTGAATTTCGAAAAAAGTTTTTTCTGATTTGTAATAAACACAACTGCAAGTATGACTTTCTAACTCTGCTAATTTCCGTTACATTATGATAACGTTGAAATTCAGAAATAATGGTCGCCTTTGTACATAACTGTTTAGTATTCATTCATTACACTTAACTTATTACCCGTTATTTCTGCTCATTTCGGTTACATTATGATAACGTTGAAATTCAGAAATAATGGTCGCCTTTGTACATAACTGTTTAGTATTCATTCATTACACTTAACTTATTACCCGTTATTCTGCTCATTTACGTTATATTATGATAACGTTGAAATTCAGAATGGTCGCTTTTGTACATAACTGTTTAGTATTCATTCATTACACTTAAACTGTGGTTTCAATGGGAAGACACAGCCGCGATGTCAGAGGAAGAACGTGAAATACTCCTTAGAATTATCTCTGCTATCCATCCCACCTGATTTTCCTTGTAAAGGAAGGTTGTTATCTTGCTTGCACCACAAGATGTTTGTTCTTAGCCTTAACGCGCTGCTTGTTTTCGCCCGATTTTGTCATGTTCATACCAGATACTGTCTAGACAATAACATGCTGTCTCTTCAGCGCTTGGCAAAACAAAACAAGAGAGGCTGTTTGTGGTCCATTGGATCAAAGGATATTCTACTGGGTAAGCAGGTTGTGTGCGAAGGTGACGAGCGAGTAAAGGCGTACCGCGAAATAAGTCTAGACACGCTAACAGCAACGGGATTTCCTACAAAATATTGTCAGTCCGACTTCTCAATCACTTATCTTCAGCCATGGAATGAACGCCAAACTCTCGAAAAATTCAAAGTAGCATCGAAGAAAGAGTATGAAAGCCATGTTGGTTCGAAGTACACTGGAGCGCCTTATGGATTTACAGTTTCCATGGTCAAGGGATCGCAACCGAGAAGCTATGACAAGGTGGCTACAGGCGAAAGTTACCTTGTGGTTGCACCAAGTCGTGTGGTAGGGATTGGAGGTTCTTCTACTGGAAAAGGACTGTTCACCATGCGAGATATTAAGCCTGGAACGTGGATTTGTGCTTATGCTCCCTTGGCCCAGGTTGTGCCATCACGTGAAGAAAGCGGCGGAGATTATGTTTTCACCTTCAAATTCAACAAAGTTCTTGTAGATGTGGATGGTTCTAACTGTCCTATTGGTCTGGGCCTATACGCGAATGATGGTACGTTTCCATACTGCCTAAGGGCTACAAAGTTTAACAAGATAATCCGTCAAAGAATAAATGCTAAATACGAAGTTCGTGACGGGATAGAACTGTGGCTTAAAAGTACTAAATTAATCGAGGCAAGACAAGAGGTTTGAGTACAGTATTCCTACGACGATTCGTACTGGAAAAACCTGTTTTCTACTGAAGATATTCAAGTCATCAGGGAAGCCTTAGATAGTGCCCGAAACACGGATGATCTCAACGAAACAGTTACTAACATTGTGCTCCCCTCAAAACTGTCCGCCAATTAAATTCAAAATGTCTAGCTGCTAACCCTTATCAAAGCTACTATAGTTCAAAATAGGTCAAACCAAGTATAATGGCATGCAGCAGAGCAGCGGAAGGGAGAACAAAGACAAGTCCAAATGACAGATACAGCATCCTCCTAAGCCGCACAACAAATCTCTGAAATATGTAAGTACAAAAAACATAATTAGAAAATTACATTTAATGGTAAGTACGTTTTAATGAGGGGGCTGGAGCTTATTATTCTTTTCAATCATGGGGAGAATCGTGGCCCTCCTCGTTGCATTTTAAAGGTAAACAATGGTCCCTCACTTGAAGTCGCGGAAAAAAGGATTACCATCCCCAGTAGATTATTACTCTGTGGCAACAATGTGGACACTAAAAAAAACATGATATATACGGCTTCATGACTCCTGTACCTCCATTTCCACAGAGAGATGACGAGCAACAAGCAAAGCCGTGACAAGCTGGTGCATGCAGTTACCCATGTATATATTAAATTATCTATCTATCGATTGCCGTGACAGCTGGCCTCAGCTAGAGGACACCCCACGTCAGCAAGCCTGCAGCAGTTGCATTGAAATTGACAGTGCTGGTGGACATTCAGACGCACCTGAAGGTGGGTGAGTCACATGTATTATATTTTGACAGTCTATGACGTCATATACGTGTAAGAACTGAGCTAGCACTCACCATGGATTAGCCTGCAGCTGGCCAATGCATCACTGCATGCACACCGAGTCGTAACTATGGCAGCCGGTGCAGTCCCTAAGCTTCGTCGGCCCGGTATTTCTCGCCTCCATAATACCAAATAAACTGTACACGGCCGCCTGCAACACAATATTGTCGAGGTGAAGTCGCTGCACAGGCTGAGGTGATGATTTACATACTAAACTTCAGAATGTCAACATTCAAGAAGATCGAAACATAATTTTTCATACAGTCCTGTTTCATTACCACAACAGCAATGAACACTAATATTAATTCACAACAACGACAGTCTGTATTATATGTACCCTGACAAAGTTTACCAGTGTGACAAATTAATGGCAACTAGCTAAGGGAAAAACACACGTATATTTCAAGGGTACTCAGAAACTTCCTCAAATGACTGGAAAGTTAAACCTGCCAGGTCCAGCTACAGCATTCCTTATTATTCTGTGGCAACAATGTGGACACTCTAAAAAAAACATGATATATACGGCTTCATGACTCCTGTACCTCCATTTCCACAGAGATGACGAGCAACAAGCAAAGCCGTGACAAGCTGGTGCATGCAGTTACCCATGTATATATTAAATTATCTATCTATCGATTGCCGTGACAGGTGGCCTCAGCTAGAGGACACCCCACGTCAGCAAGCCTGCAGCAGTTGCATAAGGACATGCATTTTTTTGTCCAAAACCTGTGGTACCGAGTTCTCTCGATCTACCGATCTTTGAAGGTTCAAGTGTATTATATTGTGATATTTGTGTGTTCTAAAATGTATTTGAAGTATTTGTAATAGTTTTGGACCTCTAAAAGTAGCCGAAATCGGTCTCTAAACATCTAGATAGTTCAGTCTTTCCAGTGTTTGACTCGTTCGAACAAGAACCGCGATAGAGACATGCATTTTGTGTCCAAAAACTGTTGCACCAATAATTTTGTCAGACTTGATCTACATTTGAATACTTACTGTAAGTGTGACATTTACACGTCACATTTCAAAATGTGACTATTTGAAATAGTTTTGTACGTCTAAAAGCAACCGAAATCGGTCTCCAAACATCTAGATATTTCAGTTTTAACTCGATGTTCGACTCATGTCTCGATCGCGTTTCTGCATTTTGCTTTCGAACAACATTTTGTATTAAAGTGTTACCGATTTCTCTTGAACAACTGGCCTTTGAAGACTCAAATGTCATATTGCTTGTGATATTTTCCGATATTTACATGTGCTGAAAAGGCACTGGAGTATTTGAAAAGGTTTTGGAACGCTAAAAGCAGCTAAAATTGGTCTCTTAGAACATCTAGATATTTCAGTGTACAGCAACACTTTCCGTAGAACAACCAAAACAACAATCAGACGGTATTCCAGTTGACAAATATGACCGGCAAATCGTCGAACTGTGGTTTCAATGGGAAGACACAGCCGCGATGTCAGAGGAAGAACGTGAAATACTTCTTAGAATTATCCCTGCTATCCATCCCACCTGATTTTCCTTGTAAAGGAAGGTTGTTATCTTGCTTGCACCAAAGATGTTTGTTCTTAGCCTTAACGCGCTGCTTGTTTTCGCCGGATTTTGTCATGTTCATACCAGATACTGTCTAGGCAATAACACGCTGTCTCTTCAGCGCTTGGCAAAACAAAACAAGAGGCTGTTTGTGGTCCATTGGATCAAAGGATATTCTACTGGGTAAGCAGGCTGTGTGCGAAGGTGACGAGCGAGTAAAGGCGTACCGCGAAATAAGTCTACACACGCTAACAGCAACGGGATTTCCTACAAAATATTGTCAGTCCGACTTCTCAATCACTTATCTTCAGCCATGGAATGAACGTCAAACTCTCGAGAGATTCAAAGTAGCATCGAAGAAAGAGTATGAAAGCCATGTTGATTCGAAGTACAAAGAACATCAAAAACCGAATAATAGTCAAATTCGTCCACAGAGACATGAAGGACGAATTTTATAAGCGAAAGAGCAAATTGGCCAGTAAAACAACAAAAGACCTCCCACTAATTGCCGAGGAATTTGGAAAGAGTATTCTGACTACAGAGAAAATGCATGTCAACGAATCGCTTACTGCATATCGCAAGAGATTATTCGGTCGGATTAATGCATTCAGGAGAGATCAGCACTATAAGTATTTGTGGACAATGAATGGAAAGATACTTCTTCGAGAATCTGATACTTCAAGAATCCATGGATTTACTAGAGTCGAGGAATTTAATGAGTTTGAAGAATCATTGGGCTAGACGAGATAGAACTTTGCAATGCAAATGTTGAATTGTTATGTTACCTTAGTAATGATTAACACACAACCTGTACATCAATGACAAGTAAGTGGAATTTAGATTATTTACCGTTTTATAGTTTAACCGATAAAGAACTCAGTGCCGTACTCGGTACCTGGTCTCGAGAATTAGATTTTGATACCGATCTTAATGAAATAATGTCGAACCCAGATAAATTTGATGAAAACGATTCTGACATTATGCTACATACTCCAGTATCTAATTACTATACAGTCTCTAAAATAAACAGTGCTTTAGAAAGAGCTGGCACGAACGCTCTATCATTCTTTCACAGTAATATAAGAAGCCTATCAAAAAATTTAGTGCTATTAAATGATATGTTATATACTCTTTCGGAGAAACCTGATATCGTGGCTGTTACTGAAACCAGATTGAACAACAAATCAGTTTCTAATATTGACATATTGGGTTATAATTTTTTTCATACGGACTCACCAACAGCGGCTGGTGGAGCTGGAATATATGTAGCTAATGACTTAACAACTATATTTAGGCCCGATATAAAAATTGATATTGACCTTGTTGAATCTTGCTGGGTCGAAATAGACCCCGGTCATGGTAAAAAGAATTTAATAATCGGTTGTATTTATAGGCACCCTCAAGCAAATATAGAGCGGTTTACTGATCAATTAGAAGAGTTGCTTAAACATCTAAATCAATGTAAATACCAAGTATATATTTTAGGTGACATAAACATTGACTTCTTTAAATTTACCACTCATTTACCAACAGAAAAGTATTTAGATATGCTTTATGCAAATAATTTTTTACCCATCATAACAAAACCAACAAGATTAACAGATCACTCTAAAACATTGATTGATCATATATACACAAATACTTCAATCGAGCATATCTTATCTGGAATTGCACTCTTCGATATATCAGATCATCTTCCAATTTTTTGTATAATCAATATTTCAATAAAACGAGGTAAAGAAAAACGGTTCTATAGAGACTATAGCAAATTTGATAAAGAAGCTTATCTTAGTGATATCAATGTGATAAATTGGAATGATATTATTATTAACAGCAAAGACCTTAATGAAACAACAGTTAATACAATAAATATGATAAAAGTGATTGTAAATAAACATGCTCCATACAAAGTAACACCGCAAAGTAAAATAAAACAATTAACAAAGCCATGGATAACAAATGGAATTTTAAAGTCAATAAAAATTAAACAGAAAATGTATCGCACCCACTTTCATTCTAATGATATGGAAAAAGTAAATAAATATAAGAAGTACGCTAACAAACTTAATCAAATAAGAACACAGAGTAAAAGACAGTATTATAGTATCAACTTCGAAAGGTGTAAAGACAATTTAAAAGCTACTTGGAAATTGATTGGAACACTAATTAAACGAAAAACAAAAGGCCAGTTATACCCAACAAGACTTGTAAGAAATAACAAGACATACACTGACACATTAGATATAGCGAACCAATTCAATCATCATTTCGTTAATGTTGGCCCAAGTTTGGCTAGTTTAATTGAGGATTCCAATGAAAATCCAACGAACTATATTCACAATTCTCCAGTGTCTAGCTTTGTGATGTCTCCAGTTTACTCATCAAAGATTTGTGAACTATTTTCAAACTTAAAGGAAAATAAGGCTTCAATAGATGTTCCCAATAAATTAATAAAAATAGCAAGTGAAGCTCTTTCACTGCCCTTTACTTATATCTACAATGAATCAATCAAAACAGGTGTTGTACCAGATATTCTTAAAATATCTAGAGTCACTCCAATTTATAAAAGTGGTATAGCTACTGATGCCTATAACTACAGACCTATAGCAACATTGTCACCTTTTAGCAAAATCTTAGAACGACTTGTGTATGATCAACTCATATCATTTTTGGATAAAAACAATATCTTATTTGATCATCAATTTGGATTTAGAAAAGGGCATTCCACCGAACAGGCAATCCTTGACATAACAGATAATTTAAAAACGGCTATAGATAATAAACAATTAACATGTGGATTATTTCTCGACTTTTCCAAAGCTTTCGATACAGTTAATCACCAGATCCTAATATCCAAATTAAGTAAATATGGAATTAGAGGAAATCCATTGTCATGGTTTACTAATTACTTAAATAATCGAAAACAATACGTAAAATTAGGACATACTGAATCTAGTATGCTTGAAATGACGTGCGGAGTACCACAAGGCTCAACATTGGGGCCGTTACTTTTTCTGCTTTACATAAATGATATGCCTAATTGCTCTAAGAAACTTTCCTTTCGAATATTTGCAGATGATACAAATGTTTTCTATTCGTGTAATAACATAACAGATCTAGAAACGATAATGAATGAAGAATTTAAACTAATCCTCCATTACTGTGCTATTAACAAACTATCAGTTAATCTTCAAAAAACACATTACATGATAATAAGCTCACCAAATAAAAAAACCTCTAAAATTAATATTGCTAATATTGAACAAAAAAGCTATATAAAATACTTAGGAATATACTTAGATGAACATATTAACTGGGAGCAACAAATAAAACATCTAAATAGTAAAATGGCAAAAAATATTGGAATAATCAATAAACTCCGGTATTATCTTGATTTAAACATGTTGAAGCAACTATATTATACACTAGTATATCCATATTTAAATTATGGTCTCATGAGCTGGGGTAACACCTATACATCCAAACTGACAAAACTCCGGACTAAACAAAATAAGTGCATTAGAAACATATTTTTTGCACACAGCAGAGAAAGTGCTACACCATATTTTAATATTCTTGGAATTTTAAAACTTGATAATATCTTCAAACTAAGAATTGCAACATTTAGTTACAAAATTATAAATAAGAAAACGAATATACCATCGGTCTTTTCTGAAGTCCTCACACCAGCTGCAAAACGCCATACATACAATACCAGATTTGCTGCTAATTTAAATTTTGTTAGACCAAAAGCGAGAACTAATTATGGAATTTATACATTCAAATTCATATCATCAAAAATTTGGGAAACAATTGAATTGAATATTAAACGTTCTAGCTCTATTAATGTATTCAAAAAACGTTATAAAACTATCCTTTTAGAAAATCAAATTTAACAAGCAACTGACCAACTATTTCAGCTTAGTCTAATATTATGTACTCCTAAACAAACGTAGCCAGTGATCAACTCGAAAGCTTTTGCTCCTTTGATCACTGCGCACGAACATATTTTATCAACACATTCTTCCTTTTTTCCTCTTCTCTTTTTAATGTAATGTTAGTAATTGTGTATCTGTGTAAATAGTGTGAAATAAACTTGAGACCTTGAGACCTTGAGACCTGGAGCGCCTTATGGATTTACAGTTTCCATGGTCAAGGGATCGCAACCGAGAAGCTATGACAAGTTGGCTACAGGCGAAAGTTACCTTGTGGTTGCACCAAGTCGTGTGGTAGGGATTGGAGGTTCTTCTACTGGAAAAGGACTGTTCACCATGCGAGATATTAAGCCTGGAACGTGGATTTGTGCTTATGCTCCCTTCGCCCAGGTTGTGCCATCACGTGAAGAAAGCGACGGAGATTATGTTTTCACCTTCAAATTCAACAAAGTTCTTGTAGATGTGGATGGTTCTAACTGTCCTATTGGTCTGGGCCTATACGCGAATGATGGTACGTTTCTATACTGCCAAAGGGCTACAAAGTTTAACAAGATAATCCGTCAAAGAATAAATGCTAAATACGAAGTTCGTGACGGGATAGAACTGTGGCTTAAAAGTACTAAATTAATCGAGGCAAGACAAGAGGTTTTAGCACAGTATTCCTACGACAATTCGTACTGGAAAAACCTGTTTTCTACTGAAGATATTCAAGTCATCAGGGAAGCCTTAGATAGTGCCCGAAACACGGATGATCTCAACGAAACAGTTACTAACATTGTGCTCCCCTCAAAACTGTCCGCCAATTAAATTCAAAATGTCTAGCTGCTAACCCTTATCAAAGCTACTATAGTTCAAAAGAGGTCAAACCAAGTATGATGGCATGCAGCAGAGCAGCGGAAGGGAGAACAAAGACAAGTCCAAATGACAGATACAGCATCCCCCTTCTAAGCCGCACAACACATCTCTGAAATATGTAAGTACAAAAAACATAATTAGAAAATTACATTTAATGGAAAGTACGTTTTAATGAGGGGGCTGGAGCTTATTATTCTTTTCAATCATGGGGAGAATCGTGGCCCTCCTCGTTGCATTTTAAAGGTAAACAATGGTCCCTCACTTGAAGTCGCGGTAAAAAGGATTACCATCCCCAGTAGATTATTACTCTGTGGCAACAATGTGGACACATGATATATACGGCTTCATGACTCCTGTACCTCCATTTCCACAGAGAGATGACGAGCAACAAGCAAAGCCGTGACAAGCTGGTGCATGCAGTTACCCATGTATATATTAAATTATCTATCTATCGATTGCCGTGACAGCTGGCCTCAGCTAGAGGACACCCCACGTCAGCAAGCCTGCAGCAGTTGCATTGAAATTGACAGTGGTGTGAAAAAGTTAAAGAAACGTAAAGTAAAAGTCATTGTGAAACGTGAAGATATCGACTTGCATCGAGATTGATGTAAAATGTGAAATAGGTGTGGAACATAATAATAATACGTATTAGGAGCATCATACATAAGTCTCGATGCTCTTACGATAGTAGAATAACTATTTCTACAAAAGACTAATTAATATAATTACAATATATGGAGGGCTCCACTAAGTACCTAAATCACTTTCCAAAGTATTTTTTACGCCAATATGGGCCTATTGAGGAGGAAATGACCTCGGACCTGATCCAACATCGTCTCTCTCAATTAAATTGTGTAAAGAGGTGCATTTGCACAGGTAATAGATATCCTGTTCCACAGTTCCACGCGATTCCTGTTGAATTGCAAAACTTGACAAAGTCAGACATTTATGTCTTACGTCCTTTCGACGTACACTGTGGAGAATATGAATGTATATTGAGGAGGAAATGACCTCGGACATGATCCAACATCGTCTCTCTCAATTAAATTGTGTAAAGAGGTGCATTTGCACAGGTAATAGATATCCTGTTCCGCAGTTCCACGCGATTCCTGTTGAATTGCAAAACTTGACAAAGTCAGACATTTATGTCTTACGTCCTTTCGACGTACACTGTGGAGAATATGAATGTATGCCTAACGGCTATCGTATGAAAAATGCGATTTTAAGAATAAGCATAAGTGAAAAGTCTGTTGAACAAAAAAAATAAGAGCATTGTCTGATGGAGATGCGAAAGGAGGTGTATGGCTGCGTATCTGTTCTTGATGAAATCGAAAGTACAGTAGTACCCAAGAGCATAGTAGTACCCGACACATCATGCACCGGAAAGGCGACAGAGACATTATTATGTATGAACGAGAGTAAAGGAACGAAAAGCCAATATCGATGAATGCGTGGAAAATAGTAATATTTATACTACTGCCAGTGCAAATACTAAAATGAACATGTAAGACCAGAAAGAACTGAGCAGGAAGCAATTAGAAAAAGAAAGACTTGAATGTATAGATAAAGAAAGCCTGTGAGAACTGATATTAAAAGTAAGACTTGAAATTGTGAAATATGTTGCCTTCTACTTACAATTTTATACAGAACATAACATATTCATGTATGTTATACGCTTGTTGGATTAGGTGATTAATACATTGTTCATTGCAAAATAGATACTTGCTGGTGGATACTAGTGTTAACATATGCCATTCTGTTTCCATTTGTAGGCTGTGCTTCGTGTCTACCTATCCCGAATAGATCAGATAATAAGACCACAACATGAAATACTTCACCATAACAGGTACATCAGCACATCGTGATCAGGTGACCATGTGTCAGGCGATGGGTCTGACCACGAGTCAGACTCATCGCCTGACCATGAGTCTGAGTATGATGACTATGCCGGTGCTCCACCTCCTTCCAAACGGCGCAAACGCGTCACTTCGAGCGATATGGATTCGGAGGCAATCGCCCACGTAGCCCTTTTAGGAGGGACTCAATACTTGCAATGCTCCAAGAGCATAGTAGTACCCGATATATCATGCACCGCGAAGGCGACGTCCGGTGCTACGAAAAGGTGAGGTCATTAAAAAAGTCATTTCACCGGCGTTAGCCTTAAGGGCGGAGTATGCTGAGTGATTGTCAACGTCTTAACCGTAGGTACTGCCTTTTTTCTTTTAGATCGTTTGTTGTTTGTCGAGTGACAACACGAAAGGCATCCAAAAAAAATTAATCAACACAACATTGTAATGAGTTGAAACTTGTATACAACAAATAGGGCGATACCCTTAAAGGAATACTAATCAGCAAGAAGTAAGACATTGTAGTACAGAAATAGGGCGATAGCCTCAAACAAATACGAAAGTGTTGTTATGAAAAAAACAGAAAGCCGAGTGATAACACGAAAGGCACAAAAACATCAAACAAGAACGAAACACTGGAACAGCGAAAAGCCATTCTAAAAAATGTAAATACGAGTTGTGTACGAAAGAGCGATTGTAAAGACTGTCAGAAGAATCTATTGGCAAGAAACAGAACGTATGGAAATATGAAAAGAGAAAAGAACTCTAGGTGAAAAGATTAAAGCGTTACTGCAGGAACGCTTGGAAAGAAAGAATTTTAAAAGACATAACGATCTAGGAAGTAACGTTAAGGCAAGAACAACCAACATTTGTAAGACTAGAAAAAACTTCGTGAAAGGTCTTTAGAAAAAGAAAGATATTGTCAAAACCGATGTTCTCAAAGACATAATATTGTGAAACGTGAAGATCTTAGCTTGTGCACAAATTCCTATCACATTTGAATATCGTCTAGAAAGCGAATTGACAGTTGTGAACAGAAACAGAACGACCCTTCCAATCGAAACAACGCCATCTAGAAATTAAGACAGTATGAATTCGTGGCAAACCGATCTCTTCACGTTAAAGAAACAACCTGTAAGTTCTCAAAGAAATCGAGTAAAGAACAAATACTTGTCAAATAGATTAAATCAGATTTACAGAATATAACTTTCAAAACACACGTAACAACTTTTTTCTAACACATCCGTTATACACCTTCATAGCTTTACTTTTTTTTATTTTATATAAATATGTTATACACCAATACATTGTCACTCAGTTATTTTATTTTTTAAATTGTATACACCAGACGTTCTAATGACGTCTCCATTTCTATGTAAAAAAACCTGTTTCTACGTACTTTTTTTAAATTTAAATTTATTTTCTCTAAGTCTAAAGATCTAACATAGTACATTCATTAATACTTTTCTCCTTCATTTTTAATGTTAACACCCGCTCTATACAGACATTGTTTAAAAAACGTTATCTTTTTTTTGGTGTCCTTTAAAGAATTAACATAGTACATCATTAATAGTTTCTTCTTTCAGTCACACCGATTTAGATTAGGACAAGTGGGTACCGTTACTTCGAATAACGTTATAACTTACAAAATATGTTCCATGTCCATCGACTTATCGTACATTTCATTAAACGTACCTTTTACCTAACGAACTTTAACATGTGTTAATTACAGTAATGTCTCAATACGTATTGTCACTAATACGCAATTGAAGAATAACCTGGAAAGAGATAACATCGTGCATGAATAAGACTTCTTGCTTACAGGGCCACCGATTTAGGGTGGGACGGGTGGGTTGTTGCATCTCGACTAAGTCATGGTTATTAAACATCCCCATAAGTCTGTAACCTACCATCCCCATAAGTCTGTAACCTACCATCCCCATAAGTCTGTAACCTACAAGAGGTTGACAATGTACATTTTATATCGTAAATTCTTTTAAACGTACGTTTTTCCTAACTTTCATATATATCTTGATATAATAACTTTTCCAAAACTTTTTCAATTGAATAATTTTAGTACCAGCGTGTAGCACTTGTCGAGTCAGGAAGTGTGACAAATTTTCGGTCTTGGGGAATAGGCAGATTTCGAGATATCGACGTTTCAAAATCGGAGAATTCTAAAGATGAACGACGACATGGGAGCGAATGGCGTGAAATGGGCGGGAAAAACTCAATTTAAAAAATTTCATTAGGAGTCACGATGTTACGGAAATTCTGTATACTCCGACGAAGAATAACGTGTATTAATTTTTAACGAATCGTTAGTAGGGATCTTCAGTAAATGCCATTTCAACGTAAATCAGAATATCAGACAATTTCAAAGTATAAATAATAATAATTTGGGTTATCTTTATCGCCTCCAATCGTGGGAGGTAGCAGTCACGAAGAAAGAGAAGCACAAGAGAGACGATACACATCGAGAGAGAAAAAGCTTTGGACATCCGAGTGCCTGCTAGGCTTCTACATGTAAGGGGAAGACCCCGGGTATCAGGTTGGTAAGCTGATACGATGTTAGGTGTTTAACATGTATAGTCTTTGAGAATGCTCTAAGTTCACTGCTTCGATCCTGTTGGAGGTTTATTGCCACGGATTGGCGTGTTTACTATGTGAACGTTTTCTGAGACAGATTTGCGTACAGAATCGATACTTGCAGGGTGACTTGTTGGAGGCGTCACGACATGGGTAGCTTTGCTTGTAACTTCTCAAGCGGATCGCTCAATAATGTCAGGTCTGATTCATTTCTGCCACCGTAACCAACCACAGACGGTGCAACCTGCGATGGTTTAATGCCGAAATTTGGGCGCCAGTCAATTAACCCTTCAAGTACAAAGATCGTACAGGGAAGTGGGTACCTTGATAGAGGAAATGCTATCAAAAGGCAGTAGTGTAACTACTGTCATCCACAAATCGGGGGGTTGAAAGGAATAGAAATGATAGAGGAATAGAAATGATAGAGGAATAGAGAGTACAACAAAATCTCAGCGCTAGCTGCTATAACGACAATCGGTTCAGTGTACTTGATTGCTTGTCATATCGATACGAACGTAAACGATAAATATTCTGTTGCAGAAAACATGCCGTGGAGCGAAGAAGATGCAGAACTGTTTTGGAACGCGAGAAAGCCTCATGTTCTCCAATCCGCAACGGAATTAGCAACTGGAAATGGAAGCACCGTATGTTACTTGACGCTTTAGACCAATTTGCATTTCCTTCCATATTTGTAACCATCAGCCCATATGAATGGCTGTTTCCCTTGGCGAAGTGGATAGAAGATGTCAGATAATTGACTGGTAAAGGACCAACGAAGCTAGCGGCAGCTGAAACCTTGCACATAGCACATGTGTTATCACAAATCGTCAGAGGTTACCTGTATGGAGCTAATAATAAACGCTGGAATCGCTCTGTGGATCCAACGATAAACGGTGGAAGAGCCACCTGTTTCGTCACGCCAGACGAGATGTTCCTAATGTCCAGACGTATTTCTATAGACTAGAATTCCAGCAAAGGGGCACAGTTCATCTGCATTTGTTGGTGTGGCTTAACGATTTCCAAGCTATCAATACTCAGTTAATAAGAGCTGATATCCCGTGGGATAGACCAGACCTAGCCTATTTGGTATCTAAATGCCAGAAATCAGACAAAGGTATCCTTGACGAGCAGGAAGAACCGACGCATTTCGAGACTGAGAACGGGCAAACCGTGTTAAAGCTTCAACACCCTCCAGAAGCATTCGCAGTAAATATGCGAGCGTACGTCACGAATGTAGTAGGAGAATTAAGATGTTCCATGGACTTCCAGTCCACAGACGGGCGAGGCATGGTGCTCCGATATGTCTCAGCGTATGTCTCCAAATGGCAGGATGCCTATTCCAACGAAGGTCTCTATTCCAAGCATGTCCTCCCCTATCAGGCTGCGTATAGGATGCTTCGTGAATTTTCGCCATGCGAACCCGAGATGTGGCTGGCGTTGAGTTCAGTCAAACAAGCGTGGACGTCAAGCAGAACGAAAATGTTCTCTGCTCCAACGTCGCAAAATGTGACTTGTAATAGCACAGCGAAGAAATACCGAGAAAGACCGCCTAGTCTAGACAGCTTGTCGCTGTTAGAATGGCTCCGCCGCGTGAATCACGTTTCGAAGAAACCAGTCCCATACAAAGATGGTGTCACTTTGGTGGGCGTGAAATATGTCTCGACCTTCAAACCTGAATACTTCTTTCAACAATTAGTCATGCATTGTGCACACAGAAATATCTCTCAATTAAGCCATCCTCATGTGGATGAACTGCCAGAACAGATTCAGTTCTTCGCCGCTGCCGTGCATTTAATGCTAGATATTTACCTTTCTACAGGACGACTGCGCATCGGATGTATTCGAGGTACATAGCGTGTGTTATATCTTATTTTCATTTAATGTCATACATAATATGTAGGCTTCTATTTACAAATTTATACATAGTGTTTTATTGAACATGTGCCAATCTGTTTTCATTTTGTAGTCGATATTGCTTGGATTGGATCCAAGTATCGTATCAAGAGCGGACTCAAAGGTAAAGGTAAAGCCTTTGTTTTTTTATTGATCATATGGCTTTTTTTTTCATTTTGTATTACTTCATTGTCATCAATTAATTAGCATGGCCGACAACACAGAGGTAATTCAGTTTGCATTTTATACGTGATCTATTTTACAGATATTGGACAAATACGTTAAGGCAATTTAAACTTTAAACATGGTATTGGTAAATCTGTTTTAATCGTTATTATCTCTATTTGAAGGATTTCAAACCCCTTAAGGATGCGGATGAGACGGTAAGTCACGAAGCATTTTTTACGTGATGTGACACATATTAGACACATCCTGTTTTGAGTTACTTACTGTTATGAAATAATCAAGCTAGATATTTACCCTTCTAGAGGACGACAGCTCACCTGATGAATCCGAGGTACATAGCGTGTGTTATATTATATTTTCATTAAATGTAATACATAGGGTTTAGGGTTCTAGGCTTCTATTTACAATTTTATACGTAGTGTTTTATTGAACATATGCCAATCTGTTTTCATTTTGTAGTCTATTAATCCACCACCCCTGCAAGCGGGATCAAAGGTAATTCCAGATCTATTTGGACCCGATTTGCCAAAGTTTGACGGATGTATCCGTATGTGTTATAGATTATTTTCATTAAATGTACTACATAATATGTTGCCTTCTATTTACAATATCCATGTATGTTATATGCTTGTTGGATTAGGTGATTGATACATTGTTCATTGCAAAATAGATACTTGCTGGGAATATTAGTGTGAACATATGCCATTCTGTTTCCATTTGTAGGCTGTGCGTCGTCTCTACGTGTCACGGATAGACGAAATCATCCGCACATCGTCGGGTGAACATGCGTCGGGTGAACATGTGTCAGGCGATGGGCCTGACCACGAGTCAGACTCCTCGTCAGACCATGTGGCTGAGCCAGAACACCCATCGGCTGGCGATGAGTCTGACCATGAGAAATAGATTTTCATAGCTTTTCAGAATATAACTTTTGAAATACTTGTAACAACTTTTTTTTTATACATATGTTATACACCATGATATCAAGACTTGTTACTGTTTTCTTTAAATAGAAATACGTTATACGCCAACATATGTAGTCTTATTTATTTCTCAATAAATATTATATACGCCACACGTTTTCATGACTAATTCGTTTTTATGTTATACGCCTATCTCTACAGACATATC
Source organism: Actinernus sp. WN-2022 (assembly GCA_030867875.1). Classification (NCBI taxonomy): domain Eukaryota; kingdom Metazoa; phylum Cnidaria; class Anthozoa; order Actiniaria; family Actinernidae; genus Actinernus; species Actinernus sp. WN-2022. Next base: position 427,849 of record JAOWCC010001700.1, on the reverse strand, counting down.
TTTAAAAATAAAAATAAAAATTAACCTATAAAGCGATAACATCGTTCATTAATAATACTTTTTCCTTTCACTTCCACCGAATTAGGGTGGGACGGGTGGGTTGTGTCACCACAATAAGCCACAGGTTATTAACCAGACACGTTGAAGTTAACTTACTCTGAAAGATAGGCTTGAAACTTTATACAAAATGTGAGATTTTACATTTTACATTACTTTACTAGTATACTATGTAATATAATGATAACTTTTCCAAACCGATTCTGCATTTGGCTCAAATTTTGCATGTCGATAGTACATGTTGAGTTACGTACTGCTGTGCAAGAAATGTTTGTTTAATAGAATTGTGTTCAAGTTACAGGGCTTTAAAAGGTGCTAATTTTCAGTCAAACACTGTAAAAAATAATTGGTTTTGTGAAAGTGATTTTCAAAATGCAATAACTTTTTTGCATTAGGTCGTATCAAAAATCTAAAGCGCATAGCACGGCCTGAAATTGAAAGTTACTTGGGGGAGAGCGGGGGGTTAGGTGCATGACTGCGTATCTGTTCTTGTTGAAATCGAAAGATTCCTGCCACAGAGCGTACGTCATGAAACGGAATGAGTTCTTGAAAAACGGGAAACCGTAATTTTGTTAACTAGATGAGTTAACGTGAGTGACGTCGAGTGATTTCTTCGGAAACCGAACTGATAGCAATAACTAATAACTAATAATAAATAATATTATCTACAATTCGTTGACATCTGATATACTTTTAATTTAATAATGTTGTAAACTGTATTCCAATGCACATTTTTATTTTTACATATGAATACCGCTAACAAGATGGAGGGCTCCATTAAGTACCTAAATCACTTTCCAAAGTATTTTTTACGCCAATATGGGCCTATTGAGGAGGAAATGACCTCGGACCTGATCCAACATCGTCTCTCTCAATTAAATTGTGTAAAGAGGTGCATTTGCACAGGTAATAGATATCCTGTTCCGCAGTACCACGCGATTCCTGTTGAATTGCAAAACTTGACAAAGTCAGACATTTATGTCTTACGGCCTTTCGACGTACACTGTGGAGAATATGAATGTATATTGAGGAGGAAATGACCTCGGACATGATCCAACATCGTCTCTCTCAATTAAATTGTGTAAAGAGGTGCATTTGCACAGGTAATAGATATCCTGTTCCGCAGTTCCACGCGATTCCTGTTGAATTGCAAAACTTGACAAAGTCAGACATTTATGTCTTACGGCCTTTCGACGTACACTGTGGAGAATATGAATGTATGCCTAACGGCTATCGTATGAAAAATGCGATTTTAAGAATAAGCATAAGTGAAAAGTCTGTTGAACAAAAAAATAAGAGCATTGTCTGATGGAGATGCGAAAGGAGGTGTATGGCTGCGTATCTGTTCTTGATGAAATCGAAAGTATAGTAGTACCCAAGAGCATAGTAGTACCCGACACATTATGCACCGGAAAGGCGACGTCCGGTGCTACGAAAAGGTGAAGTCGTTAAAAAAGTCATTTCACCGGCGTTAGCCTTAAGGGCGGAGTATGCTGAGTGATTGTCAACGTCTTAACCGTAGGTACTGCCTTTTTTTCTTTTAGATCGTTTGTTGTTTGTCGATCGCTCTGTGCTAAGTATTGACCTTACAGAATATCAGAAAATTCTATTATAAAGAAACACAGACTGCATCGAAAGATGGAAAGCCACACGAAATCCCGGAACAAAGACTTAAAAGCGTTGCTGCAGAAACGCAAGGTCTGAGGTCACAGAGACATTATTATGTATGAACGAGAGTAAAGGAACGAAAAGCCAATATCAATGAATACGTGGAAAATAGTAATATTTATACTACTGCCAGTGCAAATACTAAAATTAACATGTAAGACCATAAAGAACTGAGCAGAAAGCAATTAGAAAAAGAAAGACTTGAATGTAAAGATAAAGAAAGCCTGTGAGAACTGATATTAAAAGTAAGACTTGAAATTGTGAAATATGTTGCCTTCTACTTACAATTTTATACAGAACATAACATATTCATGTATGTTATACGCTTGTTGGATTAGGTGATTAATACATTGTTCATTGCAAAATAGATACTTGCTGGTGGATACTAGTGTTAACATATGCCATTCTGTTTCCATTTGTAGGCTGTGCTTCGTGTCTACCTATCCCGAATAGATCAGATAATAAGACCACAACATGAAATACTTCACCATAACAGGTACATCAGCACATCGTGATCAGGTGACCATGTGTCGGGCGATGGGTCTGACCACGAGTCAGACTCATCGCCTGACCATGAGTCTGAGTATGATGACTATGCCGGTGCTCCACCTCCTTCCAAACGGCGCAAACGCGTCACTTCGAGCGATATGGATTCGGAGGCAATCGCCCACGTCGCCCTTTTAGGAGGGACTCAATACTTACAATGCTCCAAGAGCATAGTAGTACCCGATATATCATGCACCGCGAAGGCGACGTCCGGTGCTACGAAAAGGTGAAGTCATTAAAAAAGTCATTTCACCGGCGTTAGCCTTAAGGGCGGAGTATGCTGAGTGATTGTCAACGTCTTAACCGTAGGTACTGCCTTTTTTCTTTTAGATCGTTTGTTGTTTGTCGAGTGACAACACGAAAGGCATCCAAAAAAAATTAATCAACACAACATTGTAATGAGTTGAAACTTGTATACAACAAATAGGGCGATACCCTTAAAGGAATACTAATCAGCAAGAAGTAAGACATTGTAGTACAGAAATAGGGCGATAGCCTCAAACAAATACGAAAGTGTTGTTATGAAAAAAACAGAAAGCCGAGTGATAACACGAAAGGCACAAAAACATCAAACAAGAACGAAACACTGGAACAGCGAAAAGCCATTCTAAAAAATGTAAATACGAGTTGTGTACGAAAGAGCGATTGTAAAGACTGTCAGAAGAATCTATTGGCAAGAAACAGAACGTATGGAAATATGAAAAGAGAAAAGAACTCTAGGTGAAAAGATTAAAGCGTTACTGCAGGAACGCTTGGAAAGAAAGAATTTTAAAAGACTGTCTCGAACGGGAGAAGAAATCCACAGATTCACAGTTACAAAATCGAACTAAGCTTTATTTCACCATCACACGAGTCCCTACGAAGGTCTAACAAACTAAAACGCATCTAGCATGCCTTAAATTTCACTGCTGGACACACACCCTCTACACACCCACAAAATAATTAATCTCTTTTCTGATTGGCTAAATAATTCTGAACAACATGTTCTTAGATATCTTCCGTGCACGAAAATCATACTTATCTGACCTAAGTGATTAACCTCTCATTCCTACACATTCGCTTGTCACACGTTCGATCCAGTTTTCAACACACTCCCCCATATGACTCCTAGCAGGAAGCATATGCATCACTTGTAACTGGAGCGATACTAAGAAAATGAATACAATGGTTATGATTGAAAATTAACTAGTATAACTCAGTTGCAATTCAAAGTTGAACAAAACAGTTCATGTTCCGTACATACGATTATAAATTGTTCACAGTTCAATGTCCTGCGCAATGTCACTAATGCGCAAGTTGGCTGTCGCGGCTGCATCCCTCCTGGGTCTGAAGGGTGGCACTTCTGGGTTGAGACGAGTTGGTCTGTTGGGCTGGATATCGCACGCCAACTCCAGAGGGTATAGGTGCTGTATGGGCCTTTGCAAGTGGGTCTTCCCTGCTCGCGTCTCCACAGCTCGCACCACGCCGTCTTTCCCAGGGTACAGGCGCGTCACGATACCCAGTGGCCATTTCCCTCGATTCTTCTCCTCAGCCCGGATAATGACAACATCGCCTATTTTCAGAGACATAGGCTTGCTGTCTGTCTTGCAGTAGTGGCGTTCTCGGAGTGCGGTCAGATACTCGCTGGTCCAGCGCTTCCACAGCGCGTCTTTGCAGGATCGCAAGTATTTTGCCCGCTTACGCAGATCCACGTTCTCCTCTCGCCATGGCTCTTGCTCTGGCAGGCGATTGGACCTTTGAAACAGGAACGTGGCCGGTGTCAGCGAAGGGAGTTGGATATCATCCTCAACGTAGGATAGCGGGCGGCGATTTAGTTGAGTCTCCACTTCGAGAACCACTTCACTTAGCTCCGTCCATGTCAACATCCCTCCTCCGATGGTTTTGAAGAAAGCGCGCTTGAAGAGGCCAACCAGTCTCTCGAACTGGCCGCCCCACCAAGGCGCACGACTCAGGTTGAATCTCCAGGTGATTCCTTCATCTGCAAGGTAATCCTGAAGCCTCTCGTCACTCTGAATTTGTTTAAGTAATTTAGCCGCCCCGACAAAGGTCCTGCCATTGTCAGAGAAGATCTTTGCTGGTCGACCGCGACGTGCGACAAGACGCTTCAGACTTCCAAGGAAAGTCACGGTCCCCAAATCGGGCAAGACTTCAAGGTGTAAGCCCCTCGATAAGCTACAAGCATATAAGACCAGGTAGGCCTTACCTTCTACTCTCGGCGACTTGCGGTACTTGATTGGACCGGCGAAGTCAACACCGACCACTTCATATGCGGTTGACCCCTCCGTCCTCTCTAGCGGCAACAAACCAGGCGGGGGAGTGGCAAGCGCAAGAGCCTGGAAACGCTTGCATCCCCAACAGCCTTTGATGACTCGTTTCACAAGTTGGCGAAGGCGTGGAACCCAGTGGCGCTCACGAACTTCAGCCATAGTCAAACCTACGCCTCCGTGTAGTGTACGGAGATGCGCTAGTTGCACGTACTTCTCAGTAAACAGGCAGTCGTCTGGCAGGTAGATGGGGTAGTGACCCTGGATGCGCCCACGACACTCGAGCGTCCCCTCCGCATTGGGCTGAAGATTCAGCTGTAGTTTGTGATTATCAAACTTGGGCTCATTCTGGGCGCGGGTCTGCACTCTACGTATCCACCAATTGGTTCGAGCCTCCCGTTCAGCTGTTGTGATCGGGCCAACGACCCTCGTAGTTCCCGGGCGACAATTGTGCGCAAATCGTGCGACCCACGCGCAAATGCGCAGAGTTCTCCTGAGGTCGTGATGTTCGAGTAACTGATCGAACTCGTCGAGTTCTTGGACATCGATCACAGCAGCTAGCACTTCTCGCACGATTTTGGACTCAGCGTCAGACTCAGGACTTGTTCTAGTAATTGGGTTGGGCGGCCACGCATCACGATTTTGCAGCCACTCTGGCCCGTCCCACCAGAGTGTTGCGTTGACCACAGGCCCACCGCGACTCCCGAGGTCCGCTGGGTTCTGGTCGGTCGGTACATGCCTCCACTCATCGATCTCGTGCGCCCCAATTTTGTGAACCCGATTCGCAACAAATTGACGATATTCTCCGTCGCCTCGAATCCAATGCAGCGCGACAGTACTGTCAAGCCAGCATCGAACCGACACGACGGGAAACCCTACTAGAGCTCGGCGCACATTGTCGACTGAATTGGCGGCCATGTGTCCTGCAACCAGCTCGAGCCTTGGTATCGTTAGCCCCTGTTTGGATAGACGCGCTTTCGATGCCACCAGCCCTTGCGTTGTACCAGATTCCTGGCGCACCACAGCATACACGGCGGCGGCAACCCCACGCCCACTGGCATCTCCGAATGCATGGAGCTCCACCGCATCAATTTGCTCCCGGTAAGGGGCCAGTGACCTTCGGATAGTAACACTGGGAGGTAGGGCGCTCTCCCATCTCTTCCACTTCGCAAGGAGATCCTGCGGCAGGAGAGCGTCCCAGGCTTGCCTCAGCTCACAAGCCTCTCGGTATAGAAACTTCCCTTGCAGCAAGGTAGGGGACGCGAAGCCAAGGGGGTCATAGATGCGGGCAAGCTTGCCCAAAATCCCCCTCTTCGTCGGCACAGAATTCTCTGTTGGGAAAACAACTCTCAGGATGTCATCAGCCTTGTCCCACCCCAGGCCGAGGAGTTTACATCCTTCTGCCGAGGCGGAATCCAGTTGAAGTTTGGCGTAGGTTTCCTCGCCGTCAGCAGGTTGCTCTCGTGGGATGGATTCCAGCTCTGGCGCATTGGAGTGCCACTTGTGAAGCTGGAAACCGGCATCTGCAAAGATGTTAGTAGCGTCACGTTTGAGACCCCTGGCCTCAATCACTGTTGGTCCTCCAAAAATGAGGTCATCCACATAGATACTGCGCTGTATTTCCGCTACTCTCCCCGGAAGTCTGTCTCTCCAGGTCTCCAGGTGCTGCTCGATCACGCCACCCAACAGAAAGGGACTTGGCGCAAGACCGAACAAAGCTCTAGTAAATCTCAAGGTTTGGACCTCTGTCGAGTCCAAGCTGCGTATCCAGTAGAAGCGAAGCGCGTCCCGCTCCCCCTCCCTGATGCGAACCTGCAAGAAGGCTTTTCGAATGTCTCCCGCAACAGCAACTGAGTGGAATCGTCCGCGAACTAAGACGTCCCACAGCCTGTTCTGGAGAGCTGGGCCGGGGTCAAGGCAGTCATTGAGAGATGGCGCTCCCTCCTTGGCACGGGCTGAACAGTCGTAAACTACACGCAACTTTGTGCTCTCAGCTCTTTCTTTGATGACGGCTCTGTGTGGCATGTAATACTCCCTCCCCACTGGTTTGGACGGAGCTGGCTCCACCACACCCGCCGCAATTTGGTCTTGAATGATTTGGTTGTATTCTTGCAGCTTCCCAATGCGACGTAATTTCGCAATTTGGGTACGCAAACGACGCAAACTGCCCTCACGGTTGCTGGGCAGGGGCGGATGGTTTCCTTTCCAAGTCAGTGCGGTCTCATACCATCCCTCGTCGACATTCCGGGTTAGCTGCTCGCGAAACTCTTGATACACTTGTTGTTGGTCGCCAGTAGGTGAATCTGCTAAGCCGAGCACATCCAAGGAACACAATTTCTCGTAATCATTGATCGCATCGACGGCGAGAAAACCGGCAGACAGGTCGGCATCGACCCCGGGTGCCATAAGAGCCCACCCAAGGCGCGTGAGTTCCGCCACCGGCTCCCCACGCCGCCCAACACGTAGTTGTGCGTGTGTTCGGATCTGCGCGAACTCATTTGCGCCTAAAATAATATGTATTGGCAGGCGATCTTGAGTAGATTGATCCTCCAACTCCACGCCACGCAAATGTGGATGGTTAGCGATTCGTTCTGCATAGCAAGGATTATCTATCACTAACAATTCTTTCTTGTTAATTTCCGTGACTCGTGTATTTAATGAAAAATTGCCCTTTACTGCCCTCAGACACAAGTCATGCTCCATTAGCTTTGTTGTCATGACTCCCAGCAAAGTAGCAATTCGGCGTGTATTAGTCTTGACAGCTAGAGAGCCTGTCAAATTAATTAGAGTTGATGACACATACGAATGACTTGCGCCACTATCTAGCAGAGCACGGAATTTCCGGCCCCCAACGTCAACAACTACGACCGGATGAACAACAGATGACCCCGCGATATTGGTTGTCAGGCCTTGCTCCGCTGATTCTGTACACAAAGAAGTATGGTGTCTCTTATTACATACTCGACACGATAATTTGCTGGGGCAACTGTTGGCACTGTGCTGCCCCGCTGCACAGTTGAAACACAGTTTATTCTTTGCGAGAATGCCTTTGCGCTCCGCAGGCGTAGTCACCTTGTCACAATTTGAAGAGCGGTGTTCTTCGCTAGCACAATACACACATTTCTTTGGGTCGTTTGTGTACTTGTTTACCTCACGATCGTCCGAGAGAAAGGAACGACCGCTTGGTGTGGGAGGTTGGCGTTTCCCACTGCTTCGTTTTTCAGTAGATTTGACAATGGCGTTTGTGCTCGTCCACTTACGAAGAGCTTCCAGTAGCTCAGTGAACGTCCACGAGCGCCAGTCGCTTGCTACGTGAGTAACGAGCTCACTTCTCAGGAATTCCAATTTCTTCACAATCACGTAATAGGTGATACCTTGGACGGTATTAAGTTTCCCCAGAGTTTCTAAACTTTCTACATTAAATAGCAGCTTTTCGTAAAATTGATGAATTCTGGGCACATCTCGCTCGGTTATGACGGGTAGCTCTAGAAGATTGATCACATAGGCTCCCGCTACCTCGTCGGGGTGGCCGTATTTGTCGCGCAGATATTTTAACGCCCGGTCATAGCCTTCCTCGCTAAATGGCAAGCCGTCTATCGCGCTTCGAATCTGTGGGGCGACCATTTCTTTCAGATGCGAAAACTTAGTTATCTTAGGTATGCCTTGTGAGTCAATCATAGCTGTGAACTGGCTCTCAAAGCGTACCCAGTCTATAGGAGTGCCGTTAAAACTGGTTATTTTGATCTTGGGAAGCGTTACGGTTGATGATTGTCCAGTGATCTTCTTTTCTTCCTTTGCTGCCTTGAGTTTTTGGTCAAGGAGCTGTTTCTCGAATTTCATAGTTTCTTCCTGTCTCTGCACCCGTTCTATTTCTTTGGCCTGTAACTCTTTCTCGTTAACAAATTTGAAGAGCTTGGCACGGCACTCGTCAGCTTCGGCGAGTGCTTTTTCGATCGCCTCAGACCACTTCACAATCGTATCCCCGGACTCGCCCTGAGAGAACTTAGCTTCTTCTATTGTATCCTTTAATACGTTAATTGTACTTACAATTAGATCGATGGAATCTTTGTGTCTTTGAACAACGTCTTGATCTCCTTTAGTAAGAATCTCATCGCTTCGTTGAAGGCGGAACTGTAGCGCCTTCATCTTGGTTTCCATTTCGCCAAGCTGCTTTTTTGACATGATTGATCACAGTATCACAGTAGAAGAATAGTCGCAGTCACAGTAGAATCCTTTATTCTTTGACAACAGAATTGAATCCTAATCACAGACACGGTTCACGTCCACGTCGGGGGGTGCCACAATGTCTCGAACGGGAGAAGAAATCCACAGATTCACAGTTACAAAATCGAACTAAGCTTTATTTCACCATCACACGAGTCCCTACGAAGGTCTAACAAACTAAAACGCATCTAGCATGCCTTAAATTTCACTGCTGGACACACACCCTCTACACACCCACAAAATAATTAATCTCTTTTCTGATTGGCTAAATAATTCTGAACAACATGTTCTTAGATATCTTCCGTGCACGAAAATCATACTTATCTGACCTAAGTGATTAACCTCTCATTCCTACACATTCGCTTGTCACACGTTCGATCCAGTTTTCAACAAGACATAACGATCTAGGAAGTAACGTTAAGGCAAGAACAACCAACATTTGTAAGACTAGAAAAAACTTCGTGAAAGGTCTTTAGAAAAAGAAAGATATTGTCAAAACCGATGTTCTCAAAGACATAATATTGTGAAACGTGAAGATCTTAGCTTGTGCACAAATTCCTATCACATTTGAATATCGTCTAGAAAGCGAATTGACAGTTGTGAACAGAAACAGAACGACCCTTCCAATCGAAACAACGCCATCTAGAAATTAAGACAGTATGAATTCGTGGCAAACCGATCTCTTCACGTTAAAGAAACAACCTGTAAGTTCTCAAAGAAATCGAGTAAAGAACAAATACTTGTCAAATAGATTAAATCAGATTTACAGAATATAACTTTCAAAACACACGTAACAACTTTTTTCTAACACATAGCTTTACTTTTTTTTATTTTATATAAATATGTTATACACCAATACATTGTCACTCAGTTATTTTATTTTTTAAATTGTATACACCAGACGTTCTAATGACGTCTCCATTTCTATGTAAAAAAAACTGTTTCTACGTACTTTTTTTAAATTTAAATTTATTTTCTCTAAGTCTAAAGATCTAACATAGTACATTCATTAATACTTTTCTCCTTCATTTTTAATGTTAACACCCGCTCTATACAGACATTGTTTAAAAAACGTTATCTTTTGTTTGGTGTCCTTTAAAGAATTAACATAGTGCATCATTAATAGTTTCTTCTTTCAGTCACACCGATTTAGATTAGGACAAGTGGGTACCGTTACTTCGAATAACGTTATAACTTACAAAATATGTTCCATGTCCATCGACTTATCGTACATTTCATTAAACGTACCTTTTACCTAACGAACTTTAACATGTGTTAATTACAGTAATGTCTCAATACGTATTGTCACTAATACGCAATTGAAGAATAACCTGGAAAGAGATAACATCGTGCATGAATAAGACTTCTTCCTTACAGGGCCACCGATTTAGGGTGGGACGGGTGGGTTGTTGCATCTCGACTAAGTCATGGTTATTAAACATCCCCATAAGTCCGTAACCTACCATCCCCATAAGTCTGTAACCTACAAGAGGTTGACAATGTGCATTTTATATCGTAAATTCTTTTAAACGTAAGTTTTTCCTAACTTTCATATATATCTTGATATAATAACTTTTCCAAAACTTTCTCAATTGAATAATTTTAGTACCAGCGTGTAGCACTTGTCGAGTCAGGAAGTGTGACAAATTTTCGGTCTTGGGGAATAGGCAGATTTCGAGATATCGACGTTTCAAAATCGGAGGATTCTAAAGATGAACGACGACATGGGAGCGAATGGCGTGACATGGGAGCGAATGGCGTGAAATGGGCGGGAAAAACTCAATTTAAAAAATTTCATTAGGAGTCACGATGTTACGGAAATTCTGTATACTCCGACGAAGAATAACGTGTATTAATTTTTAACGAATCGTTAGTAGGGATCTTCAGTAAATGCCATTTCAACGTAAATCAGAATATCAGACAATTTCAAAGTATAAATAATAATAATTTGGGTTATCTTTATCGCCTCCAATCGTGGGAGGTAGCAGTCACGAAGAAAGAGAAGCACAAGAGAGACGATACACATCGAGAGAGAAAAAGCTTTGGACATCCGAGTGCCTGCTAGGCTTCTACATGTAAGGGGAAGACCCCGGGTATCAGGTTGGTAAGCTGATACGATGTTAGGTGTTTAACATGTATAGTCTTTGAGAATGCTCTAAGTTCACTGCTTCGATCCTGTTGGAGGTTTATTGCCACGGATTGGCGTGTTTACTATGTGAACGTTTTCTGAGACAGATTTGCGTACAGAATCAATACTTGCAGGGTGACTTGTTGGAGGCGTCACGACATGGGTAGCTTTGCTTGTAACTTCTCAAGCGGATCGCTCAATAATGTCAGGTCTGATTCATTTCTGCCACCGTAACCAACCACAGACGGTGCAACCTGCGATGGTTTAATGCCGAAATTTGGGCGCCAGTCAATTAACCCTTCAAGTACAAAGATCGTACAGGGAAGTGGGTACCTTGATAGAGGAAATGCTATCAAAAGGCAGTAGTGTAACTACTGTCATCCACAAATCGGGGGGTTGAAAGGAATAGAAATGATAGAGGAATAGAAATGATAGAGGAATAGAGAGTACAACAAAATCTCAGCGCTAGCTGCTATAACGACAATCGGTTCAGTGTACTTGATTGCTTGTCATATCGATACGAACGTAAACGATAAATATTCTGTTGCAGAAAACATGCCGTGGAGCGAAGAAGATGCAGAACTGTTTTGGAACGCGAGAAAGCCTCATGTTCTCCAATCCGCAACGGAATTAGCAACTGGAAATGGAAGCACCGTATGTTACTTGACGCTTTAGACCAATTTGCATTTCCTTCCATATTTGTAACCATCAGCCCATATGAATGGCTGTTTCCCTTGGCGAAGTGGATAGAAGATGTCAGATAATTGACTGGTAAAGGACCAACGAAGCTAGCGGCAGCTGAAACCTTGCACATAGCACATGTGTTATCACAAATCGTCAGAGGCTATCTCTGTGGATCCAACGATAAACGGTGGAAGAGCCACCTGTTTCGTCACGCCAGACGAGATGTTCCTAATGTCCAGACGTATTTCTATAGACTAGAATTCCAGCAAAGGGGCACAGTTCATCTGCATTTGTTGGTGTGGCTTAACGATTTCCAAGCTATCAATACTCAGTTAATAAGAGCTGATATCCCGTGGGATAGACCAGACCTAGCCTATTTGGTATCTAAATGCCAGAAATCAGACAAAGGTATCCTTGACGAGCAGGAAGAACCGACGCATTTCGAGACTGAGAACGGGCAAACCGTGTTAAAGCTTCAACACCCTCCAGAAGCATTCGCAGTAAATATGCGAGCGTACGTCACGAATGTAGTAGGAGAATTAAGATGTTCCATGGACTTCCAGTCCACAGACGGGCGAGGCATGGTGCTCCGATATGTCTCAGCGTATGTCTCCAAATGGCAGGATGCCTATTCCAACGAAGGTCTCTATTCCAAGCATGTCCTCCCCTATCAGGCTGCGTATAGGATGCTTCGTGAATTTTCGCCATGCGAACCCGAGATGTGGCTGGCGTTGAGTTCAGTCAAACAAGCGTGGACGTCAAGCAGAACGAAAATGTTCTCTGCTCCAACGTCGCAAAATGTGACTTGTAATAGCACAGCGAAGAAATACCGAGAAAGACCGCCTAGTCTAGACAGCTTGTCGCTGTTAGAATGGCTCCGCCGCGTGAATCACGTTTCGAAGAAACCAGTCCCATACAAAGATGGTGTCACTTTGGTGGGCGTGAAATATGTCTCGACCTTCAAACCTGAATACTTCTTTCAACAATTAGTCATGCATTGTGCACACAGAAATATCTCTCAATTAAGCCATCCTCATGTGGATGAACTGCCAGAACAGATTCAGTTCTTCGCCGCTGCCGTGCATTTAATGCTAGATATTTACCTTTCTACAGGACGACTGCGCATCGGATGTATTCGAGGTACATAGCGTGTGTTATATCTTATTTTCATTTAATGTCATACATAATATGTAGGCTTCTATTTACAAATTTATACATAGTGTTTTATTGAACATGTGCCAATCTGTTTTCATTTTGTAGTCGATATTGCTTGGATTGGATCCAAGTATCGTATCAAGAGCGGACTCAAAGGTAAAGGTAAAGCCTTTGTTTTTTTATTGATCATATGGCTTTTTTTTTCATTTTGTATTACTTCATTGTCATCAATTAATTAGCATGGCCGACAACACAGAGGTAATTCAGTTTGCATTTTATACGTGATCTATTTTACAGATATTGGACAAATACGTTAAGGCAATTTAAACTTTAAACATGGTATTGGTAAATCTGTTTTAATCGTTATTATCTCTATTTGAAGGATTTCAAACCCCTTAAGGATGCGGATGAGACGGTAAGTCACGAAGCATTTTTTACGTGATGTGACACATATTAGACACATCCTGTTTTGAGTTACTTACTGTTATGAAATAATCAAGCTAGATATTTACCCTTCTAGAGGACGACAGCTCACCTGATGAATCCGAGGTACATAGCGTGTGTTATATTATATTTTCATTAAATGTAATACATAGGGTTTAGGGTTCTAGGCTTCTATTTACAATTTTATACGTAGTGTTTTATTGAACATATGCCAATCTGTTTTCATTTTGTAGTCTATTAATCCACCACCCCTGCAAGCGGGATCAAAGGTAATTCCAGATCTATTTGGACCCGATTTGCCAAAGTTTGACGGATGTATCCGTATGTGTTATAGATTATTTTCATTAAATGTACTACATAATATGTTGCCTTCTATTTACAATATCCATGTATGTTATATGCTTGTTGGATTAGGTGATTGATACATTGTTCATTGCAAAATAGATACTTGCTGGGAATATTAGTGTGAACATATGCCATTCTGTTTCCATTTGTAGGCTGTGCGTCGTCTCTACGTGTCACGGATAGACGAAATCATCCGCACATCGTCGGGTGAACATGCGTCGGGTGAACATGTGTCAGGCGATGGGCCTGACCACGAGTCAGACTCCTCGTCAGACCATGTGGCTGAGCCAGAACACCCATCGGCTGGCGATGAGTCTGACCATGAGAAATAGATTTTCATAGCTTTTCAGAATATAACTTTTGAAATACTTGTAACAACTTTTTTTTTATACATATGTTATACACCATGATATCAAGACTTGTTACTGTTTTCTTTAAATAGAAATACGTTATACGCCAACATATGTAGTCTTATTTATTTCTCAATAAATATTATATACGCCACACGTTTTCATGACTAATTCGTTTTTATGTTATACGCCTATCTCTACAGACATATCTTTAAAAATAAAAATAAAAATTAACCTATAAAGCGATAACATCGTTCATTAATAATACTTTTTCCTTTCACTTCCACCGAATTAGGGTGGGACGGGTGGGTTGTGTCACCACAATAAGCCACAGGTTATTAACCAGACACGTTGAAGTTAACTTACTCTGAAAGATAGGCTTGAAACTTTATACAAAATGTGAGATTTTACATTTTACATTACTTTACTAGTATACTATGTAATATAATGATAACTTTTCCAAACCGATTCTGCATTTGGCTCAAATTTTGCATGTCGATAGTACATGTTGAGTTACGTACTGCTGTGCAAGAAATGTTTGTTTAATAGAATTGTGTTCAAGTTACAGGGCTTTAAAAGGTGCTAATTTTCAGTCAAACACTGTAAAAAATAATTGGTTTTGTGAAAGTGATTTTCAAAATGCAATAACTTTTTTGCATTAGGTCGTATCAAAAATCTAAAGCGCATAGCACGGCCTGAAATTGAAAGTTACTTGGGGGAGAGCGGGGGGTTAGGTGCATGACTGCGTATCTGTTCTTGTTGAAATCGAAAGATTCCTGCCACAGAGCGTACGTCATGAAACGGAATGAGTTCTTGAAAAACGGGAAACCGTAATTTTGTTAACTAGATGAGTTAACGTGAGTGACGTCGAGTGATTTCTTCGGAAACCGAACTGATAGCAATAACTAATAACTAATAATAAATAATATTATCTACAATTCGTTGACATCTGATATACTTTTAATTTAATAATGTTGTAAACTGTATTCCAATGCACATTTTTATTTTTACATATGAATACCGCTAACAAGATGGAGGGCTCCATTAAGTACCTAAATCACTTTCCAAAGTATTTTTTACGCCAATATGGGCCTATTGAGGAGGAAATGACCTCGGACCTGATCCAACATCGTCTCTCTCAATTAAATTGTGTAAAGAGGTGCATTTGCACAGGTAATAGATATCCTGTTCCGCAGTACCACGCGATTCCTGTTGAATTGCAAAACTTGACAAAGTCAGACATTTATGTCTTACGGCCTTTCGACGTACACTGTGGAGAATATGAATGTATATTGAGGAGGAAATGACCTCGGACATGATCCAACATCGTCTCTCTCAATTAAATTGTGTAAAGAGGTGCATTTGCACAGGTAATAGATATCCTGTTCCGCAGTTCCACGCGATTCCTGTTGAATTGCAAAACTTGACAAAGTCAGACATTTATGTCTTACGGCCTTTCGACGTACACTGTGGAGAATATGAATGTATGCCTAACGGCTATCGTATGAAAAATGCGATTTTAAGAATAAGCATAAGTGAAAAGTCTGTTGAACAAAAAAATAAGAGCATTGTCTGATGGAGATGCGAAAGGAGGTGTATGGCTGCGTATCTGTTCTTGATGAAATCGAAAGTATAGTAGTACCCAAGAGCATAGTAGTACCCGACACATTATGCACCGGAAAGGCGACGTCCGGTGCTACGAAAAGGTGAAGTCGTTAAAAAAGTCATTTCACCGGCGTTAGCCTTAAGGGCGGAGTATGCTGAGTGATTGTCAACGTCTTAACCGTAGGTACTGCCTTTTTTTCTTTTAGATCGTTTGTTGTTTGTCGATCGCTCTGTGCTAAGTATTGACCTTACAGAATATCAGAAAATTCTATTATAAAGAAACACAGACTGCATCGAAAGATGGAAAGCCACACGAAATCCCGGAACAAAGACTTAAAAGCGTTGCTGCAGAAACGCAAGGTCTGAGGTCACAGAGACATTATTATGTATGAACGAGAGTAAAGGAACGAAAAGCCAATATCGATGAATACGTGGAAAATAGTAATATTTATACTACTGCCAGTGCAAATACTAAAATTAACATGTAAGACCATAAAGAACTGAGCAGAAAGCAATTAGAAAAAGAAAGACTTGAATGTAAAGATAAAGAAAGCCTGTGAGAACTGATATTAAAAGTAAGACTTGAAATTGTGAAATATGTTGCCTTCTACTTACAATTTTATACAGAACATAACATATTCATGTATGTTATACGCTTGTTGGATTAGGTGATTAATACATTGTTCATTGCAAAATAGATACTTGCTGGTGGATACTAGTGTTAACATATGCCATTCTGTTTCCATTTGTAGGCTGTGCTTCGTGTCTACCTATCCCGAATAGATCAGATAATAAGACCACAACATGAAATACTTCACCATAACAGGTACATCAGCACATCGTGATCAGGTGACCATGTGTCGGGCGATGGGTCTGACCACGAGTCAGACTCATCGCCTGACCATGAGTCTGAGTATGATGACTATGCCGGTGCTCCACCTCCTTCCAAACGGCGCAAACGCGTCACTTCGAGCGATATGGATTCGGAGGCAATCGCCCACGTCGCCCTTTTAGGAGGGACTCAATACTTACAATGCTCCAAGAGCATAGTAGTACCCGATATATCATGCACCGCGAAGGCGACGTCCGGTGCTACGAAAAGGTGAAGTCATTAAAAAAGTCATTTCACCGGCGTTAGCCTTAAGGGCGGAGTATGCTGAGTGATTGTCAACGTCTTAACCGTAGGTACTGCCTTTTTTCTTTTAGATCGTTTGTTGTTTGTCGAGTGACAACACGAAAGGCATCCAAAAAAAATTAATCAACACAACATTGTAATGAGTTGAAACTTGTATACAACAAATAGGGCGATACCCTTAAAGGAATACTAATCAGCAAGAAGTAAGACATTGTAGTACAGAAATAGGGCGATAGCCTCAAACAAATACGAAAGTGTTGTTATGAAAAAAACAGAAAGCCGAGTGATAACACGAAAGGCACAAAAACATCAAACAAGAACGAAACACTGGAACAGCGAAAAGCCATTCTAAAAAATGTAAATACGAGTTGTGTACGAAAGAGCGATTGTAAAGACTGTCAGAAGAATCTATTGGCAAGAAACAGAACGTATGGAAATATGAAAAGAGAAAAGAACTCTAGGTGAAAAGATTAAAGCGTTACTGCAGGAACGCTTGGAAAGAAAGAATTTTAAAAGACATAACGATCTAGGAAGTAACGTTAAGGCAAGAACAACCAACATTTGTAAGACTAGAAAAAACTTCGTGAAAGGTCTTTAGAAAAAGAAAGATATTGTCAAAACCGATGTTCTCAAAGACATAATATTGTGAAACGTGAAGATCTTAGCTTGTGCACAAATTCCTATCACATTTGAATATCGTCTAGAAAGCGAATTGACAGTTGTGAACAGAAACAGAACGACCCTTCCAATCGAAACAACGCCATCTAGAAATTAAGACAGTATGAATTCGTGGCAAACCGATCTCTTCACGTTAAAGAAACAACCTGTAAGTTCTCAAAGAAATCGAGTAAAGAACAAATACTTGTCAAATAGATTAAATCAGATTTACAGAATATAACTTTCAAAACACACGTAACAACTTTTTTCTAACACATAGCTTTACTTTTTTTTATTTTATATAAATATGTTATACACCAATACATTGTCACTCAGTTATTTTATTTTTTAAATTGTATACACCAGACGTTCTAATGACGTCTCCATTTCTATGTAAAAAAAACTGTTTCTACGTACTTTTTTTAAATTTAAATTTATTTTCTCTAAGTCTAAAGATCTAACATAGTACATTCATTAATACTTTTCTCCTTCATTTTTAATGTTAACACCCGCTCTATACAGACATTGTTTAAAAAACGTTATCTTTTGTTTGGTGTCCTTTAAAGAATTAACATAGTGCATCATTAATAGTTTCTTCTTTCAGTCACACCGATTTAGATTAGGACAAGTGGGTACCGTTACTTCGAATAACGTTATAACTTACAAAATATGTTCCATGTCCATCGACTTATCGTACATTTCATTAAACGTACCTTTTACCTAACGAACTTTAACATGTGTTAATTACAGTAATGTCTCAATACGTATTGTCACTAATACGCAATTGAAGAATAACCTGGAAAGAGATAACATCGTGCATGAATAAGACTTCTTCCTTACAGGGCCACCGATTTAGGGTGGGACGGGTGGGTTGTTGCATCTCGACTAAGTCATGGTTATTAAACATCCCCATAAGTCCGTAACCTACCATCCCCATAAGTCTGTAACCTACAAGAGGTTGACAATGTGCATTTTATATCGTAAATTCTTTTAAACGTAAGTTTTTCCTAACTTTCATATATATCTTGATATAATAACTTTTCCAAAACTTTCTCAATTGAATAATTTTAGTACCAGCGTGTAGCACTTGTCGAGTCAGGAAGTGTGACAAATTTTCGGTCTTGGGGAATAGGCAGATTTCGAGATATCGACGTTTCAAAATCGGAGGATTCTAAAGATGAACGACGACATGGGAGCGAATGGCGTGACATGGGAGCGAATGGCGTGAAATGGGCGGGAAAACTCAATTTAAAAAATTTCATTAGGAGTCACGCTGTTACGGAAATTCTGTATACTCCGACGAAGAATAACGTGTATTAATTTTTAACGAATCGTTAGTAGGGATCTTTAGTAAATGCCATTTCAACGTAAATCAGAATATCAGACAATTTCAAAGTATAAATAATAATAATTTGGGTTATCTTTATCGCCTCCAATCGTGGGAGGTAGCAGTCACGAAGAAAGAGAAACACAAGAGAGACGATACACATCGAGAGAGGAAAAGCTTTGGACATCCGAGTGCCTGCTAGACTTCTACATGTAAGGGGAAGACCCCGGGTATCAGGTTGGTAAGCTGATACGATGTTAGGTGTTTAACATGTATAGTCTTTGAGAATGCTCTAAGTTCACTGCTTCGATCCTGTTGGAGGTTTATTGCCACGGATTGGCGTGTTTACTATATGAACGTTTTCTGAGACAGATTTGCGTAGAGAATCGATACTTGCAGGGTGACTTGTTGGAGGCGTCACGACATGGGTAGCTTTGCTTGTAACTTCTCAAGCGGATCGCTCAATAATGTCAGGTCGGATTCATTTCTGCCACCGTAACCAACCACAGACGGTGCAACCTGCGATGGTTTAATGCCGAAATTTGGGCGGCAGTCAATTAACCCTTCAAGTACAAAGATCGTACAGGGAAGTGGGTACCTTGATAGAGGAAATGCTATCAAAAGGCAGTAGTGTAACTACTGTCATCCATAAATCGGGGGGTTGAAAGGAATAGAAATGATAGAGGAATAGAGAGTACAACAAAATCTCAGCGCTAGCTGCTATAACGACAATCGGTTCAGTGTACTTGATTGCTTGTCATATCGATACGAACGTAAACGATAAATATTCTGTTGCAGAAAACATGCCGTGGAGCGAAGAAGATGCAGAACTGTTTTGGAACGCGAGAAAGCCTCATGTTCTCCAATCCGCAACGGAATTAGCGATAAGCGTACGTAACTTTGTGGCAACGAATAGCTCAAATGTCGAGAAAGAGAATAGAAAGAAAGCAAGGTTTATGGCTGAAAACAGGTTTGAAGACCTGCAACTCGACGTGTCTGGTCGAGATATTACAAAGAACGCAATTTCAGATTTGTTGTTTTGGGTTACCAATTCATCTTGGTCATATTGCAATGACTGTGGAGTGCTAGCCACGCAGACTTTGACACCGTCTTTTCAGAAAAGACCAGTAACCAAATGCATAAAAAGGTGTGTGTGCAAGACAAATCGCTACGAAGTTCCAGCTGAGTTAAAAGACCTCAGCAAAACCGATATATTTGTGCTACGTCCATTTGACGTTCATTCTGGCGATTATGAATGCCAACGAAGCGGATACCGAATGAAGAACGCCATTTTAAGAATCAGTCCGAGCCAGTTGTCGGTGGAAGACAAAATCAGAAATCTCGAGGATCGTGATGCAAAGAAGAGGTGTAACGCTGCATATTCGTTCTTGATGAAGTCGTCGGACTCCTGTTACAAAATGTATGTCTTGAAAAGAGACGACCTCCTGAAAACCGGTAAGCCATTGAATATTTACGAACTCGATGACAGCAAAGGTATCAAGTGTGCATTGTGGCCGCACCTATATCCGAAGACGAAGTGGTTCGATTCAGAGATGGATGGAGGAGAATCTCGATAAAGACTTTATTTTTTAGTGATCATATGTCATTCTGTACGGCTTTTTAAGCAACAACGCTGAATTTTGAAAATGTAGGATAATGTTGACATTTTAAAATATTTTTTTTGCCAACTTCAATGTTACTTATCCTCGTATATTTTATGCTTGTTGCCAAGGTGAATAATACGTTGTTGATTGCCAAAGCTATACTTGCTGGAAGACCCCTGCCCAATTTTTTTTCAATGTAAAGACTTTATTGATCTTATGTCATTCATTTTTCATGTTGTAGTAATACACTATTACGACGAAAGCAATGGCTAGCAACTCAGAGGTAATTCAGTTTGTAATTCATTATGTCTATTTGAAGGATTTCAAACTCTTCCTTGAAGACTCCGATGAGACGGACGACTGCGCATCGGATGTATTCGAGGTACATAGCGTGTGTTATATCTTATTTTCATTTAATGTAATACATAATATGTAGGCTTCTATTTACAAATTTATACATAGTGTTTTATTGAACATGTGCCAATCTGTTTTCATTTTGTAGTCGATATTGCTTGGATTGGATCCAAGTATTGTATCAAGAGCGGACTCAAAGGTAAAGGTAAAGCCTTTGTTTTTTTATTGATCATATGGCTTTTTTTTTCATTTTGTATTACTTCATTGTCATCAATTAATTAGCATGGCCGACAACACAGAGGTAATTCAGTTTGCATTTTATACGTGATCTATTTTACAGATATTGGACAAATACGTTAAGGCAATTTAAACTTTAAACATGGTATTGGTAAATCTGTTTTAATCGTTATTATCTCTATTTGAAGGATTTCAAACCCCTTAAGGACGTGGATGAGACGGTAAGTCACGAAGCATTTTTTACGTGATGTGACACATATTAGACACATCCTGTTTTGAGTTACTTACTGTTATGAAATAATCAAGCTAGATATTTACCCTTCTACAGGACGACAGCTCACCTGATGAATCCGAGGTACATAGCGTGTGTTATATTATATTTTCATTAAATGTAATACATAGGGTTTAGGGTTTAGGTTCTAGGCTTCTATTTACAATTTTATACGTAGTGTTTTATTGAACATATGCCAATCTGTTTTCATTTTGTAGTCTATTAATCCACCACCCCTGCAAGCGGGATCAAAGGTAATTCCAGATCTATTTGGACCCGATTTGCCAAAGTTTGACGGATGTATCCGTATGTGTTATAGCTTATTTTCATTAAATGTACTACATAATATGTTGCCTTCTATTTACAATATCCATGTATGTTATATGCTTGTTGGATTAGGTGATTAATACATTGTTCATTGCAAAATAGATACTTGCTGGGAATACTAGTGTGAACATATGCCATTCTGTTTCCATTTGTAGGCTGTGCGTCGTCTCTACGTGTCACGGATAGACGAAATCATCTGCACATCGTCGGGTGAACATGTGTCAGGCGATGGGCCTGACCACGAGTCAGACTCCTCGTCAGACCATGTGGCTGAGCCAGAACACCCATCGGCTGGCGATGAGTCTGACCATGAGAAATAGATTTTCATAGCTTTTCAGAATAAAACTTTTGAAATACTTGTAACAACTTTTTTTTATACATATGTTATACACCATGATATCAAGACTTGTTACTGTTTTCTTTAAATAGAAATACGTTATACGCCAACATATGTAGTCTTATTTATTTCTCAATAAATATTATATACGCCACACGTTTTCATGACTAATTCGTTTTTATGTTATACGCCTATCTCTACAGACATATCTTTAAAAATAAAAATAAAACTTAACCTATAAAGCGATAACATCGTTCATTAATAATACTTTTTCCTTTCACTTCCACCGAATTAGGGTGGGACGGGTGGGTTGTGTCACCACAATAAGCCACAGGTTATTAACCAGACACGTTGAAGTTAACTTACTCTGAAAGATAGGCTTGAAACTTTATACAAAATGTGAGATTTTACATTTTACATTCCTTTACTAGTATACTATGTAATATAATGATAACTTTTCCAAACCGATTCTGCATTTGGCTCAAATTTTGCATGTCGATAGTACATGTTGAGTTACGTACTGCTGTGCAAGAAATGTTTGTTTAATAGAATTGTGTTCAAGTTACAGGGCTTTAAAAGGTGCTAATTTTCAGTCAAACACTGTAAAAAATAATTGGTTTTGTGAAAGTGATTTTCAAAATGCAATAACTTTTTTGCATTAGGTCGTATCAAAAATCTAAAGCGCATAGCACGGCCTGAAATTGAAAGTTACTTGGGGGAGAGCGGGGGGTTAGGTGCATGACTGCGTATCTGTTCTTGTTGAAATCGAAAGATTCCTGCCACAGAGCGTACGTCATGAAACGGGATGAGCTCTTGAAAAACGGGAAACCGTAATTTTGTTAACTAGATGAGTTAACGTGAGTGACGTCGAGTGATTTCTTCGGAAACCGAACTGATAGCAATAACTAATAACTAATAATAAATAATATTATCTACAATTCGTTGACATCTGATATACTTTTAATTTAATAATGTTATAATGTTGTAAACTGTATTACAATGCACATTTTTATTTTTACAGATGAATACCCCAAACAAGATGGAGGGCTCCATTAAGTACCTAAATCACATTCCAAAGTATTTTTTACGCCAATATGGGCCTATTGAGGAGGAAATGACCTCGGACCTGATCCAACATCGTCTCTCTCAATTAAATTGTGTAAAGAGGTGCATTTGCACAGGTAATCGATATCCTGTTCCGCAGTTCCACGCGATTCCTGTTGAATTGCAAAACTTGACAAAGTCAGACATTTATGTCTTACGTCCTTTCGACGTACACTGTGGAGAATATGAATGAATATGAATATATATTGAGGAGGAAATGGCCTCGGACATGATCCAACATCGTCTCTCTCAATTAAATTGTGTAAAGAGGTGCATTTGCACAGGTAATAGATATCCTGTTCCGCAGTTCCACGCGATTCCTGTTGAATTGCAAAACTTGACAAAGTCAGACATTTATGTCTTACGTCCTTTGGACGTACACTGTGGAGAATATGAATGTATATTGAGGAGGAAATGACCTCGGACCTGATCCAACATCGTCTCTCTCAATTAAATTGTGTAAAGAGGTGCATTTGCACAGGTAATTGATATCCTGTTCCGCAGTTCCACGCGATTCCTGTTGAATTGCAAAACTTGACAAAGTCAGACATTTATTTATGTCTTACGTCCTTTCGACGTACACTGTGGAGAATATGAATGTATGCCTAACGGTTATCGTATGAAAAATGCGATTTTAAGAATAAGCATAAGTGAAAAGTCTGTTGAACAAAAAAAATTGAGCATTGTCTGATGGAGATGCGAAAGGAGGTGTATGGCTGCGTATCTGTTCTTGATGAAATCGAAAGTATAGTAGTACCCAAGAGCATAGTAGTACCCGACATATCATGCACCGGAAAGGCGACGTCCGGTGCTACGAAAAGGTGAAGTCGTTAAAAAAGTCATTTCACCGGCGTTAGCCTTAAGGGCGGAGTATGGTGAATGATTGTCAACGTCTTAACCGTAGGTACTGCCTTTTTTTCTTTTAGATCGTTTGTTGTTTGTCGATCGCTCTGTGCAAAGTATTGACCTTACAGAATATCAGAAAATTCTATTATAAAGAAACACACTGCATCGAAAGATGGAAAGCCACACGAAATCCCGGAACAAAGACTTAAAAGCGTTGCTGCAGAAACGCAAGGTCTGAGGTCACAGAGACATTATTATGTATGAACGAGAGTAAAGGAACGAAAAGCCAATATCGATGAATGCGTGGAAAATAGTAATATTTATACTACTGCCAGTGCAAATACTAAAATGAACATGTAAGACCAGAAAGAACTGAGCAGAAAGCAATTAGAAAAAGAAAGACTTGAATGTAAAGATAAAGAAAGCCTGTGAGAACTGATATTAAAAGTAAGACTTGAAATTGTGAAATATGTTGCCTTCTACTTACAATTTTATACAGAACATAACATATTCATGTATGTTATACGCTTGTTGGATTAGGTGATTAATACATTGTTCATTGCAAAATAGATACTTGCTGGTGGATACTAGTGTTAACATATGCCATTCTGTTTCCATTTGTAGGCTGTGCTTCGTGTCTACCTATCCCGAATAGATCAGATAATAAGACCACAACATGAAATACTTCACCATAACAGGTACATCAGCACATCGTGATCAGGTGACCATGTGTCAGGCGATGGGTCTGACCACGAGTCAGACCCATCGCCTGACCATGAGTCTGAGTATGATGACTATGCCGGTGCTCCACCTCCTTCCAAACGGCGCAAACGCATCACTTCGAGCGATATGGATTCGGAGGCAATCGCCCACGTAGCCCTTTTAGGAGGGACTCAATACTTACAATGCTCCAAGAGCATAGTAGTACCCGATATATCATGCACCGGGAAGGCAACGTCCGGTGCTACGAAAAGGTGAAGTCGTTAAAAAAGTCATTTCACCGGCGTTAGCCTTAAGGGCGGAGTATGCCGAGTGATTGTCAACGTCTTAACCTTTTTTCTTTTTGTAATCTATGATATAGAAGCTAAACAACGTTTACATATATTTTTTGTCTTTATAAAATTTAAACTTGATGTCCATTTCAGCAAAAAATATGTCTGTTCATGGTCACTAATGAGGCTTACAAAGCAACATTTGTACAAAAAAAATTATAATCATTGTAAGATAAATGGTTTGATTGGCATCCTTTGTGAAGAACGCTATGTTTAACGTTTTTTGCCCTAATATTTTGCCAGATAACCCAAAATGTTAATCGAATTAAAAAATAGTTTCTCGGACAAAGAAAAATGCTGAGTCAGCACTTTTTTCGATTTTCATCCTTAATTATCTCTCTTAAACGTATGGGTACCCCATAAAAAAAATTCTGATATCAAAAGCTCCTTAGGAGGTTCAAACAATCCATATAGATTTTTAGAAAACAAATTGGTTTGCAATTAGTAGGCACCGTCCTTAAGTAATAATTTAAAACGTATTAGGAGCATATATACAAGTCTCGATGCCCTTACAATAGTAAAATAACTATTTCTACAAAAGACTAATTAATCTAATTAAATATATATATATAAACTATAAAAAACTAACTACTACTGAAAATAAAGGTCTTAAGTGATGATTTAAAATGGCTTAAAGAGTCCTCTCATTTGTTGCACTAGCCAACCTCAAGATTTTTGAGCTGGCTTTCCAGGGGATCTCATGTACCACCACCGTGACCTCTCTTGCTGGGCTGGTAATTATTCCGTCATCTGTTAAAATAATTAAATGAATAAAAATTGATGTAATAGCTGACATGTAGTGACAGTTGAATAACAGTACAATGCCACTTTGCTCAGTATAATTCCTGTTCTCTAATTTTCATACAAACATAAACTGAACCCCCAAAATTAAAAATTAAAATCTTTTTCCAACCCAAAATCATTCATAGAACGAGTCTAAATACACCTGAATTATAATAAAGAATTTAGCTAAGTTTTGAAGTATCTTTTTAAGTGGCACTGCAGCGGTGTTGTATTATGCAGTTTAGCCTAATCGCCAAAATTTTCCCAAATTCAAGTCAAAAATTCAGATCGAAGATAGGTGGCGCTTAGAGGCGCTTTTATACGGTTTTAATCATACACATTTGGGGAATGATTTCCCAACTTTAGAGGAAGATTCGTCGATGGGTTTTGTCAAAGTTTCCAAGTCTCTAATGCGTGCTTTTAAGAATCTCATTCACATTGAGAAGTAATAATTTCCACCGTAAAATCTAGGGCTAAAAGTACTATAAACACCACCAAAATGACTCGATGATCAAGATAAATCGATAAACCGATACTTCTAATTTCTATTCATGTTAAAATATGTGACGAAACGTAGAAGAAAAACTCATGACCAGCGTTTGACTTACCGCCAAAATGACACTTTCACAGTTGATTCGCCGCCATCTTGAAAACTTGTCTTTTTGGAAAAAATAATGCTTTGCGGTCGTAGCGTCCACACCACCTGATCTCATATATAATAACTTTTCCAACACAATTTGAAATGAATAATTTTTACACCAAGTGGTAGGCATTGTCGAGTTAGGATGTGTGCTAGAATATTGGACTTGGGAAATAGGCAGATTTCGAGATATCGACGTTTGAAAATCAAGAAATTCCAGTCCAACACTGTATTTGTTTGTTCTTAGCCTTAACGCGCTGCTTGTTTTCGCCGGATTTTGTCATGTTCATACCAGATACTGTCTAGACAATAACATGCTGTCTCTTCAGCGCTTGGCAAAACAAAACAAAACAAGAGAGGCTGTTTGTGGTCCATTGGATCAAAGGATATTCTACTGGGTAAGCAGGTTGTGTGCGAAGGTGACGAGCGAGTAAAGGCGTACCGCGAAATAAGTCTACACACGCTAACAGCAACGGGATTTCCTACAAAATATTGTCAGTCCGACTTCTCAATCACTTATCTTCAGCCATGGAATGAACGCCAAACTCTCGAGAGATTCAAAGTAGCATCGAAGAAAGAGTATGAAAGCCATGTTGATTCGAAGTACACTGGAGCGCCTTATGGATTTACAGTTTCCATGGTCAAGGGATCGCAACCGAGAAACTATGACAAGTTGGCTACAGGCGAAAGTTACCTTGTGGTTGCACCAAGTCGTGTGGTAGGGATTGGAGGTTCTTCTACTGGAAAAGGACTGTTCACCATGCGAGATATTAAGCCTGGAACGTGGATTTGTGCTTATGCTCCCTTGGCCCAGGTTGTGCCATCACGTGAAGAAAGCGACGGAGATTATGTTTTCACCTTCAAATTCAACAAAGTTCTTGTAGATGTGGATGGTTCTAACTGTCCTATTGGTCTGGGCCTATACGCGAATGATGGCACGTTTCCATACTGCCAAAGGGCTACAAAGTTTAACAAGATAATCCGTCAAAGAATAAATGCTAAATACGAAGTTCGTGACGGGATAGAACTGTGGCCTAAAAGTACTAAATTAAAGGAGCTCATTCAACCAAGATGCATTGCGAGCTCAAATTTCTCGATCCGCCATTTTCTGGGCCCCCGATAATGGCTCTGGAGAGCTTCTTGAAACAAATCCTATTCCATCGGTCTCACAGGGGCATACCAGTTGATTATTTATAGGGGGAAATGTTCCTTATTTATTAGCTTTAGTGTTCAGTCATATATTTCCGAATTTTCACCTGCCAGGGGAAGTATTCAACGTACTCTGGAGTCGCCTTTGGTCAGTGAAATTATTACTAGAGCCTGTACTGGAGTTAGCCGACTGTTTGATCGTAATTCCTACAGTTTATCCAAACCAGGGCCTTTCTACATTGGCTTGATCGGCCCGCATACCTAAATGGCATGAAATTTAAAGGTCAGAAGAGCTGAGCCTTTTGCTTATCATCATCAGACACTTACAACATTTAAAGCAAATTGCTTTGACTGAAGACTCGAGTATGCGGTACACGTGCGGCCGGTACATCTCGCAGTTTCTCTCTTAGTCTTATAGTCTTGGTTTTCGCTCAATGGGAGCTCAGTGTACATGGACAACGCTGAGACAATTAAAGTAAGTAAAAGTGAAATGTCGTGTTGATATCTGCATGAGCGGCTGTAAAGTGGAACCTACTGTATTTTATAAATATTTCTTTGCTGATGAATAAACTCCAAGTTCGATCAAGTGCCGCTGGGCGCTCAGAAAACTGATTGGTCGATATTTTTTTACCCAGCATATCCAATGTATGATTAACGGAAGTCAAGCATTGATCAAGGGGCTTTTAAAATGACACAAACCGGCTGAAATTCAGGCTAACAAACAACAACATTATACGGATTCGATTCCTCAAATTTGATTTCAAATTGGCATATTGCATTGGCGAGTCAAAAACGCACAGACCTTGCACACAAATAGAATGTGGCAAACAGTACTTCAACATTTCAAACCAGCATTTTGGCAGGGACAACCTAGCTCCTTTCTTTCGACTACGCGTTCTTGCATGCACAAGCCTAGAAAGGAAAGAACTCTAAATGAATAACGCTATCGTAGAATTGATTAATTTCCTTGCCACACGATCTGCATCGCTGGAACTTGGTCCAGAAGTTGGACAAGTTGGTTCGCTAGATCGAGCATGAGATCGATTGCTAGCACCACGTTGAGGAATTTTGATCGGAGAACCGTAGTAATTCCGCTCATTCTATTCTATTTCTTCAATTATAAAGGCAACCGATCTCCCCGCCGATCTCGGCCATTCAGTTCAACTCGTAAACTCTTTTTATAAACAGCCCGATATCACATTTTCTGATTGGCAGCTGTCCGATTTCAAGTAGTTTCCCGTGTGAAAACAATAACAGTGACTCGCAATGCATCTTGGTTGAATGAGCCCCTTTAATCGAGGCAAGACAAGAGGTTTTAGTACAGTATTCCTACGACAATTCGTACTGGAAAAACCTGTTTTCTACTGAAGATATTCAAGTCATCAGGGAAGCCTTAGATAGTGCCCGAAACACGGATGATCTCAACGAAACAGTTACTAACATTGTGCTCCCCTCAACACTGTCCGCCAATTAAATTCAAAATGTCTAGCTGCTAACCCTTATCAAAGCTACTATAGTTCAAAAGAGGTCAAACCAAGTATAATGGCATGCAGCAGAGCAGCGGAAGGGAGAACAAAGACAAGTCCAAATGACAGCTACAGCATCCTCCTTCTAAGCCGCACAACACATCTCTGAAATATGTAAGTACAAAAAACATAATTAGAAAATTACATTTAATGGAAAGTACGTTTTAATGAGGGGGCTGGAGCTTATTATTCTTTACAATCATTTTTTTTTGGAACCGTTAATATAAAAATGAGTTTACATCGGTTGGTCCATCTGTTTGTGAGTCAAGATAGCCTGGCTATCCAGCTTTACGATGATATCACTTTGATGGGATTTGCGCATAAATTAAGGGGGCTGTGACAGTTGTCCTGGACCCATTTTTAGGTTTTTATGGGAGTTGTCCACTTGTTAAAATGCAAATATCTCCGAGGTTGCATTGGTTGGTCAATCTGTTTCTTGGTGAAGGTAGCCTGGCTATCCTGCTTTCATATATCACAAGTTGGTTGGTTTTGGTTCATTATTATGGGAGATAAAAAAATGGACGTGGAACCCAGTTTACCCGAAAAAGTGAGATATAATTTGTTGAAAATCGAGAAATGGACTTTTGCACTGAGTTTAAGCATCGATAACTCTGGCAATACTCAACCGATTTTCAATTCGTCGACGGTGTGGTACACACGAGGGAATGGACTTTATAACTACTGGAAATTTAATTGCATATCATGAATATTTAATGAGCTATGAATTTTTGAACATCGATAACTCTCGGTTACCTCTATATGTCGTTGATTGCGAAACCTATACTGGCAGGGCAACCTCTCGTATTTTTTTATCAGTAAGATAAATAGACTGGAGCGACTAGCACTTGTCATCCGATTAATATTGTGTCATGTCAACAAATGCTAATCTAATGAAATATTACTATTTAATTTTAATCCTAATGCAGTCAAGCCTAGAGATTATTATTATTGCAATATGTTTTTTACGCTTGTGCCTAGTTCCACTATGTCGAAGAGAAGAAAAACCGAAGAAGAAGAATTTTACGAGGTAGTGGTTGATATGATGCAAATAGCAGAAATACTGTATTTAGTTTTATACCGTTATTAAATAATGAAGATTGGTGTTTACCTTTTTACAGATCGATTTTACTGGAGTTAGGCCAAGGACCTGGGTACAGGTGTTGACCAATACCGACGATGCGGATGAAGAGGTAGATATCGTGATTTACAGTTGAATTAACGTTCCGTTGTTCTTGATGTTTAATATGTAGTGGTTCGTAATTCACGAAGAATGTGTGTCTACTGTTATGACATAATCATGCTATATTTTTTACTATACACAGGAGGAGGACGAAGGAGGCAATGGATATGGGGTACATAGTGTTTGTTATATTTCATTGTCATCGAATGTAGTATTCGTATTGGCTTTGTATTTGCGATTTTATACGAATTGTTTTATTGAACATAAGCCAATCTTTATTGTTGTTATAGTGGTCGGTGGAGGTAGTAGTGTGTCCACGCGGGGAGGGAGAGGAAGAGGTAATTTATTAGGCATTTATAAGCAATGTGACTATTATTTTAGAATTCTGTATTGAGTTGTATACTTTGATGAAATATTAATGCTCGATTTTTACCTTTCCGGAGGATGCGACGGAAGACGAGCTGGAAGTATGTTATACTTTATTTTCATTACATGTTCGTTGCCGTTTAATACGCAGTGGCTAGCAATTCACGAAGAATGTGTGTGTACTGGTATGAACTAATAATGCTTTATCGTTCAATATACACAGGAGGGGTTAGCGGAAGAGGAGTGCGAAGAGTGCGAAGAGGTAGATAGTGTGCGTTACAGTTGAATTAACGTTCCGTTCTCGTCGACGTTTGATATGTAGTGGTTAGTAATTCACGAATAATGTGTGTCTACTGGAATGAACTAATCATGCTTCATTTTTACTATACACAGGTGAAGGTCAAGGAAGAGGAGGAGGTATATATTGTGATTTATAGTTGAATTAACATTGCGTTGTCGTTGACGTTTGATATGTAGTGGTTAGTAATTGACATGGCAAACAATGTATTTAGTTGTTTACTTCTATGAAATAATGAAGCTTGGTGTTTACCTCTTTACAGGATGAGTTACTGAAGCAGCTGTTCGAAGCCCGTCAAAAGGAGGTAATTCATGCACGAAGAATGGGTGTGTACTGGTATGAATTAATCATGCTATATTTTTTACTATACGCAGCAGGAGGACAATGAAGAGTTTAGTCAATAGATAGATAGTGTGCGTTACAGTTGAATTAACTTTCCGTTGTTGTTGATGTTTAATATGTAGTTGTTAGTAATTCAAGAAGAATGTGTGTCTACTGTTATGACATATTCAAGCTGTATCTTTACTGTACACAGAGGAAGCGCAAGCACCAGGAAGAGGTAAATATTGTGATTTACAGTTGAATTAACGTTCCGTTCTCGTTGATGTTCGATACGTAGTGGTTAGTAATTCACGAATAATGTGTGTCTACTGGAATGAACTAATCATGCTTTATTTTTACTATACACAGGTGAAGGTCAAGGAAGAGGAGGAGGTATATATTGCGACTTATAGTTGAATTAAAGTTCCGTTCTCGTTGATGTTCGATACGTAGTGGTTAGTAATTCACGAATAATGTGTGTCTACTGGAATGAACTAATCATGCTTTATCTTTACTATACACAGTTGAAGGTCAAGGAAGAGGAGGAGGTATACATTGCGATTTATAGTTGAATTAACGTTCCGTTCTCGTTGACGTTCGATACGTAGTGGTTAGTAATTCACGAATAATGTGTGTCTACTGGAATGAACTAATCATGCTTTATCTTTACTATACACAGGTGAAGGTCAAGGAAGAGGAGGAGGTATATATTGTGATTTATAGTCGAATTAACGTTCCGTTCTCGTTGATGTTCGATACGTAGTGGTTAGTAATTCACGAATAATGTGTGTCTACTGTTATGACATATTCACGCTGTATCTTTACTGTACACAGAGGAAGCGCAAGTACCAGGAAGAGGTAAATATTGTGATTTACAGTTGAATTAACGTTCCGTTAACGTCGTTGGTAGTAATTCACGAAGAATTTGCGTATACTGTTATGATACAATGAAGCTTGGCGTTTACCTTTTTACACGAGGAGTTTAAGAGACTAAGAAGAAATGATAGCTAGTCAGAGGCGAATGGGGTAGTATTTTGTGTGTGTTCTATTTTATTTTCCTTCACTGTATTAACTCTAACCTCGGTAATTCAACAGGCAACTTATATCTGATTAATGGTAACCATATTAAACGAATACGTTAATGCCATGTAAACGTTCGACATGGTATCGTTTAATTTTCGTTTTCATTGTTATGTGTAGTTGGAGAGGTTCGAAAGAACATGTCAGGAGATTATGGACATGGAGCCGGTAATGAACGCATTATTTGTACGTCGTGTGATTCTTCTTTGGCAAATCATGTATTTAGTTCTTTAGTTTTACGAAATAATGAAGCTTGGTGTTTACCTCTTTACAGGAGGAGTTACTGAGGCGGGGGTATGGAACGAAGGTAAAGGAGGTAATTCATGCACGAAGAATGTGTGTGTACTGGTATGAAATAATAATGCTTTATCGTTTAATATACACAAGAGGAGGAAGAGGAGGAAGATGCGTTATCTGTTGTATGCGTTGACAATTATCCGTCCAGCGACGATCGGGTAATTAAGGAAGGATGTATTGAGTTGTAGACCTTTATTAAATATTAACGCTCGATTTTTTGTTACGGTTGTAGACGTAGTATTTTATTGAACATATGCCAATCTTTATTCATGTTATAGTCCAC
The DNA here is from genome assembly GCA_030867875.1 of Actinernus sp. WN-2022. Taxonomy (NCBI): domain Eukaryota; kingdom Metazoa; phylum Cnidaria; class Anthozoa; order Actiniaria; family Actinernidae; genus Actinernus; species Actinernus sp. WN-2022. Next base: position 395,205 of record JAOWCC010001700.1, on the reverse strand, counting down.
AGTCAAGTACCCAAGCATGCGACACAGTCCGCCGAGCTCGAGCTGTAGCTCGGAGGAGGTATGACATTCTGTTTTCATTAGGAAGAGTGTGTTGTAATAGGATTAACATTCCGTTGTCGTTGAGGTTTAATATGTAGTGGTTAGTAATTTAAGAAGAATTTGTTGTGTACTGGTATGAAATAATGAAGCTTTGTGTTTACCTTTTTACACGAGGAGTTTAAGAGACTAAGAAGGAATGAAATCTAGTCAAAGTCGAATGGGGTACTAGTTTGTGTGTGTTATATTTTATTTCATTCACTGTATTAACCCTAACCTCGTTAATTCAACATGCATCTTATATCTGATTTATGGTAACCATATTAAATGAATTTGTTAATGCAATGTTAACGTTTGCCATGCTATCGTTTAATTTTTGTTTTCAATGTTATGTATAGTGGAAGGAGTTAGAACGTCTATTTCACCTGATGTTGGAGGAGGTAATGAACGCATTATTTATACGTCATGTGAATGGTCATGTGAATGGGATAGTAGTTTGTGTGTGTTTTATTTTATTTTCATTCAGTGTATTAACCCTAACCTCGGTAATTCAACATGCATCTTATATCTGATTTATGGTAACCATATTAAACGAATTTGTTAATGCAATGTAAACGTTTGACATGCTATCGTTTAATATTTATTTTCGTTATGTATATTTGAAGGAGCTCCTGAGGGTGTGCCAAAGGTGTCTGGAGGAGGGGGTAATGAACGCATTATTTATACGTCATGTGATACTTTTTTGGCAAATCGTGTATTTAGTTGTTTACTTTTATGAAATAATAAAGCTTTATATTTACCGTTGTACAATATCAATCATCATCCCTATACTGGGAGAAACATAGTTTTCCTTACATATGCATGTGTGTTACATGCTTTTTGGATTAGGGTTATTAGCACGTTTTCCAATATGAAACAGATACTTGCTGGGGTTAGGGCTACCATATAATTGAACAGGAGGTTAGGGTAGATATTGTGTGTTACAATTAAATTAACATTCCGTTGTAAGTAATTCACTTAGAATTTGTGTATACTGTAATAAAATAATGAAGCTTGGTGTTTACCTTTTTACACGAGGAGTTTAAGAGACTAAGAAGGAATGAAATCTAGTCAAAGTCGAATGGGGTAGTAGTTTGTGGGTGTTATATTTTATTTCATTCACTGTATTAACCCTAACCTCGTTAATTCAACATGCATCTTATATCTGATTTATGGTAACCATATTAAAGGAATTCGTTAATGCAATGTTAACGTTTGCCATGCTATCGTTTAATTTTTGTTTTCAATTTTATGTATAGTGGAAGGAGTACGAACTGTCGATAAGGGTGTAGGTGGAGGGGGTAATGAACGCATTATTTATACGTCATGTGAATGGTCATGTGAATGGGATAGTAGTTTGTGTGTGTTTTATTTTATTTTCATTCAGTGTATTAACCCTAACCTCGGTAATTCAACATGCATCTTATATCTGATTTATGGTTACCATATTAAAGGAATTTGTTAATGCAATGTTAACGTTTGACATGCTATCGTTTAATTTTTGTTTTCATTGTTATGTTTATTTGAAGGAGAGCGAGCAGTGATATTCGAAGCTTAAAAAATATTGTTTTACTAACCCTATGACATTCTGTTTTCATTTGTAGCATTCCAGCGATGTTGGGTTGGGCGCCTTATGTAGTCAATTAAAAGAAAGAAAGAAAATAAAAAAGAAACAAACGAAAAAAAGAAAAAAGAGTGCTGTTAGTAAACCATTAAGTTTAAGTGGAAATTAGTCCTAGGCAGTTATCTTGAATATGGATTGTACGATTGTTAACAAAGATAACTGTCTATGGCTGATATGCACTGTTAAAAAGTATGCCAATCAGGAACAAAACCTTATACTTCTGTCGGAGATGAAGGCTGTGGTAACATCAGATATGTACATCAACTGCAGGAAGAAACTCAAACAGTGCTATGAATCTAAGGAAACCTTGGGCGTCTGGCCTCTGGTGGTGACTCGTGATGCCACTCTTCTGCGAAATTTTATAGCGTTCCATCTAACCCTAATTAATGCTGGCAGGGCTGGAATTGTGGCAAACATGACGGTGGGAGAGTTCGTTGCCAGACAACCTGCAGTAGACCCTAGCACCATTGAGACAACTGTCTACTCACACAAGACGGAAAACACCGGGCCAAATCATCTGTACATATACAAAGAGGAGGAGGAGTACATGAAGGCGGACCTGGGCGCCGTGCGGACAAAGCTGATTGACCTATCGCCGGAACATCACTTTTTTCTATCTGAACAGGGAAAGCAAATTGGCTCAAGCAACGTCTCTGGTATGCTAAATTCTTTTTACAAGGCTACTCGCGTGAACATCAGCAAGCCAGTCCATAGTACTTCTCTTAGAAAGATGTGGGTTACACACATGGCGAAGATGGGCTACAGCGAGGGTGACCGTGACAAACTAGCTTTGCTGATGAAGCACAGCAAAAAGACAGCAGACGCATGGTACGACCTGACCCAGAGGAGTTCCAGTGCAGAGCAGGCAGCGAACATGCTGCACCATGAGCTGGATTCCACCACGCCTATAGTCCTGCCGCTCCTGTCTTCAACGTCCACTGGCACCGTTGCTGTTGAATGCTGTGATTCTCAGCAAACCATTGCTGCCAAAGAGCATAGTAGTACCAGAGATCTCATGCACCGGGAAGGCGACGTCCGGTGCTACGAAAAGGTGAAGTCGTTAAAAAAGTCATTTCACCGGCGTTAGCCTTCAGGGCGGAGTATGCCGAGTGATTGTCAACGTCTTAACTGTAGTAAAGTTAGTAAATTTGTCTCTACCATCATGCTTTTTCGGTACAATCGTTATCAAAGATCACTGGCTAGGGTTTATATACACTTTAATTTCAAGGGTTTTTTTCCCTACTAGAGGAGACAGAGGGGTTACAATTCATACACCATAGTAGATGTTTGACAAAAATAAAACTTTCCAACGCAAGCACCAAAATCTAAATACTTCAAGGGCACTGCCATGAGGTACTTCTATCTCTGCGCTTTAGGGCAAGATACTTTACTTTCCCAGTGCCAAACCAACTCGGTTAAGAGCCTGGTCAACTTACTTTTTCAGCCGGTGTGACTGGCATCCTTTGTTAACTATTACCAGAGCCAGACCCTATGGTGGTACCGGCCTGGCCCTAATTCGAATTTCGAGTGCCAGATTCCAATGGGAGCAGAGCCAAAGTCAATTACTTCATACCCTGTCCCGGATTCCTATAGGAGCAGTGCCTGTGGTTTTGATATCATTGCCAGCGCTACAACCTCAATGTGATGATTGCCTGAAAACATAAACCTAAATATTAATAGTTTAAAGTATGAATAAATATGTCAAAAGAAACATATTACTACATATATAGTACTTATGTATCAAAAAAGAAATACATTGGTACACAAAAATAACTAACTTAGTATATAAACCACATGCATTACATGTAGGACATAGGAGTGGAGGGTCTCCTATTTCACAATACGTGCACTATTATTACACGCAAACCTTTTTCAAGCCCCTATGGTTCGCATTTAGGGCAAGTACTTTTCCTACGTCACGGTGTGTTAGTAGTTAGTACAAAACACATGCATACACAGTACATACAAAGTCCTTTGGAAGGCCCAATAAATTGGGTCGTCAGGTTCAACTCCTGACGGGCTTCGTACTGACAAACACTCTGTTACAATGGTGTGCTATGTTATCCGAAGTCACATAAAGATAGAAATGGTAGCATATGAATTTGCATAGTTTCCGAGATACACATCAAAACGTGCTGCAAATAGTGAGAAAACGGTCATTTTTACACTTTTGGGGTAAAATGGGGTCCAGTTTTACGACTACGACTACGACATCGTAATCGTAATCGACAACGTAATCGACATCGTAATCGTAATCGTGTTCTTTGCAATTCTTGGCATTCTAGAAAAAATACATGAAAAATATGACTTAAAAATAAATTATTCCATGGCGTTCTAAACTTACAGAAGCATGATATTTAGGTATAATTGTGCACTTTAACCACCTAATTTACATATGTAAAGAGCAACTTGTTGTTGCCATACCAACCACGTGAGAAAAGTATCCAAAGTCTCGGCCGTTTATCTCGTAAATCAGAAATATTTAAAAAAGATTTTGTACGGCAATGTTGAAGTACTCAGATAGGTCTATCATAAAATCGTGACTAAACCATATGTATTTTTATGAATAAATGCACTATTGACGAAATCCTTAAAATGTCGACTTTAGGTTGAATTTACCATACGAAGCGATGATTTAAGGGTCTAGAAATGGTAAGTCTTTTAAGCTACATAAAAAAAATCAGTCAACGTATAGGTGTTTATCGATAGGAAGAAAAATAGCTAATAAGACCTTATTTCAGTATGTTGTACATCTCCTAAGGTTTGGCACCTTTCATTTTGCCACGTGACCTTCCGTTGTTATGGCAACTTTTTTTTCTTTCAAAATTCCAATAATAATAACGGTTCCGAAATTAAGATACACCGAATTATACTCAGACATCTACTAGATATTAGAAAGTACTAGCAGTGTACCAAGTTTCAGAATTATAGGGGTAAGTATGACTGGGTAGAGCCACTTTAATTTAAATTTCACTTGCTGGTTGCCATAGCAACCTGAATAGTTACGAAACATTTGGGCCCATCATTTGAAAGATCTTTCGGAGTACTACATGGCTGGGTAGTTAGTTTCCCTATATTCGCAAAAGCAAATTAATTATAGCCCATCAAAATCCAGGTTAGACGTGGAATTGTCAAACCTTAAAAAAAACTAAGCCGCACATTGACAAACGGTCAACGGTTTCTTGTAGTACTCGGTTAGTATACTAACATATGTGAGAACGAAGTTGTTTACTCAATTCCTTCTTGGAAAGGTTATGGGTTGAAAATCGTTTGACAATTCTACGTATCAGCAATTTTCTAACTTTTGCGAATGCGCAGCTAGAAGGACAAGCTTCACATTGTTATGAACCTTAGATTCATACAAACACATCCTGAGAGTTTCATAGCTCTAGCTCAAAGGGAACCTTCCTTTTCAAGGAAAAGGAAATTGACCAAAGCTTGTGTTCGGTTAAGCAGTCTTAGGTACATCCGCGTGAATATATTGCATTACACATACATGTATATATTGCATTACACATATGTACATCAAGAGTTGCTTAATCATGGTTAGTGGAATTGTCAAAATCAAAAATTTTGGAGATCAGGTTAACTTACAAAGAAGGATAACCTGGGACATCTAAGGCATGTTTTGTAATCTATGGACTCTGTAGTATCTTATGGTATGTGTTTTATGCTCCTAAACCGCTTCCTTCCATTTTACGTGGAATTGTCAAGTCAAGCATGGTTAGGGGTTAGGGCCAGAGTTACACCGGTACAAGAGGTACAAATACCGGTTCAAGGGGTACAAATCACGAAACAATAATAATAATAATAATAATAACCGTTCTTAGAACGCATTATGCAAGCCTCAATGCGTTTACAATATGAATATAAATTTAACAGTACTTAGTTTAAAAAGATTCGAGATTTACATATTTTTTTTAAATATATAATAATGAATAAATTGTTCCACGAAGCAATAAATAAACACACTATTCTAAATTATAATTGAAAAGGTGTGTCTTAAGACACGACTTAAAATTAGTTATTGAATTTGCACTTCGTATCCTAGCTGGTAGTGCATTCCAGAGCCTGGGTCCTGCGATCGAAAAGGCGCGGTCCCCATGCGTGGCAGAGAAAGATTTGGGGACGGTTAAAAGACCCAGGTTGGAGGAGCGCAAACTACGACCAGGAACATAAGGCTTAATTAGATCATTAATATAAGATGGCGCGCACAAATGGATAGACTTAAAAATTATTAAACAAATTTTAAAAATAATTCGCTCTCTAATAGGTAACCAATGTAACTGGCGCAAAATCGGTGTAATGTGCTCCCTCTGTCTAGTGCGTGTAACGAGCATTGCTGCCGCGTTTTGCACGCGTTGTAATTTAGACAATTCTGTGGCAGGTAGCCCATACAAAAGAGAGTTACAATAATCCATCTTTGATGAAATAAAAGCGTGAACTAACCGTTCCGTACTCGACTTACTGAGTTGACTTGTAGCAACTTGTTTTCTTTGTACCATTTTCACACACTCGGAATTATAGTAGATTTTCATTAATATGACAGAAGGGGAAAAACGTACATAATTGACCTTTTTAAATTACTGATTGCCAGGAGATTGACGGCCAGGCGATGATACTACTGTCACATGACGTCCTCATGCAATTCACAACTCCTTACAGTAACAGGCTATGTCAACTGTTTAACTGCAGTTAAAACGGTTAAACAGAAGTCAACACAAAGTGACGTCGATGTTGCAGAATGCCAAATCAATGATCACACTGGCTCAATAAAGTTAGTCCTATGGGCTAAATTTACTGGTAAAGTATCAAATGGCCAAACATATCAATTTGTTAATCTACGACTCAAGTCTAACAATGGTAAACTCCATTTGTCAACCACACAGGCTGGTTGTACAGTCTCGCCAGCACCTGCTATTCCTAATATAGTACCACCAAATGAACTACCAACATCTACAGTTACTGAACTATGCACTATCAATTGCATTTCCAAGCTATCATCATATAATATTTGCTTAAATTGCAAAAAGAAGGTTATAATATCAGACCAGAAGAAAATTGTCAATTGTGAGAGTTGTAATGCTACAATGCATAAGAGAAAATGTAAAAAGTCATTTTATGCTAAAGTTATGGTGGTAAATCAAAATGACCACACTATTCCCCTTACTTTTTTTGATAACTCACTTCAACAACTGATTCATATTTATAATGACACCAACAGTGATGGCCGTAGGTTAACTTATGAAACAGTCACAGAGGAAGATGTTATGGAAGTGATACTTGACAATGAGCAACTCAATATCACTTATGACGGTTTGAAAGTTATTGATGTAGCATTATAATCAATTGAACTCTTTCATATTCTTAATAGTATAGCTATTCTCAAGCACAATAGTGCTTTTATATAAATGGATATATAAAATTTAAAATTCATTTATGTAGCTCATATAGAAAGGTACTATTACATTAGAGTATTCGTTTTTTATCATTCCTTTCTAAATCTTTTTCTGGTCATTGTTATCACATATGACTTTTGTTTGGATTGAGTTTCTTGTATTTACTTGCAATGTAGTTTGCAACTATCGCAGTGTTAACCACTCCATTTCCTCACAACACCAACTTCAATATTGGGATCGAGTGCTTTAATATCACTATGAAACTGTTTACATTTCTTGTAAATTCATAATGATACTATCTGCTTTCTATCTGAAATGGTCGCAGCAATTAACTTTTGTCAAAAACAGCTAGTCCTAGAATTCTAGATAATCACAGACAAGATGGTTACCTGCAATCACTCTCTGTTTTGGAATCTCAAAAAGATTACGCATTCCAAGATGGCGGCGGCACCAGATGTTTTTACTCACCCCTCCCTGAAAGAAGCTTATTTTGCATATGAGCCCACCCCCAAGTGGATTTTTGAAGACTCCTGAAAAAGCCCGGAAAAAAGCTTCAACTACGTTTTATATGCTGGCTCCATCGCTCCAAGGAAGGTAAGTTGTTTTCAATGTTAAAACTTTATCAATGAATTATTCACTGAAAGTCGTAATTTGATGCAATGCAAAAAAATGATGATCGGACAGTAAGATCGTTTTAAATTGATTTGATCATGTTTTCGAATTAATTTTTGCCATGGCTTACATGCAAAATATATTTGTAACTTGCAGGTTTGTGTGATCGATGATGGCAGAAGGAAACACGCGTGCTTGAGAGGATTCGTTGGAAAGTTTTAATGGGGATTTGGAATTGACAGGAATTTTGGCGGTTGGTGACTTTAGTTATGGTTTTGTTAAGGCTTTGTTTGAATTTTATGATCGTGGTTTTTTGTGTGGTTTGAACCAGCATAAGTTTATTGTAGATCGTTTTTTGACTGGGGGAGCTGAAAGTTTTTGTACGGTTGAGGTTTAGTTGGACATATATTCAGTTTTAAAGGTGGCAAATTTGCGGAGATAGGTATTCAACAAGCTGGAAAAAGGGGAGTGTGTTTTGGTGATGTTGTTGATTGTTTTGTTGGTAGTCCAGGTAATTATGTTGGTGAAACGTAGAATTCGTTTGTCAGGTAGTTTGTTGAAAGGGTTGGTTGATGGGAAGGAGTAGTCAGTCATCAATGGGGGGTTTCCAAAGGAGGGGTTGTCTATCAGAGTTCTCTAGGAAATGGATGTGTACAGGAGGAGGAATTATTTTACGCTGAAGGACTTCGCTCACTGGTTTTCAATTTTGTTTCATAAAGGGGTTAAGTACATATTATTTAAGATTTATTATTTCTGGGATTCGGGATGCTAAGCTTACACCAAGGAGGAGGGCTAACGATATTAGTATCATTAATAGTATGGATAATTTCCATGCAGAATTGACGGTACAGGGGAAGGGAGTAGTAGCACTAGTAGTAGTAGCATTAGTAGTAGTTGTTCAAGGAGTGAGATAGAGAATTGTTACTGCTCTGAGTGCTAGATATTAGGAGAGTTTGTCTGAACTGGAGAGCCTTGTACGAGAGCAGAACAGAGAGATAGTGTGCTTGAGCGATGAGCTAGAGAGGACGTATGGAGAGGTGAAAGTAGCTATGGAACAGTGTGGAAGTAAGGAAGTACTGGACAGAGAGATAGTGGAGCTAAAAACGTAGTATGAGAGTCAAAGTGCGAAGTCAGAGAAAGCTATGGAGAGACTTGGAAAGCCGAGTGCTAGGATGCTGGAAAGAGAGAGAGAGGAGGAAAGATACGAAAATAGATGAGTTGAAAAGAGAGGTGAAGAATAAAGAGGAAGAGTTGAGAGATGCAAAGTGGGAGGTATAGTAATGAAATCTGTTCGGTTTACACGGTCTTGCTATCAATCAACGTATGTGTGTTAAGTAATCTCAGAGGACTTTAACCCAGACCGATTACCTGGACAAACATTTGCAAAGTATATGTTCATCGAAGCAAGGGCATTGGCTCAGATCCAGGTTGCCAAAGTCCTTTCTGACCAATTTTGAAATGCACCTTGCATTCAGATGTGACAAGTAAAGCAGGTTTGCATTACGGAGGGGGAGGTTTTCACATTGGGTGTAAGGGAAATGGGGGATGTTTCAGTGTTTGTTTATTCCACGTGCTGTAGAAGGAGAGAACCGTGCCACAAAGGATCTGCTTGAACTGTAACGGTAACAATAAAATGGCAGATTTGGAAATTGGTAGAATTTCACGAATCTAAGAAAGTGTAGTTTTCGTGAATCTGCACAAAGGTACATACATATAACGATGAATCAGTTAAACAGGTATTTTTTTCAGTGAGACAAATGAAACCTTGTTGCAAGAAGCCTTTAGGTTCGTATTGCGGCTTAAAGGTGACAGGAAAACAACGTTTTTTGAAATATTGATTGACAATTGTTATTTTGGAAAAACCGGGAAATAGTTTGGAAGAGGTTATACTTTTTAAGTTAAAAGACATTTCCTTGTAGTGTGTAGTGTTGAATACAAAGGCTATTGGTTTATTTCAAACCTTCTGCCTATTTTTTTAATCACAAAACGGTCTTTCGTGCACTGTCCTTCCAATCGGAAATAAATTGTTGTGATCTTGATAGTGACCCTGTTAGAAATCATGAAAGGACAACCTGACAGGAAAAGGAAATATATATTAATATGAGAAAACAAATTAATAAACATCAGTCGACTTGATCCTGCACTGAGCGCTAGTACGTAGTAAAGAAATACTAGCAAATTAAGACTAGCAAGCATTATAAAGCAATGGACACGGAGGAACTGACATATTTCGAATTTCAGTCAGATATCACCACAACGCAACTTTCCCATGAATTGAGTCAGAGTTCTCAATCCAGCCAAGTGGATCTTTTACTAAACTCATTCACATTTACTACTGTAACAAACATCATCGCTTCAACGTCAGGCATTACCAATGCTACTACGTCTTCCACTGCTCCAGAACATGGCCATCATCCAATTCAGTAAACGCCATATCAAACGAATCTTAATACTCTGCCAACGCAACCACACTATTCGGTGTCAATCATCTGCAGTCCCAATGAGCTGTTCCCGTATACAAACCCATCGACCACTAATTCCGTTTACCAGTGTACGAGCCTATCCTCCGTAGATACCAAATCAGTATGCACATGGCCCATTTTACAATGTGATGATAATGAGAAGCTCTCGTTTTCCTTATGGCCCTTGTGTCCAACAACCAAGTCTGGCACCCAAACCACCACAAGAACCCACTCAGGTTGCAAACTCTTCACTTAGCCAAGGACCGCCGGATTTTATTGAAACGATACAAACATTACGACCTCAGTTGTATGACATGGCAGGATTGCAAGAATTAGAAGAGCCTCCCGAGGGAAGCATGTACTCGGCATGGCGAAAGTCTGTTGTTCAGGCATGGAATAGTAGTAAGTATATTCACTGCTTTATTGTACGAATTGACCAATGTAATTTTATTGCAGTTTTCATTTAATGTTTTTTTTATGGAATTCAATGGGCGTTACGAAAACTGAGAACCTCTCAGTTTCAGCCAGCCCGAACTACGAAAACTACAAGGCTCGGTGTAATTTTCTACATTGAAGTTATCCTTTATCCATTAATGTAAATAAGTGGCAACGAATATATTATTGTCTTGTCTAAATTAATGAGGTTGCACCTAGAGGCGAGGCAATTGAAACAATTTTGCCGAGGAAATTTGGGGACGAATGAATGATTTTGTTGTAGAAGGGCAGTTCAATTGCAGATTTCAAGTGAAGTAATTTTAATTTCCTGCATCGGTATATTCAGTATTGAGCAAATATCTCCAGGATGACATTTACTGAATGCAGATTGTGACGAATTCCGGATAATCGAGGTTCCCCAGATGCATTAAAAGAGGATGCTCAGTACTCTAATTTAGCTGTCCTGTCCTTTCCCTTAAGAGAAACGTCAGGTGTCAGTTAGGCTTAGATTAATTCTTGTTATGTATTTTTGGCCCCTCGTGTCATCAATATTAGGGTACATTAGGGTACAGTGCAAGACCTACCTTTTAGACCGGTCGTGTTTATGTCTGGTGATGTAGCCCAGCAACAACCGATCGACACTGTCGCAAACAGAGTTGTTCAGGTCCAAAGTGCTTTGCAGCAACCATTCTTCCATGGAATGACAACCACGTTTAGTCTAACGAAGCAGTATCGTTGCAGTGATCCTGTGTTTGGTGCTTTTCTCGATCATATTCGAGTTTGGAAGCCCACCCAAGTATTGCTAGACGACATCCAAAACGGTAGAGTTGTGACAGAAAACCCTGTTCCTTCTGATGACGAAGTCTTTCAGGCCATACGATCTCAGCCAGAAGCAACCGTGTTAACGGTAACAAGGAAAGCGACAGATAGGGTGAATTCTATTATCATTAAGAAGACCTTCACTGATAGTGAAACGTTGTTGATCGCTGAGTGTGATGATGACAACTAACCGATTGGGCTAGCTAAAGGCATGAAAGTCATGATTACTCAAAATAGGGACAAGGTACGAGGTATCGTGATCGATCAAATTGCCAAAATACGTATGGTTGAGAACCAAACTGTCATTTTAGAACTGCCACATGCCAAACACCTCAGGGTTGGAAAACTGTCTTTCCGTTCACTCCCTGCTATTCTGTGACCATTTGCAAAGCTCAACGGCAAACACTAGCTAAGTCTATACTTTGGTTTGACACTGTCAACGTGCCATGTGGAACAGCATATGTGGGGCTTTCTCGTGTTAAGAAATTATCAGACTTGACTCTGATGACGAGAATGAAGACTCATCATTTCAAGGTCGTTTATGCCTTATAAAGATATGACAAGTAACAAAGCGAACAGTGAATTCATAAATTTATTGCAAATTCATTAAATCATAACTGTTACTTTAACAGATCGTGCATGAATTAAACTAGAAGCAGTTATGTCTGGGAAAACCTCGAAATTCGCTCCCGCTAGTCCGAGCAAAGGCGTGAACTTTTTCTCGGTGTTTACAAGAAGCTTTATAAGTCCATATGGCCGAGCAAGTGGACTACCAGATGACGATCTAATCTTCAACTGGATTAAGCCGTTTAGCTGCGAATGGCTGAAACGTCCAAACGTGGGGATATCCGAGATGGCAGAGACAATAACAGAGAATGTAGAGTTGTTGACGAATTCCACCTCGAAATTTCTAAAGGACACAAAGATCAAACATATCTTTGAAGATCTGCAACCGTTTATGTCCGCTTGTCACAAACTGAAGAGCAAAACTGAAGAGCAAAAGTAAAGAGCAAGTCAGTGAAGAGCATGTGCTAACGTGCATGGAAACCTTTCTCAGCGATGAAGAGAAAATCAACCAATTGATGGAAGAGGCCTACGAAGTACGCTCAGAACTATTTTTGTTAAGTTCTCACTTTGCCGTGGCGAGAGCTCTGATCAGAAATCCAGATGTCTACGCTAAGATGCTCCAATCTGATACCGCCGAAGCCGGTCGATTCATCCGCTCCAAAAAGATGTCTGATATGAAAGATATGTTTATTGCGTGTTGCGTCAATAGAGACCAAACGAAACGAGGTGTGGGACAGAATAGCCTGTCCAAGAAAAGGCTAGAACAACTAAGATCTGGACTAAGAGGGGAGTCAACGACTAAAGTAGGCCGTAAGCTAGACAGCTCGGATGAGGAACGGCCAAAGAAAGCGAAACGCACGAAAAAAAAGATCCAAAAAGAGTAAACAAACCAAAAAGAGTAAACCAACCAAACAGGCTAAGAAAGTCGTGCCCATGAAACCTGAAAGTCAAACCGATAGTGCAGATGACTTTGACCACATCACTTCCTATCAAAAACCAAGGAAAACCGTGCCACAGACAAAGAAAAGCTCATCAAGCTCTAGCTCCACCTCTAGCTCTAGCTCAAGCTCTAGTTCACCCTCTAGCTCAAACTCAAGCTCCAGCTCTAGCTCGAGTAGTGAAAACGAGTGTCCCTCCGTGAAAAAGAGACCAAGGAAAGATAAACAGAAATCTCAGTCTGTCGTCAAGAAAGACAAGAAAGCTAAAGAGCAACTTGCCATTTGGAACGAAAAAGAAAAGAAAAGTGACAACGTTAATGAGGGAGCAAGCACTAGTAGCGCTACTACTAATAACCCAAAAGTTTCCGGCAAGAAAGCAACGCAATCGAGTCAAACTAGTACTAATCAGAAAAAAGATTCCGGCAAGAAAGGAACGCCATCAAGTCAAACTAGTAGTACTGAGAAAAAAGATGCCGACCAGAAAGAGTCACAAGCAAGCAAACCAGTAGTAGTGAGAAAAAAGTTCCCGGCAAGAAAGGGACACAACTAAGTGACACTCCAAACACTTGTAACAACTTTTTTCTAACACATCCGTTATACACCTGTATAGCTTGACTTCGCGTTTTCGTTTTTAGCAATACGTTATACACCAATAAATTGTCTCTCAGTTCTTTAAAAAAATATATGATATACACCAGACGTTTCAATGACGTCTCCACTTCTACGTTATACCCCTGTTTCTCATGGCTTTTTTTGCTTAAAGTTTTTATATATTTTTTTTATCTTTCTTTCTTTCTAATAAAGTAATGTCTGATCACGTATTGTGACCGATACGCAATTGAAAAATAACCTGCAAAGAGATAACATCGTACATCAATAAGACTGCCTCCTTACAGAACTACCGATTTAGGGTGGGCCGGGTGGGTTGTTGCGTCCCCAATAAGTCATGGTTATTAAACATCCCCATAAGTCTGTAACCTACAAGAGGTTGACAATGTCCATTTTATATCGTAAATTCTTTTAAACGTACGTTTTCCTAACTTTCATATATATCTTTATATAATAACTTTTCCAAAACTTTTTCAATTGAATAATTTTAGTACCAGCGTGTAGCACTTGTCGAGTCAGGAAGTGTGACAAATTTTCGGTCTTGGGGAATAACATGTATAGTCTTTGAGAATGCTCTAAGTTCACTGCTTCGATCCTGTTGGAGGTTTATTGCCACGGATTGGCGTGTTTACTATATGAACGTTTTCTGAGACAGATTTGCGTATAGAATCGATACTTGCAGGGTGACTTGTTGGAGGCATCACGACATGGGTAGCTTTGCTTGTAACTTCTCAAGCGGATCGCTCAATAATGTCAGGTCGGATTCATTTCTGCCACCGTAACCAACCACAGACGGTGCAACCTGCGATGGTTTAATGCCGAAATTTGGGCGGCAGTCAATTAACCCTTCAAGTACAAAGATCGTACAGGGAAGTGGGTCCCTTGATAGAGGAAATGCTATCAAAAGGCAGTAGTGTAACTACTGTCATCCACAAATCGGGGGGTTGAAAGGAATAGAAATGATAGAGGAATAGAGAGTACAACGAAATATCAGCACTAGCTGCTATAACGACAATCAGTTCAGTGTACTTGATTGCTTGTCATATCGACACGAACGTAAACGATAAATATTCTGTTGCAGAAAACATGCTGTGGAGCAAAGAAGATGCAGAACTGTTTTGGAACGCGAGAAAGCCTCATGTTCTCCAATCCGCAACGGAATTAGCGATAAGCGTACGTAACTTTGTGGCAACGAATAGCTCAAATGTCGAGAAAGAGAATAGAAAGAAAGCAAGATTTATGGCTGAAAACAGGTTTGAAGACCTGCAACTCGACGTGTCTGGTCGAGATATTACAAAGAACGCAATTTCAGATTTGTTGTTTTGGGTTACCAATTCATCTTGGTCATATTGCAATGACTGCGGAGTGCTAGCCACGCAGACTTTGACACCGTCTTTTCAGAAAAGACCAGTAACCAAATGCATAAAAAGGTGTGTGTGCAAGACAAATCGCTACGAAGTGCCAATGTGGAACGAAGTTCCAGCTGAGTTAAAAGACCTCAGCAAAACCGATATATTTGTGCTACGTCCATGTGACGTTCATTCTGGCAATTATGAATGCCAACGAAGCGGATACCGAATGAAGAACGCCATTTTAAGAATCAGTCCGAGCCAGTTGTCGGTGGAAGACAAAATCAGAAATCTCGAGGATCGTGATGCAAAGAAGAGGTGTAAGGCTGCATATTTGTTCTTGATGAAGTCCTCGGACTCCTGTTACAAAATGTATGTCTTGAAAAGAGCCGACGTCCTGAAAACCGGTAAGCCATTGAATATTTACGAACTCGATGACAGCAAAGGTATCGAGTGTGCATTGTGGCCGCACCTATATCCGAAAGCGAAGTGGTGCGATTCAGAGATGGATGGAGGAGAATCTCGATTGAGCTCCAAAATCAGTTTTCTGATTAAAGTGAACTCGACAATCGTCGACTACCAAATGGATTACGAACTGTTACAGTTCGAATACGATAGGTAGCTATTTAAGATTGTGAGCGGCGCAATTGCAATGGGTCGTCGAATGAACGATTTCCAAGCTATCAATACTCAGTTAATAAGAGCTGATATCCCGTGGGATAGACCAGACCTAGCCTATTTGGTATCTAAATGCCAGAAATCAGACAAAGGTATCCTTGACGAGCAGGAAGAACCGACGCATTTCGAGACTGAGAACGGGCAAACCGTGTTAAAGCTTCAACACCCTCCAGAAGCATTCGCAGTAAATCTGCGAGCGTACGTCACCAATGTAGTAGGAGCATTAAGATGTTCCATGGACTTCCAGTCCACAGACGGGCGAGGCATGGTGCTCCGATATGTCTCAGCGTATTGTCTCCAAATGGCAGGATGCCTATTCCAACGAAGGTCTCTATTCCAAGCATGTCCTGCCCTATCAGGCTGCGTATAGGATGCTTCATGAATTTTCGCCATGCGAACCCGAGATGTGGCTGGCGTTGAGTTCAGTCAAACAAGCGTGGACGTCAAGCAGAACGAAAATGTTCTCTGCTCCAACGTCGCAATATGTGACTTGTAATAGCACAGCGAAGAAATACCGAGAAAGACCGCCTAGTCTAGACAGCTTGTCGCTGTTAGAATGGCTCCGCCGCGTGAATCACGTTTCGAAGAAACCAGTCCCATACAAAGATGTTGTCACTTTGGTGGGCGTGAAATATGTCTCGACCTTCAAACCTGAATACTTCTTTCAACAATTAGTCATGCATTGTGCACACAGAAATATCTCTCAATTAAGCCATCCTCATGTGGATGAACTGCCAGAACAGATTCAGTTCTTCGCCGCTGCCGTGCATTTAATACCAGACATCTGGAATTCTCCAGACGCCGTTGCGACAAAGTTGGAAAGTGAAGGTCACAAGGATAGTTTTGTGACAACTGTGGTTAGTCACGTTGCCATATTGCAGGACTCGTTACAGCTCTGGAAGCTGAAAGTCATCACCTGTGAGAATCTGAATGATGTCACGAATGAAGAACACAACCGGTATAAATTAGATGCTGTCCAACAGCACGTCCTAGCGGTCGTTGCAACAGCCTTGAACGAACGCGAGGACTTCTATCACAGCGAAGATCATTGTTCCGTTCGAATGGAACTGGATGAAGAGGACAATTCTGACGATAGTGAGGATGACGTGCCACAATTACAACCAGAAACTACTCGTGTGAGACAACGTATACCGAATGTAGATTGGAGGAAGTTACTATAAGTGAAAGGCAAAGCCGGCACTGGAAAGACCTCCACTTTGTGCGCTACTGTGATAGCTAGTGATAACGAGGGTTATCAGGTTCTGGTGACGACGCCAACTGGTTTCCTGGCTACGAAATTCAAAGCCGAATTGGAAGAACATGCCAGATGTGATACCGTTCACGCAGCGTTTCACGTGCCGGTGGATGCAAACGAGAGACCCACTGTCAATTGGGAATTATCGCGATACGATCTAATCGTCATAGACGAAATCTCCATGATACCGACGCGTGTCTTTCAACACGTATTAAGAACGGTGCAAGACCTACCATTTAGACCTGTGATCTTAATGTCTGGCGACGTGACGCAACAGCAACCAATTGAAACCGTTCGCAACAGAATCGTGCAGGTCAAAAGTCGGCTGCAAGAACGATTCTTCGAAGGAATGACAACGACCTTAAATCTAACGAAGCAATACCGTTGCAGCGACGCTGAGTTTGGTTCCTTCATTGATAACATAAGGATATGGAAACCCACGCAACGATTGTTAGACGATATTCAAAGGGGACGCGTCGTCACGGAAAACGAAGTGCCTTCGGACGAAGAAGTATTCAGTACTATTCAAAGTCAGCCAGAAGCCACGGTTTTGACTGTAACCAGGAAAGAAACGGATCGAATTAATTCGATTGTGATTAAGAACACGTTTACCGATGGTGAGACGTTGTTGGTCGCTAACTGCGATGACGATAATGAACCGATACCGTTGGCCAAAGGCTTGAAAGTGACGATTACACAAAATCGTGACAAACCACGAGGCGTTGTGAACGGACAAAGCGCAAGAGTCCGCATGGTGCAAAACCAAACCGTAATCCTGGAATTACCTAACCAGAAGTTTGTAGGCGTTCACCAAGTAACGTGCCAAACGAATGACGGTTACAAAACCGTATTTCCCTTCACACCGTGCTATGCAGTGACGATTTGCAAAGCGCAAGGGCAAACACTAGCTAAATCCATACTGTGGTTCGATATCGTGAATGTGCATTGTGGAACGGCATATGTGGGGCTTTCTCGAGTAAAGAAATTGACCCTCATGACAAGGATGAAAACAGAACACTTCCAAATCGTATATGCGGAGTACAGATATGACAAGCAATAAAGCAAATGCTGAATCCATGCATGAATTTCCAAGTCATTAAACAATAACTGTTATTTTAACAGATCGTGAATGAGTAACACTTGAGAGAATGGCGGGAAAAACTTCTAAATACGTTCCAGCAAGCCCAAGTAAAGGCGTGAACTTTTTTTCTGTCTTTACGCGTAGTTTTATAAGGCCCTACGGCCGACCTAGCGAATTACCAGATGATCAGCAGATCTTTAACTGGATAAAGCCATTCAGTTGCGAGTGGTTGAAACGTCCCAACGTCGGGTTATCAGAGATGGCCGAGAAGATGACCGAAAACGGAGAACTTTTGACAAAGTCAACGTCAAACATTATCAATGGAAAGAATATCACTAAGGCGCTAAAGGAACTAGAACCCTTCGTTAATGCGTGTGAGAGATTAAACTCCAAGACGAAAGAACAACCTACCGAGCAGGATGGTATAACCTGCATGGAAACCTTTCTAGCGGAGAAGGACAAGGTAGAAAAGTTCATGGAGGAAGCATACGAAATAGGTTCCGCTCTATTTTCGCACTTTGCAGTTGCCAGAGCTTTAGTGCGTAACCCAGACGTTTACGCTAGAATGCTGCAGTCAGACACAGCCGAAGCGAATCGCTTCATTCGCAGTAAATCTGTGCTTAAATTGAAGGAGATGCTCGTCGCATGCTGCACAAGCAAAGACCAGAATCGAAGGGGCATAGGCCAAAATAGTCCGTCCAAGCAACGACTAGAAGAACTGAGATCCGGACTCAGAGGAGAGTCCACAGGAAAGGTCACTAGAAAGTTAGCCAGTTCTGACGATGACCAGGAAGAGGCAATCCCGGGAAAGAAAACGAAAAAAGCCACAAAAAAACTACTGCCTAAGGAAATACCTATGAAGCCTGAAAGCGTAGACGATGATAGCGCAGATAACAGCCAGAACTTCACTTCCTACCAGAAACCGAAAAAGAAGGGTGATAGCCTGAACGAGAAACCAAAGTCTTGTCGTAAAAATAAAGAAAAAGTCGAGTGATGACACGAAAGGCACAAAAAGATGTAGCGTCGACGAAAGACTGGAAAAGACTCAAACGATAGCCCAAAATGTAAATACGAGTTGCGTACGAAATAGCATGTGTAAAGACTGTCATAAGAATATATCGTGAAAAACCAGAACGTATCGAAATGTAGAAAGAGAAAAGAACTCTAGGAAAAACGTTAAAGCGTTGCTGCAGAAACGTGAGGAACGAAAGAAATAAGATTCAACGATATAAGAACGTTAGAAAAGAAATGAAAAACCAATACTTGTAAGACCACAAAGAGATTGTAAAGATAGATAGCATTAATCACTTTACGGAAAGAAACGCGAAGATCTTAGCTTGTGCACAAATCGCTAGAACTGATGAATAACGGGTGTATAGCAATAATTGGATAGAAAAACGTAGTTAGCATGAACGGAACGGAATGTAGAAATTTCACAGATATGGATTCGTGACAAGCCAAAGTCTTCGTATGCAAGACAGATGATAACTTCCAAAACACATGTAACAACTTTTTCCTAACAGATTGGTTATACACCATCGTACGTCGTCTTTCGTTTTTTTCCTATCAATACCTTATACACCATCACACGTTAACATTTCTTCCATTCCTATCGATATCCTATACACCACCATACCTTCACTTTCGTCACTTTCTTATCAATATCTTATATACCATCGGACTTTCACTTTAGTTTCTTTTTCATTCATACGTTATACACCAATATATGATCCCTTACTTATTCGTAGATTTTCTTTTTTTTTTTTAAACATCGATATTTTTATAGGAAATACGTCAGTTATCTCTCCGTCTATACAGACAGACCATGAAATAACCCTTCCTTCTTTTTCCTTTTTTCTTTTAACCTTTAAAGTTTTAACATCTTGCATTAACCGTACTTTGTCCTTGCAGTTAAACCGATTTAGGGTGGGACGGGTGGGTGGTGGGTTGTGTCACCGCGAATAAGGCGCAGGTTAGGTTAGGTTATGAAAAAAAGAAAAAATTCTCAATCCAGTCATTTCGAAAATTTATAACTCCATCAATTTTCATCCAATTTCAAAACGGATTGCACCATCATGTTAAGGGGTAATGTAGCTCTCTGGAACAGGTGACAAAAATCAGGAATTTTGAATCAGATATTTTTAATCTATGTCTAAACATTGATCAATTTTGAGTGACTGTTGCTAGGCAACCATTTGTTGTGGTTACATGAGACCACCAAATTCATACTCTTTCATGTTCCCTCTATCTAACCGTCATATTAGATCTTTAATGCATATCTCAGAAGATACCTAAATCTTTTTTTAAACGTATCGACTCTCGCAAACATGTTCCAGCCCCCTTATCTTTGTGCAAATTACTAAAACTTTAAAAATTTGTAAGATTTTCTGGAAAAGAGGTATAGAGCTGATATTACCAACACTAGTACATTTGACGGTGTACTTCACGATGCACTATTTAAGAAAAAAAATCGCGTTTCGTACAATATAGGAAACCACGTTCTCGACCTCTTTAATTTCTACTCTTCAGATAGGTAAGGCCGCGTGCGTTTGGCGTCCGCTAACTTTCGCTTTTCCTCGCCTAATTAAGTACCGTTGCTCCAAAAAAAAAAAAAGCGACCTGTATAAGCTTACAGGGAACAAACTGATGGCGAAAAAAACAAGTCTTAAGCTTCAACTGTTGATTTATAAGCGTTTTTCCTCGATCGCCAAAAAACAAAATGGCGGCTGTTTTTTGCAAAAACACTAAATATGATGTACAAAATTCAGGATTTGTTGGATTTTCATGCGGATTGCGTATACTTGATTGCCTTGTCGATAGTTAACAGCGGAGCCCTGTGCAAATTTACAAATTTTAAAAAAAACATAGTTTCTGAGCATAATTTGATTTTCGCCAATCGTCCATGTTTGGGTACTGTTTACACACGCTACGGAAAATCTTTTTACACAGTCTTCTTGAGGGGTGTCTGGGATTTAAGAATATGCAATCCGTTTTTGAATCTGATGAATATTGAATGAGATATAATTTTTTTTGTAAATAGAAAAATTTGTGTATTTTATTGCTAAATGGACTTCTAACGGGGAACCCTGCACAATTTTTTTTTGGAACCGTTAATATAAAAATGAGTTTACATCGGTTGGTCCATCTGTTTGTGAGTCAAGATAGCCTGGCTATCCAGCTTTACGATGATATCACTTTGATGGGATTTGCGCATAAATTAAGGGGGCTGTGACAGTTGTCCTGGACCCATTTTTACGTTTTTATGGGAGTTGTCCACATGTTAAAATGCAAATATCTCCGAGGTTGCATTGGTTGGTCCATCTGTTTCTTGGTGAAGGTAGCCTGGCTATCCTGCTTTCATATATCACAAGTTGGTTGGTTTTGGTTCATTATTATGGGAGATAAAAAAATGGACGTGGAACCCAGTTTACCCGAAAAAGTGAGATATAATTTGTTGAAAATCGAGAAATGGACTTTTGCACTGAGTTTAAGCATCGATAACTCTGGCAATACTCAACCGATTTTCAATTCGTTGACGGTGTGGTACACACGAGGGAATGGACTTTATAACTACTGGAAATTTAATTGCATATCATGAATATTTAATGAGCTATGAATTTTTGAACATCGATAACTCTCGGTTACCTCTATATGTCGTTGATTGCGAAACCTATACTGGCAGGGCAACCCCGTATTTTTTTTATCAGTAAGATAAATAGACTTGAGCGACTCGCACTTGTCATCCGATTAATATCGTGTCATGTCAACAAATGCTAATCTAATGAAATATTACTATTTAATTTTAATCCTGATGCAGTCAAGCCTAGAGATTATTATTATTGCAATTATTATGT
This sequence comes from Actinernus sp. WN-2022, assembly GCA_030867875.1. Lineage (NCBI taxonomy): Eukaryota > Metazoa > Cnidaria > Anthozoa > Actiniaria > Actinernidae > Actinernus > Actinernus sp. WN-2022. The sequence goes on along the minus strand of JAOWCC010001700.1, from coordinate 373,448 downwards.
TATATTATTGCTATATGTTTTTTACGCTTGTGCCTAGTTCCACTATGTCGAAGAGGAGGAAGACGGAAGAAGAAGAATTTTACGAGGTAGTTGTTGATATGATGCAAATAGCAGAAATACTGTATTTAGTTTTATACCGTTATTAAATAATGAAGATTGGTGTTTACCTTTTTACAGATAGATTTCACGGGAGTGAGGCCACGCACCTGGGTGCAGGTGTTGACCAATACGGACGATGCAGATGAAGAGGTAGATATCGTGATTTACAGTTGAATTAACATTCCGTTGTTCTTGATGTTTAATATGTAGTGGTTCGTAATTCACGAAGAATGTGTGTCTACTGTTATGACATAATCATGCTATATTTTTTACTATACACAGGAGGAGGACGAAGGAGGCAATGGGGTACATAGTGTTTGTTATATTTCATTGTCATCGAATGTAGTATTCGTATTGGCTTGTATTTGCGATTTTATACGAATTGTTTTATTGAACATAAGCCAATCTTTATTGTTGTTATAGTGGTCGGTGGAGGTAATAGTATGTCCATGCGGGGAGGGAGAGGAAGAGGTAATTTATTAGGCATTTATAAGCAATGTGACTATTATTTTAGAATTCTGTATTGAGTTGTATACTTTGATGAAATATTAACGCTCGATTTTTACCTTTCCGGAGGATGCGACGGAAGACGAGCTGGAAGTATGTTATACTTTATTTTCATTACATGTTCGTTGCCGTTTAATATGTAGTGGTTAGTAATTCACGAAGAATGTGTGTGTACTGGTATGAACTAATAATGCTTTATCGTTCAATATACACAGGAGGGGGACACGGAAGAGGAGTGCGAAGAGTGCGAAGAGGTAGATAGTGTGCGTTACAGTTGAATTAACGTTCCGTTCTCGTCGACGTTTGATATGTAGTGGTTAGTAATTCACGAATAATGTGTGTCTACTGGAATGAACTAATCATGCTTTACTTTTACTATACACAGGTGAAGGTCAAGGAAGAGGAGGAGGTATACATTGCGATTTATAGTTGAATTAACGTTCCGTTCTCGTTGACGTTTGATATGTAGTGGTTAGTAATTCACGAATAATGTGTGTCTACTGGAATGAACTAATCATGCTTCATTTTTACTATACACAGGTGAAGGTCAAGGAAGAGGAGGAGGTATATATTGTGATTTATAGTTGAATTAACGTTCCGTTCTCGTTGACGTTTGATATGTAGTGGTTAGTAATTCACGAATAATGTGTCTACTGGAATGAACTAATCATGCTTTATTTTTACTATACACAGGTGAAGGTCAAGGAAGAGGAGGAGGTATATATTGTGATTTATAGTTTAATTAACGTTCCGTTCTCGTTGATGTTTGATACGTAGTGGTTAGTAATTCACGAATAATGTGTGTCTACTGGAATGAACTAATCATGCTTTATCTTTACTATACGCAGGTGAAGGTCAAGCAAGGGGAACAGGTAGATATTGTGTGTTATAATTGAATTAACATTGCGTTGTCGTTGACGTTTGATATGTAGTGGTTAGTAATTGACATGGCAAACAATGTATTTAGTTGTTTACTTCTATGAAATAATGAAGCTTGGTGTTTACCTCTTTACAGGATGAGTTACTGAAGCGGCTGTTCGTAGCCCGGCAAAAGGAGGTAATTCATGCACGAAGAATGTGTGTGTACTGGTATGAAGTAATCATGCTATATTTTTTACTATACGCAGCAGGAGGACAATGAAGAGTTTAGTCAATAGGTAGATAGTGTGCGTTACCGTTCAATTAACTTTCCGTTGTTGTTGATGTTTAATATGTAGTGGTTAGTAATTCAAGAAGAATGTGTGTCTACTGTTATGACATATTCACGCTGTATCTTTACTGTACACAGAGGAAGCGCAAGCACCAGGAAGAGGTAAATATTGTGATTTACAGTTGAATTAACGTTCCGTTCTCGTTGATGTTTAATACGTAGTGGTTAGTAATTCAAGAAGAATGTGTGTCTACCGTTATGACATATTCATGCTGTATTTTTACTGTACACAGGTCAAGCGCAAGCACCAGGAAGAGGTAAATATTGTGATTTACAGTTGAATTAACGTTCCGTTGTCGTCGTTAGTAATTCACGAAGAATTTGCGTATACTGTTATGATACAATGAAGCTTGGCGTTTACCTTTTTACACGAGGAGTTTAAGAGACTAAGAAGAAATGATAGCTAGTCAGAGGCGAATGGGGTAGTATTTTGTGTGTGTTCTATTTTATTTTCCTTCACTGTATTAACTCTAACCTCGGTAATTCAACAGGCATCTTATATCTGATTAATGGTAACCATATTAAACGAATACGTTAATGCCATGTAAACGTTCGACATGCTATCGTTTAATTTTCGTTTTCATTGTTATGTGTAGTTGGAGAGGTTCGAACGAACATGTCAGGAGCTGATGGACATGGAGCCGGTAATGAACGCATTATTTGTACGTCGTGTGATTCTTCTTTGGCAAATCATGTATTTAGTTCTTTAGTTTTACGAAATAATGAAGCTTGGTGTTTACCTCTTTACAGGAGGAGTTACTGAGGCGGGGTTACGTAACGAAGGTAAAGGAGGTAATTCATGCACGAAGAATGTGTGTGTACTGGTATGAAATAATAATGCTTTATCGTTTAATATACACAGGAGGAGGACAGGGAAGAGGAGGAAGAGGAGGAAGATGTGGTATCTGTTGACGATTATCCGTCCAGCGACGATCGGGTAATTAAGGAAGCATGTATTGAGTTGTAGACCTTTATTAAATATTAACGCTCGATTTTTTGTTACGGTTGTAGACGTAGTATTTTATTGAACATATGCCAATCTTTATTCATGTTATAGTCCACAGTCAAGTACCCAAGCCTGCGAGACACTCCGCCGAGCTCGAGCTGGAGCTCGGAGGAGGTATGACATTCTGTTTTCATTAGGAAGAGTGTGTTGTAATAGGATTAACATTCCGTTGTCGTTGAGGTTTAATATGTAGTGGTTAGTAATTCACGAATAATGTGTGTCTACTGTTATGACATAATCATGCTGTAGTCTTTACTATACACAGGAGGAGGACAGGGAAGAGGAGGAAGAGGAGGAAGATGTGGTATCTGTGGCGTCTGTGGACGATTATCCGTCCAGCGACGATCGGGTAATTAAGGAAGCATGTATTGAGTTGTAGACTTTTATTAAATATTAACGCTCGATTTTTTGTTACGGTTGTAGACGTAGTATTTTATTGAACATATGCCAATCTTTATTCATGTTATAGTCCACAGTCAAGTACCCAAGCCTGCGAGACACTCCGCAGAGCTTGAGCTCGGAGGAGGTATGACATTCTGTTTTCATTAGGAAGAGTGTGTTGTAATAGGATTAACATTCCGTTGTCGTTGAGGTTTAATATGTAGTGGTTAGTAATTTACGAAGAATTTGTTGTGTACTGGTATGAAATAATGAAGCTTGGTGTTTACCTTTTTACACGAGAAGTTTAAGAGACTAAGAAGGAATGAAAGCTAGTCAAAGTCGAATGGGGTACTAGTTTGTGTGTGTTATATTTTATTTCATTCACTGTATTAACCCTAACCTCGTTAATTCAACATGCATCTTATAATCTCATTTATGGTAACCATATAAAACGAATTTGTTAATGCAATGTAAACGTTTGACATGCTGTCGTTTATTTGAAGGAGAGCGAGCAGTGATATTCGAAGCTTAACAATTATTGTTTTACTAACCCTATGACGTTCTGTTTTCATTTGTAGCATTCCTGCTAGATGGCGTTCAAGTTGTAGATTAATAACTAAGTAAATAAGTAAATAAACAAAGAAACAAAAAACCAAAAGAAAAAAGAGTGCTGTTAGTAAACCATTAAGTTTAAGTGGAAATTAGTCCTAGGCAGTTATCTTGAATATGGATTGTACGATCGTTAACGAAGATAACTGTCTATGGCTGATATGCACTGTAAAAAGTATGCCAATCAGGAATAATGCTTTGCGAGCTTGGACACCGTTTTATTTTTTGTAATTTAAAATTTCATGTCATTGAAATTAGTTTGTATCCTATTGTCGAAATGGAAACATGGGCTCGCAACGCAGTAATCCTGGTTGGCATTCTTATCTTTCAAGGGGCTACTGTGACCTAATAGAGGGCAAAACAAACCATCACCTATCACCTATTCCTTATTACAGCCCCACATGCATACACACGAACCTTTTCACAGCCCCTATGGTTCGCATTTAGGACAAGTACTTTCGACACAATGGAGATTGTGTGTTGGTACAAAACACATGCATACACAGTACATACAAAAGTCCTTTGGAAGGCTCAAGAAATTGAGTCGTCGGGTTCAAATCCTGACGGGCTTCGTACTGCCTACCACATACTCACACAACACTAATGGGTTACGTAATCTTAATTTAGTGTTTTAACCGATTTTCCATTTAGCACCAATGTGAAGTCAATCGAGCAAGGTACAAATCCCGAAAAAAGTGATACAAGTGACTACTAACTTGTAGTGATACTTTTTTGCATATCATGAATATTTAATGAGCTATGAATTTTTATTGAAAATCGAGTTTTGTCAACGAAATAGCAACCGCTCCCTTAATTTATTCACAAATTCCATTAAAGTGGTGCAATCGTAAAGTTAGATAGCCAGGCTACCTTGACTCACAAACAGATCGACTAACTCATGCAAACTCACGGCTAGGTTACCGTTGTAAAAAGTGGTACAAATCAGGAAAAATTAGTACAAATCAACAAAAAATTATTTTGCTCTAAAATCCAAAGTCCTAACTAAATTTTGATATTTTTTTTTGCATTTCTCGGCATAACAGACCATTCTAAACCATCTGAGCCTATATGTTTTTTAATCATTTTCACCAACCTAACCTATAAGGGTAACGTCACAGCTCCCTTAATTTATGGGCAAATCTCATATAGGTCATACTATCGCAAAGCTGGATAGTCAGGCTACCTTGACTCACAAACAGATCGACTAACTCATGCAAATTCACGGCTAGGTTACAGTTGTAAAAAGTGGTACAAATCAGGAATAGTAGTACAAGTGGTACAAATCACGAAAAAAGGGTAAAAGTGGTGTCCTTTAGAATTAACGTAATTCCCTGAATATGCAATCAAATCCTATAATCTTGGTATCATTCCCAAACCGGATAGATAGGCTACGTTAACTCATAAACAGATTGACTAACTGATACATATTCACGGAGACATTGAATTTTAAATATCTGGTAGAAACACGAAAAACAAAAACGACTAACTTTTTTATACAAAGTCGTATCGAGATGAGAGTGGTATCATATGAAAGCGGCAAGTTAGGTGAGCATGCTGAGCGAAAAAAAAAAGCAAGTCATTTGGGTAGTTTCCGAGATGCACATCAAAACGTGCTGAAAATAGCGGGGAAATTATCATTTTGGCACTTTTTTGGGTAAAATGGGGTCCACGACAATTTTTGTAACTGCCTTACTAATGAACCAAACCCAATGTACTTGGTATCATAGGAAAGCTGGATAGACAGGCTACGTCAACTAAGAAACAGATTTGAAATTGGTTGAATCTTTACGGGCTTACAAAGTTTAAAAACATTTATTCAAATAAAAAAAATGCAAAATGTTCACAAATTAATTTGGTCTATAACATTAATATATACAACTAAACACAACCAAATTTTAATACATGGTGTCGCCTAACAGGTAGGTGACTTTATATGAATTTGAAGCAATTAGCATAAAACGTGAATTTTTAATTAGGTAAAAACCTAACTTTGCGACGGTTCAACATTTTTATTTTATTTAAAGAAGATATTGTTGAGCTGGTTCCACATAGTGCGTATAACGACTTTTAGATTGATTGAATGGACTTAAATGGTTCCTTGAGACACTTTTTCGAAAGAAAATAATTGTTAACCCTGAGTTATGATAATCTGGAAACATGTCCTTAAAATCTTTCCCTTTCATCCGATTAAGACGCCCTTTCGTAAGGTAATACACCTTAATGGCCAATGAATTTGAAGGTCATCCAAGGTAACTTCCCAGAGTTACAGCTTCAAAAATGCCTTTGGCCAAAAAATCGATACGCCATTATTATGCAGCGAAACGTAATAACGCTTTGTATATATTAACACCGATAAATGAGCTACAACATATCGAAAAATATAGGTAATTGAATGAAACGTACTATATTTCTGAGGTCACTAAATATGACCAAAATTTCAACAAAATTGTAATGACTATAACTTAGCCGCCTTTCATTCAATTTCAACAATATTTTCGCTACTATTCCAGTCTAATATTTGCTAAGGCACTACCAAGCTTTAAGTTTGTCAACATTGTAGATCAAAAGTTATAGGTGTTTACATGTTGACCTACTTAAAAATCCATAAAATATTAACTAAAATTGGCGTTGAAAAAACAATGCCACCAGTACATGTACCGATCAATGGGACACAACTGATATGAAGCCCATCGAAATCCAAGACGATTAGGAGGGAAAAGGAACACAAAAGTGAAAAATTTCACTTTTTGTGTTCAAAAAACACCATGTTCAAAAAGGATCTTAAAAAGTACCTACAGAAACGAGACTGCCATAGCCTGATAGTACTCGGTGAGAGCTATCAAACGCATATTTCAAATTTCATTTTTAGTGGAATCTACAACCACAACAAATTTCTAAAAATCGTTTTGTTTTTTTATTTGAACACGTATAACTCCAAAACTAAAATTGGCGTTGAAAAATCTTTTGTATTAACGTATAAGCCTCGGCGAAAGCTACCAGAAACCATTAAATTTTTTTAAATCGATTGCATATCAACTGTTATTAGCATTTGAATAAAATTTCATTTGAACCACATTGAACCAGTCTTCAAATGGAAATTATGGGATGTTAAAAAATCCTCAGAAAGTTCTAATTTCCCGATTCGTAGGTTTTAGAGCATGGAGAACATAATGCTGCAAACCGCATCTCAATAGGATGAATATTTAAAATTGACATATTTCATACCTTCGATTCAGATCGAGTGGGGTTTTGGTCTTAGATAAGTTACTCGACTTTTTTCGAAACTGAGTACTGCCGCAAAAAAAGTGCAGGTTAGGCAGGGTAGCGTAGAGTTAGGTAGTTCTCGAGAAAGCATTCCGACCTGTCCAGCTAACTTTTTCGGACCTCCACGGGAAAGAAATAGGGTAAGACTTTGAAAATTTTGAACACAAAAAGTGAAATTTTTCCTAAGGCTAAACCTGACACTAAAATTACCTTTAACACTAAAAAGAGATCCCTGGAGGGGAAGAGCGCGACTGGAACTAGATGACAAGCTTTACGGTTTTGCAATCGGTTATGTACTCGAGGCTGGGCAACTTGAACAAAAAAGTGAAAAAAAAATCATTTGAACCAGGTCTCTTCTAGTTAGGGTTAGGTTAGTGTTAGGGTTCGGTTAATTTTGCTTCAATTGTGAATGGTGCCTTGATTCAGAAGTAGGATCTTGAAACAGCTTTGTGAATCTTGATCAAAATTGAGGCATGTTCTTGAAAAAGAACTTGACTGACCAAACAGCCATCAAGTGAATCACATGGCAATAAACATTACTGTGAAATATTTATCAATGTCTTTATACAAATTGAGGTGATTGTTACTAGTGATGTTTTATAAATCAAAACGATAAGTATTGTTCTACCATTATTTCATAACTTGTAGTACATGTGAGATGGTATATAATGGAAAACAAATGTACATTAGTAAACAATATACTAATGCAATATGTTCAATTAACAAAACATGACAATTACCTTTCAAATTTTATATCTTTCCTATTCGTAATCAGTTATTGTGCTATTGTTGTATTCTTGTGTAATTTCTTAACAATTACTGATGGTAATGAGAAAATGTTGTCCTACAATGTTTTCACTTTTCATTCTTGTCAATATGTACCTATTTGGCTTCGTTTACTCTGATACAGGCACTAATATCCTCGAAATGTTCTTTCTTTATGGTTTCTGCTATCATCCTTCTGAATATGTAGCTTGTTCGCTTTGTTAGCTATGATATAAACACATATACCGTATTTACTCGAATAGACGCCGCGGCGTTTATTTAAATTTTCATGACTCAGGTGCGGCGTTTATTCGGGGGCGGCGTTTATTTAGTACCGTAATCCATTTTATTTCAAGATAAAAAGTGCCTTACCGTATTGACAAAGTGTAAGAAGCAAAAATCCTTAAAAACCGTAACAGAAACAAGCTTTCAATATTAAAATGTCATGGTAGGTACTGTTTTCATTGCTTAACGTGAAAGGGCCAAAAAGTATACTCATTTCGAGCTGAACAACATTGGCACTCAAGGACAAAAATTCCCATTGCTGATGTAGACATGTTTGTGCTGTCTACCGTAATTAAATACCGTTATATTTGTATTGAAACCAATAGCTGATTTTCTTCAAATAAACGCCGCATTCAGGTGCGGCGTTTATTCGGGGGCGGCGTTTATTCATATTTTTGCTCTCACGTGCGGCGTTTATTCGGGGGCGGCGTTTATTCGGGGGCGGCGTCTATTCGAGTAAATACGGTAACCTTGAACTATTATTCCTTCCACCTTTGAAATGATAAAATTTTAGTATTCATTTCTTAACATCGTTTACACTAGAAAACACTAGTGCAAATTAATACAGTAACTACAATTCCATTATAACAAAATAACGCTTTATACGATATTGTAAAGAATCCCATAGCACGACTCAAAATTGCGCGCTGATTAGCTAACGAAGCGTTTAATATTTTGTGGAATTCAACGGTTTGAAAAGCTGTATTCAACGATGTACAGGAAGCCCGCTCGTAAATATTTTGTTTATTTTTATTATCGCGAACAGAGACACAAATCATGTTAAAATTACAAACCAGGATATTCACAAAGTCAACAGTAGGCAATGAACGGGAAAATTATATACCTTTCATTTCGTTTTTCACGAGAAATGATATGGTTTGGCCCTCGACTGAACAAGAGCGACTCAGACTAGCTAATCCGAGGAATCGACAAAAAGAACTACAGCAACATGCCAACAATGTGTGATTTTGAACGGAAAATCTGGGGCTTCGTGGATTTGCTGATTTAATTCATGTAATATTCACACAGAGAAGCTAAATGACTGAAAACAGTAAAAACAGGACGAAAAGCACGGCTACAGAACGGTACTAAAATCGTGGTACAAGGAAATTTTTGGAAACGAGTGGACTGAACACAAGTATTAAACATTCAACAGTTTAAAAACAGGCTTATTTATTGTGAGACAGAAATTGAGCATTAACATGTGGTACTGAATTTGCTTATAAAGTAAGGAACACTGGCTTAATACTTACAAGTTTATGCGTATACTTGTGCAGCAGCTCTTCGGTTTTTCAGGTTCAGTTTAGATTTTGAATTATCGACAACTGGTTTCAACAGGCCGCCGGTTTTCTAAATCTTTCACAAACATTCACAATTTTTGTGTCCAGTTAATGCACTTTCGCTTTCTTGGTAAAGATTAGATCGAAATTAAGTGTACCTAAATAAAATACAGGTGTCTTTATGCATACAACTGCAGTTTTGATGTCGGAAAACAAAATTTGTGAGCAACGACTGCACTTTTAGTTGAACCTTGTGTGAGTTTCAGTCTAATTTTAGCTTCATTCCTATTCGCTCGTTAGTTTACCGCACAATGGGTTCCTGGCGCGAGGCGGGGAATTTCAGCAACTTTCAGACTGACTATATTCTTTATTTATTTTCGTAAATCACTTGATGCAATGGGATTCAAAGAAAATTCGCGATTCGTGCGATATCGGTTTTTCGCGTGAAATTTAACGTGGAATTCCCTCGTCAGGCAATGAATTTACCTATATAATATCATTTACTATTACTGTGATACAGGCACATAACAGCCATCTGTTCCTTATTGATTTCTAGATATCCAGTAATCATTCCGAAGTTGATCGGAAATCCAGCAGCCAAACTATCTATCCTGTATAGATGTACTATAGCCTTTACCATTTCCATCGCATTTGTTAATGCTTCGACAGTTTTGGATACAAAAGGTTGCTTGACAATGTAGCTTTTCCTTTCAAAATTTTTAATTTAACCGTAGTAAAACTACAATTCCATTATAACCAAAAAACGCTTTATATGATATTGTAAATAATATCATTTACTATTACTCTGATACAGGTACATAACAGTGATCTGTTCCTTCTTGATTTCTAAATATCCAGTCATCATTACGAGGTTCATCACAAATGTAGATGCCAAACGATCTATCCTGTATAGATGTACTGTAGCCTTTGTCATATCCATTCATAAGTTTTCGATACAAAAGGTTGCTTGACAATGTAGCTTTTCCTTTCAAAATTTTTAATTTAACCGTAGTAAAACTACAATTCCATTATAACCAAAAAACGCTCTATATGATATTGTAAATAATATCATTTACTATTACTCTGATACAGGTACATAACAGTGATCTGTTCCTTCTTGATTTCTAAATATCCAGTCATCATTACGAGGTTCATCACAAATGTAGATGCCAAACGATCTATCCTGTATAGATGTACTGTAGCCTTTGTCATGTCCATTCCTTTGTTAATGCATCGACATTTTTGCCAATGACAAGTTGCTAGGCAATGTAGGTTATTGTTGGTCAATTTTTAATTTCACCATACAGTAACTACAATTCTATTTTCACAAAACATGGCTTTATACGATATTGTAAATAATATCATTCACTATTACTATAGAAATGTTGTACTTCCTCCGTTTCACAAAGATCGAAAGGAGGTTTTTATCTTTATTCCACACTGTCACGACATTGTAATACAATATTACAAAAATGATAAAGAAAACAGAAAGAGATAAACAAAACTAAATTGCCCTGAAATGTTATGAACAATCTAGGAAAACAATATATACAATCATTTACTAGTCACTATGTCATTAATTTAAAAAAAATAGATTGAAAGGTATTTTTGACAGTATTATCATTGGCATTGAGATGCGCATTTGATAAATTATTAAATTGCTTAGTTCAAAATAACTTCTTTACATGAATCTCCATTAAAAATATTAGTTAACATTAAGTAATATGTTATACTGATAGTTTCAATTTCCATAGTATCAATGGTATAGCTATGATACAATTGATATAAGTAGCATTATTACATTATTACACTGGAATTACCTCAAACATCAAGAGATCACAAACTGTCAACTAAGTCAATACGTTTATATAATATAACTATATAGTGAGGCCCTGCTAGGTGTTTTAGGGATAAGGGTAACTAGAACAATTATTATAGTGAGAAGGGGCAACTGCCCTTGGAATTAGAGGGATAGGCTGGATAATCAGCCAGGGAAGGGGTACTCCCTTATAAGGGCTATACAGGTATGTACCGCCCCAAAGGGTATGGTTTTCGAGCTGCCGAGGTCTGGGATAGGGTATCCTATTTACGGTTTTGGCCTGGGAAAGGGTATGGATTTTAATTTACTTGTAGTTAACGCCATGCTTAGCGCTCTATCGACCACGCTACAGCTTAAAATACCATATTAAAACAAAACAACGGCTTTCGTAGTGTAATTGAGTACGAATCTATGGTTTGGTTCTCGGATAGGGTATATAGTTTTTGCTTCAAGTGAGGAATAGGGAAAATATTTTTTGCTTCAAGTCTGGGATAGGGTATGGTAAAGGCAGCATTTTAAGGTCTGGGATAGGGCAGGGTTTTGAGGGCCTTGCGGCACACTCCTACCCAAAAATCTTCTGAGTACCCCTCCCCCCAGGATAATCAGTTAGTTTTAGGGATAATATACATAATTGCATGGATACTTTTAGGGATAAGTGTTTGGGCCTGTTCCGGCCGAACTGTTTAGATAATTGAAAACTGTTTTCGTTTGACATTGCGCGCGGGCTGCCTGTGGCCGAAAGGTTCGTGACTTACGGCACATGGTCTGAGATTCTTGAATGCATGTTTTGCAGAGCCAGTTTCTAGGAGTCTGTTCTGGGCACAATTTCAGTTTGTAATTCTTTGAATTTATGTCTTTGTTTATTCGTTCTAGTTTTCACCGTACGCTTGTAATCCGCTGTTGTTGTTATCAAGATGAAGGAGTGAAATTTATAGTGCGACGAGTTGAAATATCTGTGCCCTGGTTCGGGGTTTTACACTGTAATAGATTAAATAGATTGTATTATAGTTTCTTTATCCCTTATTGTTTCCGTTCATTCTTTCATTATTTGTCTTTATTACTTATCATATATATATATATTTTGCTACGTTTTCCACCACCATTGACCGATGCTCGCGTGGAGGCAAACCTGGTAAGGGACTTCGAGTCCCATTGTTTCTTCTCCCGTGACCTTGTGTCCGAATGTCATAAATAAATAAATCAATCAATAAATTCATACAACTAAAATATAGTTTGAAATGTGTAGTACCTTTCAACCCAACGCGTCTTGCACAAATCGTTCAGCTTGCGTCTTTTTCTCAGGCGAAAGTGCATCGAATACGACTTCTAGGGAATTTTGTCTTTTCAGTAGGTCAATTGTCAAAGAAATTGAACAGTTCCTGACAAGAATCCATCATATTTTGACCTGATGATATTCATCCTCGGAGACCAGGGGCAGTTAGTGAACGACGGGCCGTTTTCGTTCAGTAACTGCCCCTGGGTCTCCGAGGATGGATGAGATTTGGCATGCATGGCAATAACTAAGTTGAGACTATGGAGGCAGCATGCAGCCTTGATAATGATCTGCATCAGGGACATGCTTGAAGATAAATAAAGCTCCAGCTTTACAGAAAAAAAAAATTCATTCCAAATGGGGGGTGGCTAGCCACTCCCTTCACCACTCGTGGATCCGCTCCTGCAACCACAAGGACTGATGAAAGTCAGGACTCTGCTAAACCACAGATCGAATTGAAATTTAGCGTATTGGCTTTTGTGGGGGGAGGAAAATCGGAGAACCCGGAGCAAGGGTTAGATACCAACAAACTCAACGTTTGTTAACTTGTATTACAAGTTAACTATATCCTTAAGAGGAACGATTATGACCTTGATTTGGTTATGGCATAATTTAATCTCACCATTGCATTGTAGTCATCGTTTACATTATATTACGAGAACTATATTATACTTTAACATTTATTTAAAAAAATGAACTACCTATTGTTACTATAAAAAACAAAAAAACAAAATGATCTCGTAAATAATCATTTACTATCACTGTTATTTTCCTCATACTTTGATATTGTCAAATGTATTAAGATAGTGTCCTATTTTGTTACAGATGAATACACCTAACAAGTCAGATGCGTCTATCAAATACCTTAACCACTTCCCAAAATACTTCCTTAGGCAGTATGGTCCAATTGAGGAAGAGATGACGCCTGATTTATTGCAGCATCGTCTATCGTACATGAACTGTGAATGGTTCATTCGTCCGAAGGTAGCTGCGTCAATAATGGCAGAAACTCTCCACAGAAATTGGGGACTTCTCTCTGAAAGTGATTTAGTTCATCAGCCTTCCATGCAGAAAATAACCTCTAAATTAACACCTTTCTTGAAAGCATGCGAAGCCATCGATACTAAATGTACAAACGTAAATCCCACAGAAAATCACATAAATACGATTGAGAAAGCAATGAAGTCAGATTTCGCAATGACAGTATTTAAAGATTTATATCGTACAGGCCATGCTATGATGCTCATGGCTACACATTTCAATGTAGCACAATACCTCTTGACTAATCCAACCTACTTCGCTGAGAACCTCCGAACTTCACAAACAGGATTAGAATCTACATTTAAAAAAGAGCCAACACAGAGCACTTTACATCAGTACCTTGTTTCAACTCTCATTCCATCTTCCAGTGCTGGAACAAGTTCTAGTACCCCTCAAAAAGGGAAACAAAGTCTTCTAGATATGCTAGATGAATCAAGTTCTGACGATGAAAATACGACACCTTCGAAATCTAAAGGTAAAGGAAAGGGCAAAAATAAAACAAAATTTGTTAGGAATTTGATTAACGACAGAACCAAGTACCAGTAGCGATGTCACTCCTACAAAAACGAAAAAAAAGAAATTTTAAAGTATTCTTCACAGTATGTTATCATCGTCAATGATATTCACCTGAAAAACATCATGAGATTCGTTTATTCAAAATAACTCGTTTATCCAAATCTCTATCGCAAATATTTGTGATAATTAGGTAACACGTTATACTTATAGTTTCAGTTGCCATAGTATGAAGGGTATAACTATGATCATAAAAACTTAATACAATTGTTATAAGTACCATAATTCCATTTTTTCAAAAAAGACTTGTCTTTCTTGCATTCAAAAAAAAGTATGTAACAAAATAACAAATGATTATTCCAGTCAAATTTTAGAAACAATACATATAATTTTAAAAATCATAAATCATTTCCACATCAAAATTTTATGAACTATACACACTGCACTTTACATTAGTACTTTGTTTCAATTAACATTATATTCGAGTACTGGAACAATTGTTATTAATCCTCAAAAAGAGAAATGTAATATTTCAGCTATGATATAGTCATAATTAGAAAAGGTGATAAAATTGTTATAAGTACCATAACCGCTTTTTTTGAAAATAGAACTTTATATGTACATTGTATTCAAAACGAAGTACGTACAAATATGAAATTAGTACCTGTTGAAACATCTAGTCCAATAGTCATCGTTCACAGCAAATATTTGTACTTCTAATATACAAATTGTTACTGCCATAGCTACTATTGTCTGAATATTTATAATATTGAAAATCTAAATGAAATGACATCAAATGTAACACTGTAATATCTTTGTAAAATATGCAACAATCTTTAAATAAAGTAATTTGAGGTAGTTCAATTTGTCTTATTTTATTTCTTTATTACATGTTATTAAAATTGAAATTGAAATTTCCATATTATTAATTACGAATTACCATTTTGGAGAATTCACTTATTCTGAATTATAAAACATTCATTGAACAAAATGGCCTATACTAAAATGTTTGTTATTATCTTTAATATTATTTTCGTTCATTTCCGTTACACTATGATAATGTTGAAATACGAAAATAATGTACTTTTTAACCTAATTGTGTCATATTGCCGTCAACACTGTACTAATAACATAATTTTCCTTCATTTCCGTTACAGTACGATAACGTTGAAATACAAAAATAATGTACTTTTTAACCTAATTGTGTCATATTGCCGTCTAACACTGTACTAATAACTTTATTTTCGCTCATTTTCGTTACACTATGATAACGTTGAAATACGAAAATAATGTACTTTTTAACCTAATTGGGTCATATCACCGTCTAACACTGTACTAATAACATTATTTTCGTTCATTTCCGTTACACTATGATAACGTTGAAATACGAAAATAATGTATTTTATAACCTAATTGGGTCATATCACCGTCTAACACTGTACTGCTAATGTAATACTGTAATTTCAATTAAGAACGATTTACTGTACATCAGTTCTGTTCATTTCTATTACATTATGATAACATTGAAATACAGATATAATTAAGCCATACGTATCTAAATTTTTTGTAAATATTACAATTAACGTTTTAAAAATAGATAAAGAATCAACATAAATGAACAAGAACAAGAAAGTGCTCCTTAACTTAGGGTGGGAGGGTGGGACATGAGTTATTCGCCAAATACTGTCTGTAATAAGCCTTGAATTATCCCTGTGGTAACTTTTCTCACACCTCTTCCCAAAAGGTGCCAAAGAGGTCATCCAATAACACTCTCTGATCTATAGTCGGCATTGTTTATGGTTAGAACTGGGACGGTATCTGATAGTCTTCGATCCTCTAACTTTCGTTCTTGATTAATGAAAACATTCTTGGCAAATGCTTTCGCAGTAGTTCGTCTTTCGTAAATTCAAGAATTTCACCTTTCAATACGAATGCCCCCCCAACTGATCCTCTTAATCAATACTTTGGTTCCAGAAACCAACAAAATAGAAACAAAGTCCTATTCCATTATTCCATGCTTATGTATTTAAGCGCTGGCCTGCTTTGAACACTCAAATTTTTTTCAAAGTAAACGTCGCAGATCCTACGCACACTCAGTCAAGAGCACACACAGTCTTTGCAAAGAAGAACAGCCCGGCCAGTAACACACCTTGCAACTACGAGATTTTCAATTGCAACAACTTTAATATACGCTATTGGAGCTGGAATTACTGCAGCTGCTGGCACCACACTTGCTCTCCAATGGATCCTCGTTAAAGGATTTAAGTAGTACTCATTCCAATTACAAGACTTAGAAAAGTCCTGTATTGTTATTTCTTGTCACTACCTCCCTGATTCAGGATTAGGTAATTTGCGCGCCTGCTGCCTTCCTTGGATGTGGTAGTCGTTTATCAGGCTCCCTCTCCGGAATCGAACCCTAATTCTTAGACAGGCATGGCTTAATCTTTGAGACAAGCATATGACTACTGTCAGGATCAACCAGATAACTACATACACCGTTGTAGCGAAAGCCATTCCACAAACACCACAAACGGCCACTGAACACTGCAGTGAGCGCCCAAGTATTTTTTTTACTTTCCGAGGAAGCCACATTACCATTCACAATAGAATCGATGCGATTCCGTACGCGCACGGCGAATGCGTTTCTCTTTCCCACGACTTTTGCGAGATAACCCTATTATTATTATTCTTAGGGTAATTTAGGAAATCATTGTTCTAATTTCTAAGCTATAAATCAATATAAATCCGGCTCCCGATTTGACTAAAAAAATTAGGTAGAATTCTCTGTGTATATCTGTGTTTTTTTTCTCCGACCTAGTAATTTAATTCAGCCATGTATACTGGCTCCCTGGCATTTTTAGCTTTCTAGTTATTTCAGAGTGCCAGTATCCTTTAAATATTACAATTTCTTTTTTCTCTGTAAATACTATATGTAAGTAATAGGGTAAATAAAGTTGTTGTTGTTGTTGACACAAACACACGAGTGTAGTGAATAAAACTAAATTTCAGTTCTTGAAGGAATGAATTCTTCATTGACTTACCACTGAATGACGATCAAAATCTCCCAGTATCGTGTATTATGTTGTAGGACTGATAAAGACAAAAAAGTCAACCAAGAAAATTTAGAAAAATTAACTGAACCTGCGAATTTAAGTGATAAAAGTTCTTAATTCAGTGACCTTTGACTCTATTTATACTTATAATGGTGCTTTTCTCGACCACATTAGAGTTTGGCAGCCTAATCAAGTTTTGCTGGATGAGATCCAAGACGGTAGGGTTGTGACGGAAAACCCCGTTCCTTCCGACGAAGAAGTGTTTGAGGCTTTACAAGCTCAGCCAGAAGCAACCGTGTTAACGGTCACCAGAAAAGCCACGGATAGAGTTAATTCCATCGTGATTAACAAGACCTTCACTGATAGTGACACACTGTTGATAGCGCAGTGCGATGACGATAACCAACCCATTGGCCTAGCTAAAGGCATGAAGGTCATGATCACTCAGAATAGGGACAAACTACGAGGCGTGGTAAACGGTCAAATTGCCAAACTACGTATGGTCGAGAACCAAACCGTAATTTTAGAACTGCCAAACGAAAAGCTAGTGGCGATACATAAGGTAACCTGCAAAACCCATCAGGGTTGGAAAACCGTTTTCCCGTTCACTCCCTGTTATTCTGTCACTATTTGCAAAGCTCAAGGCCAAACGCTAGCAAAGGCCATACTTTGGTTGGATACTGTCAACGTGCCATGTGGAACGGCGTATGTGGGGCTTTCTCGTGTGAAGAAAGTAACCGATTTGACACTAATGACCAGAATGAAGACGCATCACTTTAACGTCGTTTATACCTTGTAGATATGACAAGTAAGGAAGCCAATACTGAATTGAGAAATTTATAACAAAGGCATTAAACCATAACTGTTATTTTAACAGATCGCGCATGAATTAAAGTAGAGAATGTCCGGAAAAACCTCGAAATTCGCTCCCGCTAGCCCAAGCAAAGGGGTGAACTTCTTCTCAGTGTTCACGAGGAGCTTCATTAGGCCGTATGGAAGAGCTTCCTGCTTACCAGACGATGACCAGATCTTTGGTTGGATAAAGCCTTTCAGCTGTGAATGGCTCAAGCGACCCAGCGTCGGTATCTCAGAGCTGGCGGAGACTATGACGGAAAATGCCGAAGTGCTAACGAATTCCACGTCGAAGTTCTTAAAGACGAAAAAGCTGAAAGCTCTCTTCGAACACCTCGAACCGTTCATGAGTGCTTGCGAAAAACTGAATACTAAAACGAAACAGCGAGTTGGCGAAGAAGACGTAGTCACTTGCATGGAAACCTTGTTGAACGATGAAAACAAAGTCGAGCAATTTATGGAAGAGGCCTTTGAGATTGGCTCAGCACTGTTCTTATTAAGCTCGCATTTTGCCGTAGCCAGAGCGCTCATAAGGAATCCGGATGTGTATGGAAAAATGCTACAATCCGATACCGCGGAAGCAGGACGATTCATAAGGTCAAAGAGAATGTGCGATATGAAGCAGATGTTCATTACGGCTTGCGTGGAAAGACAAGAGACAAAGCGAACCTTGGGACAGAATAGCCCGTCGAAAAGAAGGTTGGAGGAACTACGCTCTGGCCTAAGGGAGGAGTCGACAAAGAACGTCAACCGTAAGCTGAACAGCTCCGATGATGAACCGGAGAACAAATCTAAACACCAGAAAAAAAGATCGAAAAAATCCAAAAAAAGTAAAAAAGGGAAAAAGAATAAAAAAGCAAAGAGCCTAAGAAAGTCATTCCTGTAGAAACAGAGAGCATCACAGATAGCGCAGAGGACTCCGACCACATAACTTCGTACCAGAAGCCAAGGAGAGTCGTAGTACGGCCAAAACAAAGTTCCTCGAGCTCTAGTTCTACCTCAAGTTCTAGCTCTAGTAGTAGTTCAAGCTCCAGCTCGAGCTCAAGCTCGGATTCTAGCAGTGAAGATGAGGGTCCCTCCGCTAAGAAAAGAGCTAAGAAAGAAAAAGGGAAAGCCGACTCCGTTGACAAGAAAAAAGGCAAAAGTAAAGATAAGGTTCCAGTTGAAAAGGAAAAAGAAGAGAACGCTGAGAAGGTCGATGAGGAAGCAAGCACAAGTACCGCTAGTACGAAGAACGCCAAGGTTTCTACTAAGAAAACCACGCCATCTGCTGAACCTAGTACTATTCCTCCTAAGAGAGATTCCGCAAAGAAGGGAACGCCATCAAGTGAGACGAGCGGTACAACGAAAAGTGATTCCAGCCAGAGAGAAACGCAAGCGAGCCAAAGCAGCACTCAGGACAAAAAGACGCGCGGTAAAAAAGGGACACCACTCAGTGAAAGTGAAGAAGCTGCCAAAAGCAGGACTCCAGAAAAGCCTGGCGAGCCTACTAAGAAAGGAAAAGGCAAGAAGACCTTTGGTGTCACAAAGAACTAGGAAAGGGATCGACTCCTCGCGCTAAGTGGACACGTAACAATTGGGCGATAGCCTAACATAAACTGCCGTTAAAGAATTCTATTACGTTCAAAGTATAAATAGGGCGATAGCCTAAGTACTATTCAGACAAACTGTCTAAGCCAATAAGCCTAGTGACAACACGAAGGGCATGTCGTGAAAAATGGTATTAAGTTGAAACTCGTTTAAAAGAAATTGGGCGATAGCCTAAAGAGAAAGTATATAAAGAAAAGGTTCAAAACAGAACTATATCAATAGGGCGATAGCCTGAAAGAAATATGAAAGCTTTGTTAGCAAAGAAATGTAAAGCCCAGCGACACCGCGAAAGGCAATAGGATATGAAAGAAAAGTATCGTTATGAAAAAAAAAGAAAGCCCAGTGACAACACGAAAGGCACAAAAATATAAAACGAAAGTGTAGTTATGAAACGAAATAAAAGCCGAGTGACAACACGGAAGGCACAAAATAGAAAAGAACGAGGAACTACTCGAACGCTGAAAAGCTAATGTAAAAAATGTAAATACAAGTTGCTTACGAAACGGAATCCATTGGAAAACCACAGAACGTAGGGCTATGTGAAAAGAGATAACAACTCTATCGGAAGTATGAAAGCGTTAGTGCACGAACGTTTAGAAATGAAGCATTCAAATGTAATGTCAGAACAATCGACTTTGAAAGTAGAACGAAGAACCCTGTGAAAGAGTTTCCATTGTGAAACGTCAAGAGATCAATTTGTGAACGAAGTCACATCGCATTTTGGAAGCACAGAGAAACCTAAACTAGTACTTAGAATAGAAAGAGAACAACGTTAGCTAGAGATTAAGGCGAAACGAATTCGTCGCAAACTAATCTCTTGACGTTCAAAGAACGACTTGTAAGCTTAGTGATATTAAATGAGAAATACGAAATCTAACTTTCAAAACACATGTAACAACTTTTTTCTAAGACACTCTTCACTTCCGTTTTGCATTTTTAGTAATAGGTTATACACCAATCGATCGTCTCTCAGTTCTTTTTAAAAACATACGATATACACCACACATTTCAATGACATCTCCATTTCTACGTTATACCCCTGTTTCTGATATCTTTTTTACGTAAAATTACTCTAAATAAAATTATTTTTTAAATTGTTTTTAAACAACGTTATAGCTTATGACGTACCACGACCGATACCCAATTTAAAAATAACCTGTCACGTGACAACATCATTCATTAATAAGACTACCTACTTTCTGCTCGACAGATTTAGGGTGGGTCGGGTGGGTTGTTGCGTCCATAATAAGGCGCAGCTTATCCCTGTGGTAACTTTTCTGACACCTCTTCCTAAAAGGTGCCAAACAACAACCAGAAAACACACCCTTAAGCACTATGGACCAACCTTCTGGAATTCCCTTGATAACACTATAACCCAAGCACAATCCTTAAATATTTTTCAAGCTAGACTCAAATCACATCTTTTCCAACTAAAACAATGAACCCTAATTATTGACTATTTGTTTGTTTGTTTCTGTTCATAATCTATGTTATTTTGCTGTACCAATGTACTTCTACTCGCAGTGCTGATTTACCAATTATAAAATTTTGCCGCCCATGGGTGTCAGTGCCTGTACAAGCTCCTTGGAGTTTTTTTCACTGAACACCTTCCATATATATATACTTAAATTAAAGATAATATAACTTATTCCACTTAGATCTACAAATCAATATATTCAAAAGATACAAACAAACAAGCAAATAATCAAATAATAATACTGTATTATATATTTCATTTTATTTTATTTTGCGTGTAAACATATATACATGTATTATACATATGGTAAATAAAAGATTGATTGATTGATTGAAAGAGGTCATCGAATAACACTCTCTGATCTCTAGTCGGCATTGTTTATGGTTAGAACTGGGACGGTATCTGATCGTCTTCAATCCTCTTATTTTCGTTCTTGATTAATGAAAACATTCTTGGCAAATGCTTTCGCAGTAGTTCATCTTTCGTAAATCCAAGAATTTCACCTTTCAATACGAATGCCCCCCCCCCCCCCCCCCCCAACTGATCCTCTTAATCAATACTTCGGTTCCAGAAACCAACAAAATAGAAGGAAAGTCCTATTTTATTATTCCATGCTTATGTATTCCAGTGCTGGCCTGCTTTGAGCACACGCAGTCTTTGCGAAGAAGAACAGCCCGGCCAGTAACACACCTTGCACCGTGCCATCCCGAAATCCAACTACGAGCTTTTCAACTGCAACAACTTTAATATACGCTATTGGAGCTGGAATTACCGCAGCCGCTGGCACCAGACTTGCCCTCCAATGGATCCTCGTTAAAGGATTTAAGTTGTACTCATTCCAATTACAAGACTTAGAAAAGCCCTGTATTGTTATTTCTTGTCACTACCTCCCTGATTCAGGATTGGGTAATTTGCGCGCCTGCTGCCTTCCTTAGATGTGGTAGTCGTTTATCAGGCTCCCTCTCCGGAATCGAACCCTAATTCTTAGACAGGCATGGCTTAATCTTTGAGACAAGCATATGACTACTGGCAGGATCAACCAGACAACTACATACAACCGTTGTAGCGAAAGCCATTCCACAAACACCACAAACGGCCACTGAACACTGTAGTGAGCGCTCAAGTAGTTTTTTTACTTTCCGAGGAAGCCACATTACCATTCACAATAGAATCGATGCGATTCCGTACGCGCACGGCGAATGCGTTTCTCTTTCCCACGACTTTTGCGAGATAACCCTCAAGATACGGCAAGCAGTTCCAATCCGTGGTCTTCAAACACCACAACACGGAACAAGCACTACCCTATCCTTCGTAAGATCTTCAACACATCTCTCCTAGCTGTGATTTAAGACTTTCCAAAGGACAGTCTCTCATGCAACCAGAACAATAAACACTTGACAGCCAAAGCTGAACCGTTACGCAACTCATTAAATTCCTTTCAACGTTCTTATAGTGAAAATCACTTTTCTGTTGCAATGTAACTTTAATGTTGCTATCGCCACGTTTCACCGCTCATGTTCTCTACACTCACACTCCCACGATTAGAGGCGATAAAAATAACCCAAATGATTATTATTTTACCTTGTCAAAAATCAAAGGTAACCTCAACCATGTACATTTCATAAATATCAATCTCTTCTTACGATTTCATTGAAATTGGTAGAAATTGGAGATGCTGATATCTCTACTGGAAAAGGTACATGTTTGTTACAAAACGCTGATCATGATTATTCTTTTAGGAGAGTTAATAGATTGTAACACTGATAATAAAAAGGTAGCAGATGAATACTTTGGTCGTCGTGATTCTTCTGTAGACGAGTGTACATATTTTTCAAAACTGAATGTTGGTATGTGTATGCTTGAGTATTTTTCTTCGATAAACTGTATGTATCTTTATTTTCTCATAGCAATTATTGGATGTGACCCAGCAGTAACGCTCCCAAACGAACAGTATGTGGCACTGAGAAGCTTCAACAAGCACCGAATAACCGCGGTATACTTAACGGACAAGCTGTTTGGCGATCGGATTCTCCTTGAGTCGACACCGACGGGCAGCAATGGCTTCAAACGTCTAGACGACAGAACAAGGATGGCAATAAAGAGTGAGTTTTGCATAATGATTTTATTATGGTCCGTATAAAACGATTTGTAAAACAATTTGTAAAACAAATTGCAAAAATGGTCTACAGGCAGTACTTTTTAAGTAACCTTGATCATCCTATTATTATATCTAATACTTTATTTAACGTAAGGATTCTAAAATATGCATTGGATAAAAGCCATCGTAAAAAGTAATGATCGAATTTTGTTTCATTCCAGAAGAAATCATATCGATGTTTGCCAGGGACAAGCCCAGAGAACAACAAGAACAAATTTGGCAGCAAAGCCAAACAAGTATCGTCAAGAAATGTCAGTACCTGAGAGCTACAAGGAAGCTTGGAATGACAATCGGGGCGAAAATGCTTCTTTAAGGCATATTGTTCATTTTTGTGACTTCAAATAAAAAGGAATACCACAAAGTATTCACCTCACGGAACCGATTCCCAACGTCGATTGGCGAAAGTTGTTGTACGTGAAAGGAAAAGCTGGAACAGGCAAAACGTCCACTTTGTGCGCTACTGTCATAGCGAGCGACAACGACGGTTTTCAGGTTATGGTTACCACTCCAACTGGTTTCCTAGCGACCAAGTTTAAACAGGAGTTACAAGACCACGCTAGTTGCGACACCGTGCATGCCGCATTCCATGTGCCAGTAGATCACAATGAGAGACCCAAGATCAATTGGGATTTATCCCGATACGATCTCATTGTTATCGATGAAATTTCAATGATACCGATTCGAATATTCGAACATATACTTAGAACAGTCCAAGATCTTCCTTTTAGACCGGTCGTGTTAATGTCTGGTGACGTAGCCCAGCAACAACCGATCGACACTGTCGGCAACAAAGTCGTTCAAGTGCAAAGTGCTTTGCAGGAACCCTTCTTTTATGGCATGACAACCACGCTAACTCTAACGAAGCAGTATCGTTGCACCGATCCTGTCTATGGTGCTTTTCTCGACCACATTAGGGTTTGGCAGCCTAATCAAGTTTTGCTGGATGAGATCCAAGACGGTAGGGTTGTGACGGAAAACCCCGTTCCTTCCGACGAAGAAGTGTTTGAGGCTTTACAAGCTCAGCCAGAAGCAACCGTGTTAACGGTCACCAGAAAAGCCACGGATAGAGTTAATTCCATCGTGATTAACAAGACCTTCACTGATAGTGACACACTGTTGATAGCGCAGTGCGATGACGATAACCAACCCATTAGCCTAGCTAAAGGCATGAAGGTCATGATCACTCAGAATAGGGACAAACTACGAGGCGTGGTAAACGGTCAAATTGCCAAACTACGTATGGTCGAGAACCAAACCGTAATTTTAGAACTGCCAAACGAAAAGCTAGTGGCGATACATAAGGTAACCTGCAAAACCCATCAGGGTTGGAAAACCGTTTTCCCGTTCACTCCCTGTTATTCTGTCACTATTTGCAAAGCTCAAGGCCAAACGCTAGCAAAGGCCATACTTTGGTTGGATACTGTCAACGTGCCATGTGGAACGGCGTATGTGGGGCTTTCTCGTGTGAAGAAAGTAACCGATTTGACACTAATGACCAGAATGAAGACGCATCACTTTAACGTCGTTTATACCTTGTAGATATGACAAGTAAGGAAGCCAATACTGAATTGAGAAATTTATAACAAAGGCATTAAACCATAACTGTTATTTTAACAGATCGCGCATGAATTAAAGTAGAGAATGTCCGGAAAAACCTCGAAATTCGCTCCCGCTAGCCCAAGCAAAGGGGTGAACTTCTTCTCAGTGTTCACGAGGAGCTTCATTAGGCCGTATGGAAGAGCTTCCTGCTTACCAGACGATGACCAGATCTTTGGTTGGATAAAGCCTTTCAGCTGTGAATGGCTCAAGCGACCCAGCGTCGGTATCTCAGAGCTGGCGGAGACTATGACGGAAAATGCCGAAGTGCTAACGAATTCCACGTCGAAGTTCTTAAAGACGAAAAAGCTGAAAGCTCTCTTCGAACACCTCGAACCGTTCATGAGTGCTTGCGAAAAACTGAATACTAAAACGAAACAGCGAGTTGGCGAAGAAGACGTAGTCACTTGCATGGAAACCTTGTTGAACGATGAAAACAAAGTCGAGCAATTTATGGAAGAGGCCTTTGAGATTGGCTCAGCACTGTTCTTATTAAGCTCGCATTTTGCCGTAGCCAGAGCGCTCATAAGGAATCCGGATGTGTATGGAAAAATGCTACAATCCGATACCGCGGAAGCAGGACGATTCATAAGGTCAAAGAGAATGTGCGATATGAAGCAGATGTTCATTACGGCTTGCGTGGAAAGACAAGAGACAAAGCGAACCTTGGGACAGAATAGCCCGTCGAAAAGAAGGTTGGAGGAACTACGCTCTGGCCTAAGGGAGGAGTCGACAAAGAACGTCAACCGTAAGCTGAACAGCTCCGATGATGAACCGGAGAACAAATCTAAACACCAGAAAAAAAGATCGAAAAAATCCAAAAAAAGTAAAAAAGGGAAAAAGAATAAAAAAGCAAAGAGCCTAAGAAAGTCCTTCCTGTAGAAACAGAGAGCATCACAGATAGCGCAGAGGACTCCGACCACATAACTTCGTACCAGAAGCCAAGGAGAGTCGTAGTACGGCCGAAACAAAGTTCCTCGAGCTCTAGTTCTACCTCAAGTTCTAGCTCTAGTAGTAGTTCAAGCTCCAGCTCGAGCTCAAGCTCGGATTCTAGCAGTGAAGATGAGGGTCCCTCCGCTAAGAAAAGAGCTAAGAAAGAAAAAGGGAAAGCCGACTCCGTTGACAAGAAAAAAGGCAAAAGTAAAGATAAGGTTCCAGTTGAAAAGGAAAAAGAAGAGAACGCTGAGAAGGTCGATGAGGAAGCAAGCACAAGTACCGCTAGTACGAAGAACGCCAAGGTTTCTACTAAGAAAACCACGCCATCTGCTGAACCTAGTACTATTCCTCCTAAGAGAGATTCCGCAAAGAAGGGAACGCCATCAAGTGAGACGAGCGGTACAACGAAAAGTGATTCCAGCCAGAGAGAAACGCAAGCGAGCCAAAGCAGCACTCAGGACAAAAAGACGCGCGGTAAAAAAGGGACACCACTCAGTGAAAGTGAAGAAGCTGCCAAAGAAAAGCCTAGCGAGCCTACTAAGAAAGGAAAAGGCAAGAAGACCTTTGGTGTCACAAAGAACTAGGAAAGGGATCGACTCCTCGCGCTAAGTGGACACGTAACAATTGGGCGATAGCCTAACATAAACTGCCGTTAAAGAATTCTATTACGTTCAAAGTATAAATAGGGCGATAGCCTAAGTACTATTCAGACAAACTGTCTAAGCCAATAAGCCTAGTGACAACACGAAGGGCATGTCGTGAAAAATGGTATTAAGTTGAAACTCGTTTAAAAGAAATTGGGCGATAGCCTAAAGAGAAAGTATATAAAGAAAAGGTTCAAAACAGAACTATATCAATAGGGCGATAGCCTGAAAGAAATATGAAAGCTTCGTTAGCAAAGAAATGTAAAGCCCAGCGACACCGCGAAAGGCAATAGGATATGAAAGAAAAGTATCGTTATGAAAAAAAAAGAAAGCCCAGTGACAACACGAAAGGCACAAAAATATAAAACGAAAGTGTAGTTATGAAACGAAATAAAAGCCGAGTGACAACACGGAAGGCACAAAAATAGAAAAGAACGAGGAACTACTCGAACGCTGAAAAGCTAATGTAAAAAATGTAAATACAAGTTGCTTACGAAACGGAATCCATTGGAAAACCACAGAACGTAGGGCTATGTGAAAAGAGATAACAACTCTATCGGAAGTATGAAAGCGTTAGTGCACGAACGTTTAGAAATGAAGCATTCAAATGTAATGTCAGAACAATCGACTTTGAAAGTAGAACGAAGAACCCTGTGAAAGAGTTTCCATTGTGAAACGTCAAGAGATCAATTTGTGAACGAAGTCACATCGCATTTTGGAAGCACAGAGAAACCTAAACTAGTACTTAGAATAGAAAGAGAACAACGTTAGCTAGAGATTAAGGCGAAACGAATTCGTCGCAAACTGATCTCTTGACGTTCAAAGAACGACTTGTAAGCTTAGTGATATTAAATGAGAAATACGAAATCTAACTTTCAAAACACATGTAACAACTTTTTTCTAAGACACTCTTCACTTCCGTTTTGCATTTTTAGTAATAGGTTATACACCAATCGATCGTCTCTCAGTTCTTTTTAAAAACATACGATATACACCACACATTTCAATGACATCTCCATTTCTACGTTATACCCCTGTTTCTGATATCTTTTTTACGTAAAATTACTCTAAATAAAATTATTTTTTAAATTGTTTTTAAACAACGTTATAGCTTATGACGTACCACGACCGATACCCAATTTAAAAATAACCTGTCACGTGACAACATCATTCATTAATAAGACTACCTACTTTCTGCTCGACAGATTTAGGGTGGGTCGGGTGGGTTGTTGCGTCCATAATAAGGCGCAGCTTATCCCTGTGGTAACTTTTCTGACACCTCTTCCTAAAAGGTGCCAAACAACAACCAGAAAACACACCCTTAAGCACTATGGACCAACCTTCTGGAATTCCCTTGATAACACTATAACCCAAGCACAATCCTTAAATATTTTTCAAGCTAGACTCAAATCACATCTTTTCCAACTAAAACAATGAACCCTAATTATTGACTATTTGTTTGTTTGTTTCTGTTCATAATCTATGTTATTTTGCTGTACCAATGTACTTCTACTCGCAGTGCTGATTTACCAATTATAAAATTTTGCCGCCCATGGGTGTCAGTGCCTGTACAAGCTCCTTGGAGTTTTTTTCACTGAACACCTTCCATATATATATACTTAAATTAAAGATAATATAACTTATTCCACTTAGATCTACAAATCAATATATTCAAAAGATACAAACAAACAAGCAAATAATCAAATAATAATACTGTATTATATATTTCATTTTATTTTATTTTGCGTGTAAACATATATACATGTATTATACATATGGTAAATAAAAGATTGATTGATTGATTGAAAGAGGTCATCGAATAACACTCTCTGATCTCTAGTCGGCATTGTTTATGGTTAGAACTGGGACGGTATCTGATCGTCTTCAATCCTCTTATTTTCGTTCTTGATTAATGAAAACATTCTTGGCAAATGCTTTCGCAGTAGTTCATCTTTCGTAAATCCAAGAATTTCACCTTTCAATACGAATGCCCCCCCCCCCCAACTGATCCTCTTAATCAATACTTCGGTTCCAGAAACCAACAAAATAGAAGGAAAGTCCTATTTTATTATTCCATGCTTATGTATTCCAGTGCTGGCCTGCTTTGAGCACACGCAGTCTTTGCGAAGAAGAACAGCCCGGCCAGTAACACACCTTGCACCGTGCCATCCCGAAATCCAACTACGAGCTTTTCAACTGCAACAACTTTAATATACGCTATTGGAGCTGGAATTACCGCAGCCGCTGGCACCAGACTTGCCCTCCAATGGATCCTCGTTAAAGGATTTAAGTTGTACTCATTCCAATTACAAGACTTAGAAAAGCCCTGTATTGTTATTTCTTGTCACTACCTCCCTGATTCAGGATTGGGTAATTTGCGCGCCTGCTGCCTTCCTTAGATGTGGTAGTCGTTTATCAGGCTCCCTCTCCGGAATCGAACCCTAATTCTTAGACAGGCATGGCTTAATCTTTGAGACAAGCATATGACTACTGGCAGGATCAACCAGACAACTACATACAACCGTTGTAGCGAAAGCCATTCCACAAACACCACAAACGGCCACTGAACACTGTAGTGAGCGCTCAAGTAGTTTTTTTACTTTCCGAGGAAGCCACATTACCATTCACAATAGAATCGATGCGATTCCGTACGCGCACGGCGAATGCGTTTCTCTTTCCCACGACTTTTGCGAGATAACCCTCAAGATACGGCAAGCAGTTCCAATCCGTGGTCTTCAAACACCACAACACGGAACAAGCACTACCCTATCCTTCGTAAGATCTTCAACACATCTCTCCTAGCTGTGATTTAAGACTTTCCAAAGGACAGTCTCTCATGCAACCACAACAATAAACACTTGACAGCCAAAGCTGAACCGTTACGCAACTCATTAAATTCCTTTCAACGTTCTTATAGTGAAAATCACTTTTCTGTTGCAATGTAACTTTAATGTTGCTATCGCCACGTTTCACCGCTCATGTTCTCTACACTCACACTCCCACGATTAGAGGCGATAAAAATAACCCAAATGATTATTATTTTACCTTGTCAAAAATCAAAGGTAACCTCAACCATGTACATTTCATAAATATCAATCTCTTCTTACGATTTCATTGAAATTGGTAGAAATTGGAGATGCTGATATCTCTACTGGAAAAGGTACATGTTTGTTACAAAACGCTGATCATGATTATTCTTTTAGGAGAGTTAATAGATTGTAACACTGATAATAAAAAGGTAGCAGATGAATACTTTGGTCGTCGTGATTCTTCTGTAGACGAGTGTACATATTTTTCAAAACTGAATGTTGGTATGTGTATGCTTGAGTATTTTTCTTCGATAAACTGTATGTATCTTTATTTTCTCATAGCAATTATTGGATGTGACCCAGCAGTAACGCTCCCAAACGAACAGTATGTGGCACTGAGAAGCTTCAACAAGCACCGAATAACCGCGGTATACTTAACGGACAAGCTGTTTGGCGATCGGATTCTCCTTGAGTCGACACCGACGGGCAGCAATGGCTTCAAACGTCTAGACGACAGAACAAGGATGGCAATAAAGAGTGAGTTTTGCATAATGATTTTATTATGGTCCGTATAAAACGATTTGTAAAACAATTTGTAAAACAAATTGCAAAAATGGTCTACAGGCAGTACTTTTTAAGTAACCTTGATCATCCTATTATTATATCTAATACTTTATTTAACGTAAGGATTCTAAAATATGCATTGGATAAAAGCCATCGTAAAAAGTAATGATCGAATTTTGTTTCATTCCAGAAGAAATCATATCGATGTTTGCCAGGGACAAGCCCAGAGAACAACAAGAACAAATTTGGCAGCAAAGCCAAACAAGTATCGTCAAGAAATGTCAGTACCTGAGAGCTACAAGGAAGCTTGGAATGACAATCGGGGCGAAAATGCTTCTTTAAGGCATATTGTTCATTTTTGTGACTTCAAATAAAAAGGAATACCACAAAGTATTCACCTCACGGAACCGATTCCCAACGTCGATTGGCGAAAGTTGTTGTACGTGAAAGGAAAAGCTGGAACAGGCAAAACGTCCACTTTGTGCGCTACTGTCATAGCGAGCGACAACGACGGTTTTCAGGTTATGGTTACCACTCCAACTGGTTTCCTAGCGACCAAGTTTAAACAGGAGTTACAAGACCACGCTAGTTGCGACACCGTGCATGCCGCATTCCATGTGCCAGTAGATCACAATGAGAGACCCAAGATCAATTGGGATTTATCCCGATACGATCTCATTGTTATCGATGAAATTTCAATGATACCGATTCGAATATTCGAACATATACTTAGAACAGTCCAAGATCTTCCTTTTAGACCGGTCGTGTTAATGTCTGGTGACGTAGCCCAGCAACAACCGATCGACACTGTCGGCAACAAAGTCGTTCAAGTGCAAAGTGCTTTGCAGGAACCCTTCTTTTATGGCATGACAACCACGCTAACTCTAACGAAGCAGTATCGTTGCACCGATCCTGTCTATGGTGCTTTTCTCGACCACATTAGGGTTTGGCAGCCTAATCAAGTTTTGCTGGATGAGATCCAAGACGGTAGGGTTGTGACGGAAAACCCCGTTCCTTCCGACGAAGAAGTGTTTGAGGCTTTACAAGCTCAGCCAGAAGCAACCGTGTTAACGGTCACCAGAAAAGCCACGGATAGAGTTAATTCCATCGTGATTAACAAGACCTTCACTGATAGTGACACACTGTTGATAGCGCAGTGCGATGACGATAACCAACCCATTAGCCTAGCTAAAGGCATGAAGGTCATGATCACTCAGAATAGGGACAAACTACGAGGCGTGGTAAACGGTCAAATTGCCAAACTACGTATGGTCGAGAACCAAACCGTAATTTTAGAACTGCCAAACGAAAAGCTAGTGGCGATACATAAGGTAACCTGCAAAACCCATCAGGGTTGGAAAACCGTTTTCCCGTTCACTCCCTGTTATTCTGTCACTATTTGCAAAGCTCAAGGCCAAACGCTAGCAAAGGCCATACTTTGGTTGGATACTGTCAACGTGCCATGTGGAACGGCGTATGTGGGGCTTTCTCGTGTGAAGAAAGTAACCGATTTGACACTAATGACCAGAATGAAGACGCATCACTTTAACGTCGTTTATACCTTGTAGATATGACAAGTAAGGAAGCCAATACTGAATTGAGAAATTTATAACAAAGGCATTAAACCATAACTGTTATTTTAACAGATCGCGCATGAATTAAAGTAGAGAATGTCCGGAAAAACCTCGAAATTCGCTCCCGCTAGCCCAAGCAAAGGGGTGAACTTCTTCTCAGTGTTCACGAGGAGCTTCATTAGGCCGTATGGAAGAGCTTCCTGCTTACCAGACGATGACCAGATCTTTGGTTGGATAAAGCCTTTCAGCTGTGAATGGCTCAAGCGACCCAGCGTCGGTATCTCAGAGCTGGCGGAGACTATGACGGAAAATGCCGAAGTGCTAACGAATTCCACGTCGAAGTTCTTAAAGACGAAAAAGCTGAAAGCTCTCTTCGAACACCTCGAACCGTTCATGAGTGCTTGCGAAAAACTGAATACTAAAACGAAACAGCGAGTTGGCGAAGAAGACGTAGTCACTTGCATGGAAACCTTGTTGAACGATGAAAACAAAGTCGAGCAATTTATGGAAGAGGCCTTTGAGATTGGCTCAGCACTGTTCTTATTAAGCTCGCATTTTGCCGTAGCCAGAGCGCTCATAAGGAATCCGGATGTGTATGGAAAAATGCTACAATCCGATACCGCGGAAGCAGGACGATTCATAAGGTCAAAGAGAATGTGCGATATGAAGCAGATGTTCATTACGGCTTGCGTGGAAAGACAAGAGACAAAGCGAACCTTGGGACAGAATAGCCCGTCGAAAAGAAGGTTGGAGGAACTACGCTCTGGCCTAAGGGAGGAGTCGACAAAGAACGTCAACCGTAAGCTGAACAGCTCCGATGATGAACCGGAGAACAAATCTAAACACCAGAAAAAAAGATCGAAAAAATCCAAAAAAAGTAAAAAAGGGAAAAAGAATAAAAAAGCAAAGAGCCTAAGAAAGTCCTTCCTGTAGAAACAGAGAGCATCACAGATAGCGCAGAGGACTCCGACCACATAACTTCGTACCAGAAGCCAAGGAGAGTCGTAGTACGGCCGAAACAAAGTTCCTCGAGCTCTAGTTCTACCTCAAGTTCTAGCTCTAGTAGTAGTTCAAGCTCCAGCTCGAGCTCAAGCTCGGATTCTAGCAGTGAAGATGAGGGTCCCTCCGCTAAGAAAAGAGCTAAGAAAGAAAAAGGGAAAGCCGACTCCGTTGACAAGAAAAAAGGCAAAAGTAAAGATAAGGTTCCAGTTGAAAAGGAAAAAGAAGAGAACGCTGAGAAGGTCGATGAGGAAGCAAGCACAAGTACCGCTAGTACGAAGAACGCCAAGGTTTCTACTAAGAAAACCACGCCATCTGCTGAACCTAGTACTATTCCTCCTAAGAGAGATTCCGCAAAGAAGGGAACGCCATCAAGTGAGACGAGCGGTACAACGAAAAGTGATTCCAGCCAGAGAGAAACGCAAGCGAGCCAAAGCAGCACTCAGGACAAAAAGACGCGCGGTAAAAAAGGGACACCACTCAGTGAAAGTGAAGAAGCTGCCAAAGAAAAGCCTAGCGAGCCTACTAAGAAAGGAAAAGGCAAGAAGACCTTTGGTGTCACAAAGAACTAGGAAAGGGATCGACTCCTCGCGCTAAGTGGACACGTAACAATTGGGCGATAGCCTAACATAAACTGCCGTTAAAGAATTCTATTACGTTCAAAGTATAAATAGGGCGATAGCCTAAGTACTATTCAGACAAACTGTCTAAGCCAATAAGCCTAGTGACAACACGAAGGGCATGTCGTGAAAAATGGTATTAAGTTGAAACTCGTTTAAAAGAAATTGGGCGATAGCCTAAAGAGAAAGTATATAAAGAAAAGGTTCAAAACAGAACTATATCAATAGGGCGATAGCCTGAAAGAAATATGAAAGCTTCGTTAGCAAAGAAATGTAAAGCCCAGCGACACCGCGAAAGGCAATAGGATATGAAAGAAAAGTATCGTTATGAAAAAAAAGAAAGCCCAGTGACAACACGAAAGGCACAAAAATATAAAACGAAAGTGTAGTTATGAAACGAAATAAAAGCCGAGTGACAACACGGAAGGCACAAAAATAGAAAAGAACGAGGAACTACTCGAACGCTGAAAAGCTAATGTAAAAAATGTAAATACAAGTTGCTTACGAAACGGAATCCATTGGAAAACCACAGAACGTAGGGCTATGTGAAAAGAGATAACAACTCTATCGGAAGTATGAAAGCGTTAGTGCACGAACGTTTAGAAATGAAGCATTCAAATGTAATGTCAGAACAATCGACTTTGAAAGTAGAACGAAGAACCCTGTGAAAGAGTTTCCATTGTGAAACGTCAAGAGATCAATTTGTGAACGAAGTCACATCGCATTTTGGAAGCACAGAGAAACCTAAACTAGTACTTAGAATAGAAAGAGAACAACGTTAGCTAGAGATTAAGGCGAAACGAATTCGTCGCAAACTGATCTCTTGACGTTCAAAGAACGACTTGTAAGCTTAGTGATATTAAATGAGAAATACGAAATCTAACTTTCAAAACACATGTAACAACTTTTTTCTAAGACACTCTTCACTTCCGTTTTGCATTTTTAGTAATAGGTTATACACCAATCGATCGTCTCTCAGTTCTTTTTAAAAACATACGATATACACCACACATTTCAATGACATCTCCATTTCTACGTTATACCCCTGTTTCTGATATCTTTTTTACGTAAAATTACTCTAAATAAAATTATTTTTTAAATTGTTTTTAAACAACGTTATAGCTTATGACGTACCACGACCGATACCCAATTTAAAAATAACCTGTCACGTGACAACATCATTCATTAATAAGACTACCTACTTTCTGCTCGACAGATTTAGGGTGGGTCGGGTGGGTTGTTGCGTCCATAATAAGGCGCAGCTTATCCCTGTGGTAACTTTTCTGACACCTCTTCCTAAAAGGTGCCAAACAACAACCAGAAAACACACCCTTAAGCACTATGGACCAACCTTCTGGAATTCCCTTGATAACACTATAACCCAAGCACAATCCTTAAATATTTTTCAAGCTAGACTCAAATCACATCTTTTCCAACTAAAACAATGAACCCTAATTATTGACTATTTGTTTGTTTGTTTCTGTTCATAATCTATGTTATTTTGCTGTACCAATGTACTTCTACTCGCAGTGCTGATTTACCAATTATAAAATTTTGCCGCCCATGGGTGTCAGTGCCTGTACAAGCTCCTTGGAGTTTTTTTCACTGAACACCTTCCATATATATATACTTAAATTAAAGATAATATAACTTATTCCACTTAGATCTACAAATCAATATATTCAAAAGATACAAACAAACAAGCAAATAATCAAATAATAATACTGTATTATATATTTCATTTTATTTTATTTTGCGTGTAAACATATATACATGTATTATACATATGGTAAATAAAAGATTGATTGATTGATTGAAAGAGGTCATCGAATAACACTCTCTGATCTCTAGTCGGCATTGTTTATGGTTAGAACTGGGACGGTATCTGATCGTCTTCAATCCTCTTATTTTCGTTCTTGATTAATGAAAACATTCTTGGCAAATGCTTTCGCAGTAGTTCGTCTTTCGTAAATCCAAGAATTTCACCTTTCAATACGAATGCCCCCCCCCCCCCCCCCCCCCCAACTGATCCTCTTAATCAATACTTCGGTTCCAGAAACCAACAAAATAGAAGCCAAAGTCCTATTTTATTATTCCATGCTTATGTATTCCAGTGCTGGCCTGCTTTGAGCACACGCAGTCTTTGCGAAGAAGAACAGCCCGGCCAGTAACACACCTTGCACCGTGCCATCCCGAAATCCAACTACGAGCTTTTCAACTGCAACAACTTTAATATACGCTATTGGAGCTGGAATTACCGCAGCCGCTGGCACCAGACTTGCCCTCCAATGGATCCTCGTTAAAGGATTTAAGTTGTACTCATTCCAATTACAAGACTTAGAAAAGCCCTGTATTGTTATTTCTTGTCACTACCTCCCTGATTCAGGATTGGGTAATTTGCGCGCCTGCTGCCTTCCTTAGATGTGGTAGTCGTTTATCAGGCTCCCTCTCCGGAATCGAACCCTAATTCTTAGACAGGCATGGCTTAATCTTTGAGACAAGCATATGACTACTGGCAGGATCAACCAGACAACTACATACAACCGTTGTAGCGAAAGCCATTCCACAAACACCACAAACGGCCACTGAACACTGTAGTGAGCGCTCAAGTAGTTTTTTTACTTTCCGAGGAAGCCACATTACCATTCACAATAGAATCGATGCGATTCCGTACGCGCACGGCGAATGCGTTTCTCTTTCCCACGACTTTTGCGAGATAACCCTCAAGATACGGCAAGCAGTTCCAATCCGTGGTCTTCAAACACCACAACACGGAACAAGCACTACCCTATCCTTCGTAAGATCTTCAACACATCTCTCCTAGCTGTGATTTAAGACTTTCCAAAGGACAGTCTCTCATGCAACCACAACAATAAACACTTGACAGCCAAAGCTGAACCGTTACGCAACTCATTAAATTCCTTTCAACGTTCTTATAGTGAAAATCACTTTTCTGTTGCAATGTAACTTTAATGTTGCTATCGCCACGTTTCACCGCTCATGTTCTCTACACTCACACTCCCACGATTAGAGGCGATAAAAATAACCCAAATGATTATTATTTTACCTTGTCAAAAATCAAAGGTAACCTCAACCATGTACATTTCATAAATATCAATCTCTTCTTACGATTTCATTGAAATTGGTAGAAATTGGAGATGCTGATATCTCTACTGGAAAAGGTACATGTTTGTTACAAAACGCTGATCATGATTATTCTTTTAGGAGAGTTAATAGATTGTAACACTGATAATAAAAAGGTAGCAGATGAATACTTTGGTCGTCGTGATTCTTCTGTAGACGAGTGTACATATTTTTCAAAACTGAATGTTGGTATGTGTATGCTTGAGTATTTTTCTTCGATAAACTGTATGTATCTTTATTTTCTCATAGCAATTATTGGATGTGACCCAGCAGTAACGCTCCCAAACGAACAGTATGTGGCACTGAGAAGCTTCAACAAGCACCGAATAACCGCGGTATACTTAACGGACAAGCTGTTTGGCGATCGGATTCTCCTTGAGTCGACACCGACGGGCAGCAATGGCTTCAAACGTCTAGACGACAGAACAAGGATGGCAATAAAGAGTGAGTTTTGCATAATGATTTTATTATGGTCCGTATAAAACGATTTGTAAAACAATTTGTAAAACAAATTGCAAAAATGGTCTACAGGCAGTACTTTTTAAGTAACCTTGATCATCCTATTATTATATCTAATACTTTATTTAACGTAAGGATTCTAAAATATGCATTGGATAAAAGCCATCGTAAAAAGTAATGATCGAATTTGTTTCATTCCAGAAGAAATCATATCGATGTTTGCCAGGGACAAGCCCAGAGAACAACAAGAACAAATTTGGCAGCAAAGCCAAACAAGTATCGTCAAGAAATGTCAGTACCTGAGAGCTACAAGGAAGCTTGGAATGACAATCGGGGCGAAAATGCTTCTTTAAGGCATATTGTTCATTTTTGTGACTTCAAATAAAAAGGAATACCACAAAGTATTCACCTCACGGAACCGATTCCCAACGTCGATTGGCGAAAGTTGTTGTACGTGAAAGGAAAAGCTGGAACAGGCAAAACGTCCACTTTGTGCGCTACTGTCATAGCGAGCGACAACGACGGTTTTCAGGTTATGGTTACCACTCCAACTGGTTTCCTAGCGACCAAGTTTAAACAGGAGTTACAAGACCACGCTAGTTGCGACACCGTGCATGCCGCATTCCATGTGCCAGTAGATCACAATGAGAGACCCAAGATCAATTGGGATTTATCCCGATACGATCTCATTGTTATCGATGAAATTTCAATGATACCGATTCGAATATTCGAACATATACTTAGAACAGTCCAAGATCTTCCTTTTAGACCGGTCGTGTTAATGTCTGGTGACGTAGCCCAGCAACAACCGATCGACACTGTCGGCAACAAAGTCGTTCAAGTGCAAAGTGCTTTGCAGGAACCCTTCTTTTATGGCATGACAACCA
This sequence comes from Actinernus sp. WN-2022, assembly GCA_030867875.1. Classification (NCBI taxonomy): domain Eukaryota; kingdom Metazoa; phylum Cnidaria; class Anthozoa; order Actiniaria; family Actinernidae; genus Actinernus; species Actinernus sp. WN-2022. Next base: position 335,814 of record JAOWCC010001700.1, on the reverse strand, counting down.
CGCTAACTCTAACGAAGCAGTATCGTTGCACCGATCCTGTCTATGGTGCTTTTCTCGACCACATTAGGGTTTGGCAGCCTAATCAAGTTTTGCTGGATGAGATCCAAGACGGTAGGGTTGTGACGGAAAACCCCGTTCCTTCCGACGAAGAAGTGTTTGAGGCTTTACAAGCTCAGCCAGAAGCAACCGTGTTAACGGTCACCAGAAAAGCCACGGATAGAGTTAATTCCATCGTGATTAACAAGACCTTCACTGATAGTGACACACTGTTGATAGCGCAGTGCGATGACGATAACCAACCCATTAGCCTAGCTAAAGGCATGAAGGTCATGATCACTCAGAATAGGGACAAACTACGAGGCGTGGTAAACGGTCAAATTGCCAAACTACGTATGGTCGAGAACCAAACCGTAATTTTAGAACTGCCAAACGAAAAGCTAGTGGCGATACATAAGGTAACCTGCAAAACCCATCAGGGTTGGAAAACCGTTTTCCCGTTCACTCCCTGTTATTCTGTCACTATTTGCAAAGCTCAAGGCCAAACGCTAGCAAAGGCCATACTTTGGTTGGATACTGTCAACGTGCCATGTGGAACGGCGTATGTGGGGCTTTCTCGTGTGAAGAAAGTAACCGATTTGACACTAATGACCAGAATGAAGACGCATCACTTTAACGTCGTTTATACCTTGTAGATATGACAAGTAAGGAAGCCAATACTGAATTGAGAAATTTATAACAAAGGCATTAAACCATAACTGTTATTTTAACAGATCGCGCATGAATTAAAGTAGAGAATGTCCGGAAAAACCTCGAAATTCGCTCCCGCTAGCCCAAGCAAAGGGGTGAACTTCTTCTCAGTGTTCACGAGGAGCTTCATTAGGCCGTATGGAAGAGCTTCCTGCTTACCAGACGATGACCAGATCTTTGGTTGGATAAAGCCTTTCAGCTGTGAATGGCTCAAGCGACCCAGCGTCGGTATCTCAGAGCTGGCGGAGACTATGACGGAAAATGCCGAAGTGCTAACGAATTCCACGTCGAAGTTCTTAAAGACGAAAAAGCTGAAAGCTCTCTTCGAACACCTCGAACCGTTCATGAGTGCTTGCGAAAAACTGAATACTAAAACGAAACAGCGAGTTGGCGAAGAAGACGTAGTCACTTGCATGGAAACCTTGTTGAACGATGAAAACAAAGTCGAGCAATTTATGGAAGAGGCCTTTGAGATTGGCTCAGCACTGTTCTTATTAAGCTCGCATTTTGCCGTAGCCAGAGCGCTCATAAGGAATCCGGATGTGTATGGAAAAAATGCTACAATCCGATACCGCGGAAGCAGGACGATTCATAAGGTCAAAGAGAATGTGCGATATGAAGCAGATGTTCATTACGGCTTGCGTGGAAAGACAAGAGACAAAGCGAACCTTGGGACAGAATAGCCCGTCGAAAAGAAGGTTGGAGGAACTACGCTCTGGCCTAAGGGAGGAGTCGACAAAGAACGTCAACCGTAAGCTGAACAGCTCCGATGATGAACCGGAGAACAAATCTAAACACCAGAAAAAAAGATCGAAAAAATCCAAAAAAAGGAAAAAAGGGAAAAAGAATAAAAAAGCAAAGAGCCTAAGAAAGTCCTTCCTGTAGAAACAGAGAGCATCACAGATAGCGCAGAGGACTCCGACCACATAACTTCGTACCAGAAGCCAAGGAGAGTCGTAGTACGGCCGAAACAAAGTTCCTCGAGCTCTAGTTCTACCTCAAGTTCTAGCTCTAGTAGTAGTTCAAGCTCCAGCTCGAGCTCAAGCTCGGATTCTAGCAGTGAAGATGAGGGTCCCTCCGCTAAGAAAAGAGCTAAGAAAGAAAAAGGGAAAGCCGACTCCGTTGACAAGAAAAAAGGCAAAAGTAAAGATAAGGTTCCAGTTGAAAAGGAAAAAGAAGAGAACGCTGAGAAGGTCGATGAGGAAGCAAGCACAAGTACCGCTAGTACGAAGAACGCCAAGGTTTCTACTAAGAAAACCACGCCATCTGCTGAACCTAGTACTATTCCTCCTAAGAGAGATTCCGCAAAGAAGGGAACGCCATCAAGTGAGACGAGCGGTACAACGAAAAGTGATTCCAGCCAGAGAGAAACGCAAGCGAGCCAAAGCAGCACTCAGGACAAAAAGACGCGCGGTAAAAAAGGGACACCACTCAGTGAAAGTGAAGAAGCTGCCAAAGAAAAGCCTAGCGAGCCTACTAAGAAAGGAAAAGGCAAGAAGACCTTTGGTGTCACAAAGAACTAGGAAAGGGATCGACTCCTCGCGCTAAGTGGACACGTAACAATTGGGCGATAGCCTAACATAAACTGCCGTTAAAGAATTCTATTACGTTCAAAGTATAAATAGGGCGATAGCCTAAGTACTATTCAGACAAACTGTCTAAGCCAATAAGCCTAGTGACAACACGAAGGGCATGTCGTGAAAAATGGTATTAAGTTGAAACTCGTTTAAAAGAAATTGGGCGATAGCCTAAAGAGAAAGTATATAAAGAAAAGGTTCAAAACAGAACTATATCAATAGGGCGATAGCCTGAAAGAAATATGAAAGCTTCGTTAGCAAAGAAATGTAAAGCCCAGCGACACCGCGAAAGGCAATAGGATATGAAAGAAAAGTATCGTTATGAAAAAAAAAGAAAGCCCAGTGACAACACGAAAGGCACAAAAATATAAAACGAAAGTGTAGTTATGAAACGAAATAAAAGCCGAGTGACAACACGGAAGGCACAAAAATAGAAAAGAACGAGGAACTACTCGAACGCTGAAAAGCTAATGTAAAAAATGTAAATACAAGTTGCTTACGAAACGGAATCCATTGGAAAACCACAGAACGTAGGGCTATGTGAAAAGAGATAACAACTCTATCGGAAGTATGAAAGCGTTAGTGCACGAACGTTTAGAAATGAAGCATTCAAATGTAATGTCAGAACAATCGACTTTGAAAGTAGAACGAAGAACCCTGTGAAAGAGTTTCCATTGTGAAACGTCAAGAGATCAATTTGTGAACGAAGTCACATCGCATTTTGGAAGCACAGAGAAACCTAAACTAGTACTTAGAATAGAAAGAGAACAACGTTAGCTAGAGATTAAGGCGAAACGAATTCGTCGCAAACTGATCTCTTGACGTTCAAAGAACGACTTGTAAGCTTAGTGATATTAAATGAGAAATACGAAATCTAACTTTCAAAACACATGTAACAACTTTTTTCTAAGACACTCTTCACTTCCGTTTTGCATTTTTAGTAATAGGTTATACACCAATCGATCGTCTCTCAGTTCTTTTTAAAAACATACGATATACACCACACATTTCAATGACATCTCCATTTCTACGTTATACCCCTGTTTCTGATATCTTTTTTACGTAAAATTACTCTAAATAAAATTATTTTTTAAATTGTTTTTAAACAACGTTATAGCTTATGACGTACCACGACCGATACCCAATTTAAAAATAACCTGTCACGTGACAACATCATTCATTAATAAGACTACCTACTTTCTGCTCGACAGATTTAGGGTGGGTCGGGTGGGTTGTTGCGTCCATAATAAGGCGCAGCTTATCCCTGTGGTAACTTTTCTGACACCTCTTCCTAAAAGGTGCCAAACAACAACCAGAAAACACACCCTTAAGCACTATGGACCAACCTTCTGGAATTCCCTTGATAACACTATAACCCAAGCACAATCCTTAAATATTTTTCAAGCTAGACTCAAATCACATCTTTTCCAACTAAAACAATGAACCCTAATTATTGACTATTTGTTTGTTTGTTTCTGTTCATAATCTATGTTATTTTGCTGTACCAATGTACTTCTACTCGCAGTGCTGATTTACCAATTATAAAATTTTGCCGCCCATGGGTGTCAGTGCCTGTACAAGCTCCTTGGAGTTTTTTTCACTGAACACCTTCCATATATATATACTTAAATTAAAGATAATATAACTTATTCCACTTAGATCTACAAATCAATATATTCAAAAGATACAAACAAACAAGCAAATAATCAAATAATAATACTGTATTATATATTTCATTTTATTTTATTTTGCGTGTAAACATATATACATGTATTATACATATGGTAATAAAAGATTGATTGATTGATTGAAAGAGGTCATCGAATAACACTCTCTGATCTCTAGTCGGCATTGTTTATGGTTAGAACTGGGACGGTATCTGATCGTCTTCAATCCTCTTATTTTTGTTCTTGATTAATGAAAACATTCTTGGCAAATGCTTTCGCAGTAGTTCGTCTTTCGTAAATCCAAGAATTTCACCTTTCAATACGAATGCCCCCCCCCCCCCCCCCCCCAACTGATCCTCTTAATCAATACTTCGGTTCCAGAAACCAACAAAATAGAAGCAAAGTCCTATTTTATTATTCCATGCTTATGTATTCCAGTGCTGGCCTGCTTTGAACACACGCAGTCTTTGCGAAGAAGAACAGCCCGGCCAGTAACACACCTTGCACCGTGCCATCCCGAAATCCAACTACGAGCTTTTCAACTGCAACAACTTTAATATACGCTATTGGAGCTGGAATTACCGCAGCCGCTGGCACCAGACTTGCCCTCCAATGGATCCTCGTTAAAGGATTTAAGTTGTACTCATTCCAATTACAAGACTTAGAAAAGCCCTGTATTGTTATTTCTTGTCACTACCTCCCTGATTCAGGATTGGGTAATTTGCGCGCCTGCTGTCTTCCTTAGATGTGGTAGTCGTTTATCAGGCTCCCTCTCCGGAATCGAACCCTAATTCTTAGACAGGCATGGCTTAATCTTTGAGACAAGCATATGACTACTGGCAGGATCAACCAGACAACTACATACAACCGTTGTAGCGAAAGCCATTCCACAAACACCACAAACGGCCACTGAACACTGTAGTGAGCGCTCAAGTAGTTTTTTTACTTTCCGAGGAAGCCACATTACCATTCACAATAGAATCGATGCGATTCCGTACGCGCACGGCGAATGCGTTTCTCTTTCCCACGACTTTTGCGAGATAACCCTCAAGATACGGCAAGCAGTTCCAATCCGTGGTCTTCAAACACCACAACACGGAACAAGCACTACCCTATCCTTCGTAAGATCTTCAACACATCTCTCCTAGCTGTGATTTAAGACTTTCCAAAGGACAGTCTCTCATGCAACCACAACAATAAACACTTGACAGCCAAAGCTGAACCGTTACGCAACTCATTAAATTCCTTTCAACGTTCTTATAGTGAAAATCACTTTTCTGTTGCAATGTAACTTTAATGTTGCTATCGCCACGTTTCACCGCTCATGTTCTCTACACTCACACTCCCACGATTAGAGGCGATAAAAATAACCCAAATGATTATTATTTTACCTTGTCAAAAATCAAAGGTAACCTCAACCATGTACATTTCATAAATATCAATCTCTTCTTACGATTTCATTGAAATTGGTAGAAATTGGAGATGCTGATATCTCTACTGGAAAAGGTACATGTTTGTTACAAAACGCTGATCATGATTATTCTTTTAGGAGAGTTAATAGATTGTAACACTGATAATAAAAAGGTAGCAGATGAATACTTTGGTCGTCGTGATTCTTCTGTAGACGAGTGTACATATTTTTCAAAACTGAATGTTGGTATGTGTATGCTTGAGTATTTTTCTTCGATAAACTGTATGTATCTTTATTTTCTCATAGCAATTATTGGATGTGACCCAGCAGTAACGCTCCCAAACGAACAGTATGTGGCACTGAGAAGCTTCAACAAGCACCGAATAACCGCGGTATACTTAACGGACAAGCTGTTTGGCGATCGGATTCTCCTTGAGTCGACACCGACGGGCAGCAATGGCTTCAAACGTCTAGACGACAGAACAAGGATGGCAATAAAGAGTGAGTTTTGCATAATGATTTTATTATGGTCCGTATAAAACGATTTGTAAAACAATTTGTAAAACAAATTGCAAAAATGGTCTACAGGCAGTACTTTTTAAGTAACCTTGATCATCCTATTATTATATCTAATACTTTATTTAACGTAAGGATTCTAAAATATGCATTGGATAAAAGCCATCGTAAAAAGTAATGATCGAATTTTGTTTCATTCCAGAAGAAATCATATCGATGTTTGCCAGGGACAAGCCCAGAGAACAACAAGAACAAATTTGGCAGCAAAGCCAAACAAGTATCGTCAAGAAATGTCAGTACCTGAGAGCTACAAGGAAGCTTGGAATGACAATCGGGGCGAAAATGCTTCTTTAAGGCATATTGTTCATTTTTGTGACTTCAAATAAAAAGGAATACCACAAAGTATTCACCTCACGGAACCGATTCCCAACGTCGATTGGCGAAAGTTGTTGTACGTGAAAGGAAAAGCTGGAACAGGCAAAACGTCCACTTTGTGCGCTACTGTCATAGCGAGCGACAACGACGGTTTTCAGGTTATGGTTACCACTCCAACTGGTTTCCTAGCGACCAAGTTTAAACAGGAGTTACAAGACCACGCTAGTTGCGACACCGTGCATGCCGCATTCCATGTGCCAGTAGATCACAATGAGAGACCCAAGATCAATTGGGATTTATCCCGATACGATCTCATTGTTATCGATGAAATTTCAATGATACCGATTCGAATATTCGAACATATACTTAGAACAGTCCAAGATCTTCCTTTTAGACCGGTCGTGTTAATGTCTGGTGACGTAGCCCAGCAACAACCGATCGACACTGTCGGCAACAAAGTCGTTCAAGTGCAAAGTGCTTTGCAGGAACCCTTCTTTTATGGGATGACAACCACGCTAACTCTAACGAAGCAGTATCGTTGCACCGATCCTGTCTATGGTGCTTTTCTCGACCACATTAGGGTTTGGCAGCCTAATCAAGTTTTGCTGGATGAGATCCAAGACGGTAGGGTTGTGACGGAAAACCCCGTTCCTTCCGACGAAGAAGTGTTTGAGGCTTTACAAGCTCAGCCAGAAGCAACCGTGTTAACGGTCACCAGAAAAGCCACGGATAGAGTTAATTCCATCGTGATTAACAAGACCTTCACTGATAGTGACACACTGTTGATAGCGCAGTGCGATGACGATAACCAACCCATTAGCCTAGCTAAAGGCATGAAGGTCATGATCACTCAGAATAGGGACAAACTACGAGGCGTGGTAAACGGTCAAATTGCCAAACTACGTATGGTCGAGAACCAAACCGTAATTTTAGAACTGCCAAACGAAAAGCTAGTGGCGATACATAAGGTAACCTGCAAAACCCATCAGGGTTGGAAAACCGTTTTCCCGTTCACTCCCTGTTATTCTGTCACTATTTGCAAAGCTCAAGGCCAAACGCTAGCAAAGGCCATACTTTGGTTGGATACTGTCAACGTGCCATGTGGAACGGCGTATGTGGGGCTTTCTCGTGTGAAGAAAGTAACCGATTTGACACTAATGACCAGAATGAAGACGCATCACTTTAACGTCGTTTATACCTTGTAGATATGACAAGTAAGGAAGCCAATACTGAATTGAGAAATTTATAACAAAGGCATTAAACCATAACTGTTATTTTAACAGATCGCGCATGAATTAAAGTAGAGAATGTCCGGAAAAACCTCGAAATTCGCTCCCGCTAGCCCAAGCAAAGGGGTGAACTTCTTCTCAGTGTTCACGAGGAGCTTCATTAGGCCGTATGGAAGAGCTTCCTGCTTACCAGACGATGACCAGATCTTTGGTTGGATAAAGCCTTTCAGCTGTGAATGGCTCAAGCGACCCAGCGTCGGTATCTCAGAGCTGGCGGAGACTATGACGGAAAATGCCGAAGTGCTAACGAATTCCACGTCGAAGTTCTTAAAGACGAAAAAGCTGAAAGCTCTCTTCGAACACCTCGAACCGTTCATGAGTGCTTGCGAAAAACTGAATACTAAAACGAAACAGCGAGTTGGCGAAGAAGACGTAGTCACTTGCATGGAAACCTTGTTGAACGATGAAAACAAAGTCGAGCAATTTATGGAAGAGGCCTTTGAGATTGGCTCAGCACTGTTCTTATTAAGCTCGCATTTTGCCGTAGCCAGAGCGCTCATAAGGAATCCGGATGTGTATGGAAAAATGCTACAATCCGATACCGCGGAAGCAGGACGATTCATAAGGTCAAAGAGAATGTGCGATATGAAGCAGATGTTCATTACGGCTTGCGTGGAAAGACAAGAGACAAAGCGAACCTTGGGACAGAATAGCCCGTCGAAAAGAAGGTTGGAGGAACTACGCTCTGGCCTAAGGGAGGAGTCGACAAAGAACGTCAACCGTAAGCTGAACAGCTCCGATGATGAACCGGAGAACAAATCTAAACACCAGAAAAAAAGATCGAAAAAATCCAAAAAAAGGAAAAAAGGGAAAAAGAATAAAAAAGCAAAGAGCCTAAGAAAGGCCTTCCTGTAGAAACAGAGAGCATCACAGATAGCGCAGAGGACTCCGACCACATAACTTCGTACCAGAAGCCAAGGAGAGTCGTAGTACGGCCGAAACAAAGTTCCTCGAGCTCTAGTTCTACCTCAAGTTCTAGCTCTAGTAGTAGTTCAAGCTCCAGCTCGAGCTCAAGCTCGGATTCTAGCAGTGAAGATGAGGGTCCCTCCGCTAAGAAAAGAGCTAAGAAAGAAAAAGGGAAAGCCGACTCCGTTGACAAGAAAAAAGGCAAAAGTAAAGATAAGGTTCCAGTTGAAAAGGAAAAAGAAGAGAACGCTGAGAAGGTCGATGAGGAAGCAAGCACAAGTACCGCTAGTACGAAGAACGCCAAGGTTTCTACTAAGAAAACCACGCCATCTGCTGAACCTAGTACTATTCCTCCTAAGAGAGATTCCGCAAAGAAGGGAACGCCATCAAGTGAGACGAGCGGTACAACGAAAAGTGATTCCAGCCAGAGAGAAACGCAAGCGAGCCAAAGCAGCACTCAGGACAAAAAGACGCGCGGTAAAAAAGGGACACCACTCAGTGAAAGTGAAGAAGCTGCCAAAGAAAAGCCTAGCGAGCCTACTAAGAAAGGAAAAGGCAAGAAGACCTTTGGTGTCACAAAGAACTAGGAAAGGGATCGACTCCTCGCGCTAAGTGGACACGTAACAATTGGGCGATAGCCTAACATAAACTGCCGTTAAAGAATTCTATTACGTTCAAAGTATAAATAGGGCGATAGCCTAAGTACTATTCAGACAAACTGTCTAAGCCAATAAGCCTAGTGACAACACGAAGGGCATGTCGTGAAAAATGGTATTAAGTTGAAACTCGTTTAAAAGAAATTGGGCGATAGCCTAAAGAGAAAGTATATAAAGAAAAGGTTCAAAACAGAACTATATCAATAGGGCGATAGCCTGAAAGAAATATGAAAGCTTCGTTAGCAAAGAAATGTAAAGCCCAGCGACACCGCGAAAGGCAATAGGATATGAAAGAAAAGTATCGTTATGAAAAAAAAAGAAAGTCCAGTGACAACACGAAAGGCACAAAAATATAAAACGAAAGTGTAGTTATGAAACGAAATAAAAGCCGAGTGACAACACGGAAGGCACAAAAATAGAAAAGAACGAGGAACTACTCGAACGCTGAAAAGCTAATGTAAAAAATGTAAATACAAGTTGCTTACGAAACGGAATCCATTGGAAAACCACAGAACGTAGGGCTATGTGAAAAGAGATAACAACTCTATCGGAAGTATGAAAGCGTTAGTGCACGAACGTTTAGAAATGAAGCATTCAAATGTAATGTCAGAACAATCGACTTTGAAAGTAGAACGAAGAACCCTGTGAAAGAGTTTCCATTGTGAAACGTCAAGAGATCAATTTGTGAACGAAGTCACATCGCATTTTGGAAGCACAGAGAAACCTAAACTAGTACTTAGAATAGAAAGAGAACAACGTTAGCTAGAGATTAAGGCGAAACGAATTCGTCGCAAACTGATCTCTTGACGTTCAAAGAACGACTTGTAAGCTTAGTGATATTAAATGAGAAATACGAAATCTAACTTTCAAAACACATGTAACAACTTTTTTCTAAGACACTCTTCACTTCCGTTTTGCATTTTTAGTAATAGGTTATACACCAATCGATCGTCTCTCAGTTCTTTTTAAAAACATACGATATACACCACACATTTCAATGACATCTCCATTTCTACGTTATACCCCTGTTTCTGATATCTTTTTTACGTAAAATTACTCTAAATAAAATTATTTTTTAAATTGTTTTTAAACAACGTTATAGCTTATGACGTACCACGACCGATACCCAATTTAAAAATAACCTGTCACGTGACAACATCATTCATTAATAAGACTACCTACTTTCTGCTCGACAGATTTAGGGTGGGTCGGGTGGGTTGTTGCGTCCATAATAAGGCGCAGCTTATCCCTGTGGTAACTTTTCTGACACCTCTTCCTAAAAGGTGCCAAACAACAACCAGAAAACACACCCTTAAGCACTATGGACCAACCTTCTGGAATTCCCTTGATAACACTATAACCCAAGCACAATCCTTAAATATTTTTCAAGCTAGACTCAAATCACATCTTTTCCAACTAAAACAATGAACCCTAATTATTGACTATTTGTTTGTTTGTTTCTGTTCATAATCTATGTTATTTTGCTGTACCAATGTACTTCTACTCGCAGTGCTGATTTACCAATTATAAAATTTTGCCGCCCATGGGTGTCAGTGCCTGTACAAGCTCCTTGGAGTTTTTTTCACTGAACACCTTCCATATATATATACTTAAATTAAAGATAATATAACTTATTCCACTTAGATCTACAAATCAATATATTCAAAAGATACAAACAAACAAGCAAATAATCAAATAATAATACTGTATTATATATTTCATTTTATTTTATTTTGCGTGTAAACATATATACATGTATTATACATATGGTAAATAAAAGATTGATTGATTGATTGAAAGAGGTCATCGAATAACACTCTCTGATCTCTAGTCGGCATTGTTTATGGTTAGAACTGGGACGGTATCTGATCGTCTTCAATCCTCTTATTTTTGTTCTTGATTAATGAAAACATTCTTGGCAAATGCTTTCGCAGTAGTTCGTCTTTCGTAAATCCAAGAATTTCACCTTTCAATACGAATGCCCCCCCCCCCCCCCCCCCCCCAACTGATCCTCTTAATCAATACTTCGGTTCCAGAAACCAACAAAATAGAAGCAAAGTCCTATTTTATTATTCCATGCTTATGTATTCCAGTGCTGGCCTGCTTTGAGCACACGCAGTCTTTGCGAAGAAGAACAGCCCGGCCAGTAACACACCTTGCACCGTGCCATCCCGAAATCCAACTACGAGCTTTTCAACTGCAACAACTTTAATATACGCTATTGGAGCTGGAATTACCGCAGCCGCTGGCACCAGACTTGCCCTCCAATGGATCCTCGTTAAAGGATTTAAGTTGTACTCATTCCAATTACAAGACTTAGAAAAGCCCTGTATTGTTATTTCTTGTCACTACCTCCCTGATTCAGGATTGGGTAATTTGCGCGCCTGCTGTCTTCCTTAGATGTGGTAGTCGTTTATCAGGCTCCCTCTCCGGAATCGAACCCTAATTCTTAGACAGGCATGGCTTAATCTTTGAGACAAGCATATGACTACTGGCAGGATCAACCAGACAACTACATACAACCGTTGTAGCGAAAGCCATTCCACAAACACCACAAACGGCCACTGAACACTGTAGTGAGCGCTCAAGTAGTTTTTTTACTTTCCGAGGAAGCCACATTACCATTCACAATAGAATCGATGCGATTCCGTACGCGCACGGCGAATGCGTTTCTCTTTCCCACGACTTTTGCGAGATAACCCTCAAGATACGGCAAGCAGTTCCAATCCGTGGTCTTCAAACACCACAACACGGAACAAGCACTACCCTATCCTTCGTAAGATCTTCAACACATCTCTCCTAGCTGTGATTTAAGACTTTCCAAAGGACAGTCTCTCATGCAACCACAACAATAAACACTTGACAGCCAAAGCTGAACCGTTACGCAACTCATTAAATTCCTTTCAACGTTCTTATAGTGAAAATCACTTTTCTGTTGCAATGTAACTTTAATGTTGCTATCGCCACGTTTCACCGCTCATGTTCTCTACACTCACACTCCCACGATTAGAGGCGATAAAAATAACCCAAATGATTATTATTTTACCTTGTCAAAAATCAAAGGTAACCTCAACCATGTACATTTCATAAATATCAATCTCTTCTTACGATTTCATTGAAATTGGTAGAAATTGGAGATGCTGATATCTCTACTGGAAAAGGTACATGTTTGTTACAAAACGCTGATCATGATTATTCTTTTAGGAGAGTTAATAGATTGTAACACTGATAATAAAAAGGTAGCAGATGAATACTTTGGTCGTCGTGATTCTTCTGTAGACGAGTGTACATATTTTTCAAAACTGAATGTTGGTATGTGTATGCTTGAGTATTTTTCTTCGATAAACTGTATGTATCTTTATTTTCTCATAGCAATTATTGGATGTGACCCAGCAGTAACGCTCCCAAACGAACAGTATGTGGCACTGAGAAGCTTCAACAAGCACCGAATAACCGCGGTATACTTAACGGACAAGCTGTTTGGCGATCGGATTCTCCTTGAGTCGACACCGACGGGCAGCAATGGCTTCAAACGTCTAGACGACAGAACAAGGATGGCAATAAAGAGTGAGTTTTGCATAATGATTTTATTATGGTCCGTATAAAACGATTTGTAAAACAATTTGTAAAACAAATTGCAAAAATGGTCTACAGGCAGTACTTTTTAAGTAACCTTGATCATCCTATTATTATATCTAATACTTTATTTAACGTAAGGATTCTAAAATATGCATTGGATAAAAGCCATCGTAAAAAGTAATGATCGAATTTTGTTTCATTCCAGAAGAAATCATATCGATGTTTGCCAGGGACAAGCCCAGAGAACAACAAGAACAAATTTGGCAGGAAAGCCAAACAAGTATCGTCAAGAAATGTCAGTACCTGAGAGCTACAAGGAAGCTTGGAATGACAATCGGGGCGAAAATGCTTCTTTAAGGCATATTGTTCATTTTTGTGACTTCAAATAAAAAGGAATACCACAAAGTATTCACCTCACGGAACCGATTCCCAACGTCGATTGGCGAAAGTTGTTGTACGTGAAAGGAAAAGCTGGAACAGGCAAAACGTCCACTTTGTGCGCTACTGTCATAGCGAGCGACAACGACGGTTTTCAGGTTATGGTTACCACTCCAACTGGTTTCCTAGCGACCAAGTTTAAACAGGAGTTACAAGACCACGCTAGTTGCGACACCGTGCATGCCGCATTCCATGTGCCAGTAGATCACAATGAGAGACCCAAGATCAATTGGGATTTATCCCGATACGATCTCATTGTTATCGATGAAATTTCAATGATACCGATTCGAATATTCGAACATATACTTAGAACAGTCCAAGATCTTCCTTTTAGACCGGTCGTGTTAATGTCTGGTGACGTAGCCCAGCAACAACCGATCGACACTGTCGGCAACAAAGTCGTTCAAGTGCAAAGTGCTTTGCAGGAACCCTTCTTTTATGGGATGACAACCACGCTAACTCTAACGAAGCAGTATCGTTGCACCGATCCTGTCTATGGTGCTTTTCTCGACCACATTAGGGTTTGGCAGCCTAATCAAGTTTTGCTGGATGAGATCCAAGACGGTAGGGTTGTGACGGAAAACCCCGTTCCTTCCGACGAAGAAGTGTTTGAGGCTTTACAAGCTCAGCCAGAAGCAACCGTGTTAACGGTCACCAGAAAAGCCACGGATAGAGTTAATTCCATCGTGATTAACAAGACCTTCACTGATAGTGACACACTGTTGATAGCGCAGTGCGATGACGATAACCAACCCATTAGCCTAGCTAAAGGCATGAAGGTCATGATCACTCAGAATAGGGACAAACTACGAGGCGTGGTAAACGGTCAAATTGCCAAACTACGTATGGTCGAGAACCAAACCGTAATTTTAGAACTGCCAAACGAAAAGCTAGTGGCGATACATAAGGTAACCTGCAAAACCCATCAGGGTTGGAAAACCGTTTTCCCGTTCACTCCCTGTTATTCTGTCACTATTTGCAAAGCTCAAGGCCAAACGCTAGCAAAGGCCATACTTTGGTTGGATACTGTCAACGTGCCATGTGGAACGGCGTATGTGGGGCTTTCTCGTGTGAAGAAAGTAACCGATTTGACACTAATGACCAGAATGAAGACGCATCACTTTAACGTCGTTTATACCTTGTAGATATGACAAGTAAGGAAGCCAATACTGAATTGAGAAATTTATAACAAAGGCATTAAACCATAACTGTTATTTTAACAGATCGCGCATGAATTAAAGTAGAGAATGTCCGGAAAAACCTCGAAATTCGCTCCCGCTAGCCCAAGCAAAGGGGTGAACTTCTTCTCAGTGTTCACGAGGAGCTTCATTAGGCCGTATGGAAGAGCTTCCTGCTTACCAGACGATGACCAGATCTTTGGTTGGATAAAGCCTTTCAGCTGTGAATGGCTCAAGCGACCCAGCGTCGGTATCTCAGAGCTGGCGGAGACTATGACGGAAAATGCCGAAGTGCTAACGAATTCCACGTCGAAGTTCTTAAAGACGAAAAAGCTGAAAGCTCTCTTCGAACACCTCGAACCGTTCATGAGTGCTTGCGAAAAACTGAATACTAAAACGAAACAGCGAGTTGGCGAAGAAGACGTAGTCACTTGCATGGAAACCTTGTTGAACGATGAAAACAAAGTCGAGCAATTTATGGAAGAGGCCTTTGAGATTGGCTCAGCACTGTTCTTATTAAGCTCGCATTTTGCCGTAGCCAGAGCGCTCATAAGGAATCCGGATGTGTATGGAAAAATGCTACAATCCGATACCGCGGAAGCAGGACGATTCATAAGGTCAAAGAGAATGTGCGATATGAAGCAGATGTTCATTACGGCTTGCGTGGAAAGACAAGAGACAAAGCGAACCTTGGGACAGAATAGCCCGTCGAAAAGAAGGTTGGAGGAACTACGCTCTGGCCTAAGGGAGGAGTC
This sequence comes from Actinernus sp. WN-2022, assembly GCA_030867875.1. Taxonomy (NCBI): domain Eukaryota; kingdom Metazoa; phylum Cnidaria; class Anthozoa; order Actiniaria; family Actinernidae; genus Actinernus; species Actinernus sp. WN-2022. Next base: position 320,720 of record JAOWCC010001700.1, on the reverse strand, counting down.
GACAAAGAACGTCAACCGTAAGCTGAACAGCTCCGATGATGAACCGGAGAACAAATCTAAACACCAGAAAAAAAGATCGAAAAAATCCAAAAAAAGGAAAAAAGGGAAAAAGAATAAAAAAGCAAAGAGCCTAAGAAAGTCCTTCCTGTAGAAACAGAGAGCATCACAGATAGCGCAGAGGACTCCGACCACATAACTTCGTACCAGAAGCCAAGGAGAGTCGTAGTACGGCCGAAACAAAGTTCCTCGAGCTCTAGTTCTACCTCAAGTTCTAGCTCTAGTAGTAGTTCAAGCTCCAGCTCGAGCTCAAGCTCGGATTCTAGCAGTGAAGATGAGGGTCCCTCCGCTAAGAAAAGAGCTAAGAAAGAAAAAGGGAAAGCCGACTCCGTTGACAAGAAAAAAGGCAAAAGTAAAGATAAGGTTCCAGTTGAAAAGGAAAAAGAAGAGAACGCTGAGAAGGTCGATGAGGAAGCAAGCACAAGTACCGCTAGTACGAAGAACGCCAAGGTTTCTACTAAGAAAACCACGCCATCTGCTGAACCTAGTACTATTCCTCCTAAGAGAGATTCCGCAAAGAAGGGAACGCCATCAAGTGAGACGAGCGGTACAACGAAAAGTGATTCCAGCCAGAGAGAAACGCAAGCGAGCCAAAGCAGCACTCAGGACAAAAAGACGCGCGGTAAAAAAGGGACACCACTCAGTGAAAGTGAAGCTGCCAAAGAAAAGCCTAGCGAGCCTACTAAGAAAGGAAAAGGCAAGAAGACCTTTGGTGTCACAAAGAACTAGGAAAGGGATCGACTCCTCGCGCTAAGTGGACACGTAACAATTGGGCGATAGCCTAACATAAACTGCCGTTAAAGAATTCTATTACGTTCAAAGTATAAATAGGGCGATAGCCTAAGTACTATTCAGACAAACTGTCTAAGCCAATAAGCCTAGTGACAACACGAAGGGCATGTCGTGAAAAATGGTATTAAGTTGAAACTCGTTTAAAAGAAATTGGGCGATAGCCTAAAGAGAAAGTATATAAAGAAAAGGTTCAAAACAGAACTATATCAATAGGGCGATAGCCTGAAAGAAATATGAAAGCTTCGTTAGCAAAGAAATGTAAAGCCCAGCGACACCGCGAAAGGCAATAGGATATGAAAGAAAAGTATCGTTATGAAAAAAAAAGAAAGCCCAGTGACAACACGAAAGGCACAAAAATATAAAACGAAAGTGTAGTTATGAAACGAAATAAAAGCCGAGTGACAACACGGAAGGCACAAAAATAGAAAAGAACGAGGAACTACTCGAACGCTGAAAAGCTAATGTAAAAAATGTAAATACAAGTTGCTTACGAAACGGAATCCATTGGAAAACCACAGAACGTAGGGCTATGTGAAAAGAGATAACAACTCTATCGGAAGTATGAAAGCGTTAGTGCACGAACGTTTAGAAATGAAGCATTCAAATGTAATGTCAGAACAATCGACTTTGAAAGTAGAACGAAGAACCCTGTGAAAGAGTTTCCATTGTGAAACGTCAAGAGATCAATTTGTGAACGAAGTCACATCGCATTTTGGAAGCACAGAGAAACCTAAACTAGTACTTAGAATAGAAAGAGAACAACGTTAGCTAGAGATTAAGGCGAAACGAATTCGTCGCAAACTGATCTCTTGACGTTCAAAGAACGACTTGTAAGCTTAGTGATATTAAATGAGAAATACGAAATCTAACTTTCAAAACACATGTAACAACTTTTTTCTAAGACACTCTTCACTTCCGTTTTGCATTTTTAGTAATAGGTTATACACCAATCGATCGTCTCTCAGTTCTTTTTAAAAACATACGATATACACCACACATTTCAATGACATCTCCATTTCTACGTTATACCCCTGTTTCTGATATCTTTTTTACGTAAAATTACTCTAAATAAAATTATTTTTTAAATTGTTTTTAAACAACGTTATAGCTTATGACGTACCACGACCGATACCCAATTTAAAAATAACCTGTCACGTGACAACATCATTCATTAATAAGACTACCTACTTTCTGCTCGACAGATTTAGGGTGGGTCGGGTGGGTTGTTGCGTCCATAATAAGGCGCAGCTTATCCCTGTGGTAACTTTTCTGACACCTCTTCCTAAAAGGTGCCAAACAACAACCAGAAAACACACCCTTAAGCACTATGGACCAACCTTCTGGAATTCCCTTGATAACACTATAACCCAAGCACAATCCTTAAATATTTTTCAAGCTAGACTCAAATCACATCTTTTCCAACTAAAACAATGAACCCTAATTATTGACTATTTGTTTGTTTGTTTCTGTTCATAATCTATGTTATTTTGCTGTACCAATGTACTTCTACTCGCAGTGCTGATTTACCAATTATAAAATTTTGCCGCCCATGGGTGTCAGTGCCTGTACAAGCTCCTTGGAGTTTTTTTCACTGAACACCTTCCATATATATATGAGGCATGTTAACACAAAAAGAGTGTACCTTGCTAAGGCGCCTTTTGTGTTGACATGCGTCAAAATGTGCACCGTTTCAGTTTCAACTGGCCGCTGTTGCTCGACATCTTGATGGATTTTAATGCGGTTTGCAGCAAAAGAACCGTCTTTGTCTATAGAACAACTGTTGACTGCGTTTTAGCCGCACGTGGGCATTGGAAACACCCCAAAATGTCACTTTTAGTTGATCAACTGGAAAAAGGTGATAAGGTAGAAAATCTCGAAAAATTCCAAATCTCAAACAAGGAAATTATGGGATAGAAAGGCTATACATGGAAGCAAGTGTCATTTTACAACCATTGAAACCTAGACTATCAGTTATCAGCGCTTTAAACTGAGGAAATCGAGAATTCCACACAAGATGAGGCATGTTAACACAAAAAGAGTGTACCTTGCTAAGGCGCCTTTTGTGTTGACATGCGTCAAAATGTGCACCGTTTCAGTTTCAACTGGCCGCTGTTGCTCGACATCTTGATGGATTTTAATGCGGTTTGCAGCAAAAGAACCGTCTTTGTCTATAGAACAACTGTTGACTGCGTTTTAGCCGCACGTGGGCATTGGAAACACCCCAAAATGTCACTTTTAGTTGATCAACTGGAAAAAGGTGATAAGGTAGAAAATCTCGAAAAATTCCAAATCTCAAACAAGGAAATTATGGGATAGAAAGGCTATACATGGAAGCAAGTGTCATTTTACAACCATTGAAACCTAGACTATCAGTTATCAGCGCTTTAAACTGAGGAAATCGAGAATTCCACACAAGATGAGGCATGTTAACACAAAAAGAGTGTACCTTGCTAAGGCGCCTTTTGTGTTGACATGCGTCAAAATGTGCACCGTTTCAGTTTCAACTGGCCGCTGTTGCTCGACATCTTGATGGATTTTAATGCGGTTTGCAGCAAAAGAACCGTCTTTGTCTATAGAACAACTGTTGACTGCGTTTTAGCCGCACGTGGGCATTGGAAACACCCCAAAATGTCACTTTTAGTTGATCAACTGGAAAAAGGTGATAAGGTAGAAAATCTCGAAAAATTCCAAATCTCAAACAAGGAAATTATGGGATAGAAAGGCTATACATGGAAGCAAGTGTCATTTTACAACCATTGAAACCTAGACTATCAGTTATCAGCGCTTTAAACTGAGGAAATCGAGAATTCCACACAAGATGAGGCATGTTAACACAAAAAGAGTGTACCTTGCTAAGGCGCCTTTTGTGTTGACATGCGTCAAAATGTGCACCGTTTCAGTTTCAACTGGCCGCTGTTGCTCGACATCTTGATGGATTTTAATGCGGTTTGCAGCAAAAGAACCGTCTTTGTCTATAGAACAACTGTTGACTGCGTTTTAGCCGCACCTGGGCATTGGAAACACCCCAAAATGTCACTTTTAGTTGATCAACTGGAAAAAGGTGATAAGGTAGAAAATCTCGAAAAATTCCAAATCTCAAACAAGGAAATTATGGGATAGAAAGGCTATACATGGAAGCAAGTGTCATTTTACAACCATTGAAACCTAGACTATCAGTTATCAGCGCTTTAAACTGAGGAAATCGAGAATTCCACACAAGATGAGGCATGTTAACACAAAAAGAGTGTACCTTGCTAAGGCGCCTTTTGTGTTGACATGCGTCAAAATGTGCACCGTTTCAGTTTCAACTGGCCGCTGTTGCTCGACATCTTGATGGATTTTAATGCGGTTTGCAGCAAAAGAACCGTCTTTGTCTATAGAACAACTGTTGACTGCGTTTTAGCCGCACGTGGGCATTGGAAACACCCCAAAATGTCACTTTTAGTTGATCAACTGGAAAAAGGTGATAAGGTAGAAAATCTCGAAAAATTCCAAATCTCAAACAAGGAAATTATGGGATAGAAAGGCTATACATGGAAGCAAGTGTCATTTTACAACCATTGAAACCTAGACTATCAGTTATCAGCGCTTTAAACTGAGGAAATCGAGAATTCCACACAAGATGAGGCATGTTAACACAAAAAGAGTGTACCTTGCTAAGGCGCCTTTTGTGTTGACATGCGTCAAAATGTGCACCGTTTCAGTTTCAACTGGCCGCTGTTGCTCGACATCTTGATGGATTTTAATGCGGTTTGCAGCAAAAGAACCGTCTTTGTCTATAGAACAACTGTTGACTGCGTTTTAGCCGCACCTGGGCATTGGAAACACCCCAAAATGTCACTTTTAGTTGATCAACTGGAAAAAGGTGATAAGGTAGAAAATCTCGAAAAATTCCAAATCTCAAACAAGGAAATTATGGGATAGAAAGGCTATACATGGAAGCAAGTGTCATTTTACAACCATTGAAACCTAGACTATCAGTTATCAGCGCTTTAAACTGAGGAAATCGAGAATTCCACACAAGATGAGGCATGTTAACACAAAAAGAGTGTACCTTGCTAAGGCGCCTTTTGTGTTGACATGCGTCAAAATGTGCACCGTTTCAGTTTCAACTGGCCGCTGTTGCTCGACATCTTGATGGATTTTAATGCGGTTTGCAGCAAAAGAACCGTCTTTGTCTATAGAACAACTGTTGACTGCGTTTTAGCCGCACCTGGGCATTGGAAACACCCCAAAATGTCACTTTTAGTTGATCAACTGGAAAAAGGTGATAAGGTAGAAAATCTCGAAAAATTCCAAATCTCAAACAAGGAAATTATGGGATAGAAAGGCTATACATGGAAGCAAGTGTCATTTTACAACCATTGAAACCTAGACTATCAGTTATCAGCGCTTTAAACTGAGGAAATCGAGAATTCCACACAAGATGAGGCATGTTAACACAAAAAGAGTGTACCTTGCTAAGGCGCCTTTTGTGTTGACATGCGTCAAAATGTGCACCGTTTCAGTTTCAACTGGCCGCTGTTGCTCGACATCTTGATGGATTTTAATGCGGTTTGCAGCAAAAGAACCGTCTTTGTCTATAGAACAACTGTTGACTGCGTTTTAGCCGCACGTGGGCATTGGAAACACCCCAAAATGTCACTTTTAGTTGATCAACTGGAAAAAGGTGATAAGGTAGAAAATCTCGAAAAATTCCAAATCTCAAACAAGGAAATTATGGGATAGAAAGGCTATACATGGAAGCAAGTGTCATTTTACAACCATTGAAACCTAGACTATCAGTTATCAGCGCTTTAAACTGAGGAAATCGAGAATTCCACACAAGATGAGGCATGTTAACACAAAAAGAGTGTACCTTGCTAAGGCGCCTTTTGTGTTGACATGCGTCAAAATGTGCACCGTTTCAGTTTCAACTGGCCGCTGTTGCTCGACATCTTGATGGATTTTAATGCGGTTTGCAGCAAAAGAACCGTCTTTGTCTATAGAACAACTGTTGACTGCGTTTTAGCCGCACGTGGGCATTGGAAACACCCCAAAATGTCACTTTTAGTTGATCAACTGGAAAAAGGTGATAAGGTAGAAAATCTCGAAAAATTCCAAATCTCAAACAAGGAAATTATGGGATAGAAAGGCTATACATGGAAGCAAGTGTCATTTTACAACCATTGAAACCTAGACTATCAGTTATCAGCGCTTTAAACTGAGGAAATCGAGAATTCCACACAAGATGAGGCATGTTAACACAAAAAGAGTGTACCTTGCTAAGGCGCCTTTTGTGTTGACATGCGTCAAAATGTGCACCGTTTCAGTTTCAACTGGCCGCTGTTGCTCGACATCTTGATGGATTTTAATGCGGTTTGCAGCAAAAGAACCGTCTTTGTCTATAGAACAACTGTTGACTGTGGTTTAGCCGCACCTGGGCATTGGAAACACCCCAAAATGTCACTTTTAGTTGATCAACTGGAAAAAGGTGATAAGGTAGAAAATCTCGAAAAATTCCAAATCTCAAACAAGGAAATTATGGGATAGAAAGGCTATACATGGAAGCAAGTGTCATTTTACAACCATTGAAACCTAGACTATCAGTTATCAGCGCTTTAAACTGAGGAAATCGAGAATTCCACACAAGATGAGGCATGTTAACACAAAAAGAGTGTACCTTGCTAAGGCGCCTTTTGTGTTGACATGCGTCAAAATGTGCACCGTTTCAGTTTCAACTGGCCGCTGTTGCTCGACATCTTGATGGATTTTAATGCGGTTTGCAGCAAAAGAACCGTCTTTGTCTATAGAACAACTGTTGACTGCGTTTTAGCCGCACGTGGGCATTGGAAACACCCCAAAATGTCACTTTTAGTTGATCAACTGGAAAAAGGTGATAAGGTAGAAAATCTCGAAAAATTCCAAATCTCAAACAAGGAAATTATGGGATAGAAAGGCTATACATGGAAGCAAGTGTCATTTTACAACCATTGAAACCTAGACTATCAGTTATCAGCGCTTTAAACTGAGGAAATCGAGAATTCCACACAAGATGAGGCATGTTAACACAAAAAGAGTGTACCTTGCTAAGGCGCCTTTTGTGTTGACATGCGTCAAAATGTGCACCGTTTCAGTTTCAACTGGCCGCTGTTGCTCGACATCTTGATGGATTTTAATGCGGTTTGCAGCAAAAGAACCGTCTTTGTCTATAGAACAACTGTTGACTGCGTTTTAGCCGCACCTGGGCATTGGAAACACCCCAAAATGTCACTTTTAGTTGATCAACTGGAAAAAGGTGATAAGGTAGAAAATCTCGAAAAATTCCAAATCTCAAACAAGGAAATTATGGGATAGAAAGGCTATACATGGAAGCAAGTGTCATTTTACAACCATTGAAACCTAGACTATCAGTTATCAGCGCTTTAAACTGAGGAAATCGAGAATTCCACACAAGATGAGGCATGTTAACACAAAAAGAGTGTACCTTGCTAAGGCGCCTTTTGTGTTGACATGCGTCAAAATGTGCACCGTTTCAGTTTCAACTGGCCGCTGTTGCTCGACATCTTGATGGATTTTAATGCGGTTTGCAGCAAAAGAACCGTCTTTGTCTATAGAACAACTGTTGACTGTGGTTTAGCCGCACCTGGGCATTGGAAACACCCCAAAATGTCACTTTTAGTTGATCAACTGGAAAAAGGTGATAAGGTAGAAAATCTCGAAAAATTCCAAATCTCAAACAAGGAAATTATGGGATAGAAAGGCTATACATGGAAGCAAGTGTCATTTTACAACCATTGAAACCTAGACTATCAGTTATCAGCGCTTTAAACTGAGGAAATCGAGAATTCCACACAAGATGAGGCATGTTAACACAAAAAGAGTGTACCTTGCTAAGGCGCCTTTTGTGTTGACATGCGTCAAAATGTGCACCGTTTCAGTTTCAACTGGCCGCTGTTGCTCGACATCTTGATGGATTTTAATGCGGTTTGCAGCAAAAGAACCGTCTTTGTCTATAGAACAACTGTTGACTGCGTTTTAGCCGCACCTGGGCATTGGAAACACCCCAAAATGTCACTTTTAGTTGATCAACTGGAAAAAGGTGATAAGGTAGAAAATCTCGAAAAATTCCAAATCTCAAACAAGGAAATTATGGGATAGAAAGGCTATACATGGAAGCAAGTGTCATTTTACAACCATTGAAACCTAGACTATCAGTTATCAGCGCTTTAAACTGAGGAAATCGAGAATTCCACACAAGATGAGGCATGTTAACACAAAAAGAGTGTACCTTGCTAAGGCGCCTTTTGTGTTGACATGCGTCAAAATGTGCACCGTTTCAGTTTCAACTGGCCGCTGTTGCTCGACATCTTGATGGATTTTAATGCGGTTTGCAGCAAAAGAACCGTCTTTGTCTATAGAACAACTGTTGACTGCGTTTTAGCCGCACGTGGGCATTGGAAACACCCCAAAATGTCACTTTTAGTTGATCAACTGGAAAAAGGTGATAAGGTAGAAAATCTCGAAAAATTCCAAATCTCAAACAAGGAAATTATGGGATAGAAAGGCTATACATGGAAGCAAGTGTCATTTTACAACCATTGAAACCTAGACTATCAGTTATCAGCGCTTTAAACTGAGGAAATCGAGAATTCCACACAAGATGAGGCATGTTAACACAAAAAGAGTGTACCTTGCTAAGGCGCCTTTTGTGTTGACATGCCTCAATATGTGCACCGTTTCAGTTTCAACTGGCCGCTGTTGCTCGAAATCTTGATGGATTTTAATGCGGTTTGCAGCAAAAGAACCGTCTTTGTCTATAGAACAACTGTTGACTGTGGTTTAGCCGCACCTGGGCATTGGAAACACCCCAAAATGTCACTTTTAGTTGATCAACTGGAAAAAGGTGATAAGGTAGAAAATCTCGAAAAATTCCAAATCTCAAACAAGGAAATTATGGGATAGAAAGGCTATACATGGAAGCAAGTGTCATTTTACAACCATTGAAACCTAGACTATCAGTTATCAGCGCTTTAAACTGAGGAAATCGAGAATTCCACACAAGATGAGGCATGTTAACACAAAAAGAGTGTACCTTGCTAAGGCGCCTTTTGTGTTGACATGCGTCAAAATGTGCACCGTTTCAGTTTCAACTGGCCGCTGTTGCTCGACATCTTGATGGATTTTAATGCGGTTTGCAGCAAAAGAACCGTCTTTGTCTATAGAACAACTGTTGACTGCGTTTTAGCCGCACCTGGGCATTGGAAACACCCCAAAATGTCACTTTTAGTTGATCAACTGGAAAAAGGTGATAAGGTAGAAAATCTCGAAAAATTCCAAATCTCAAACAAGGAAATTATGGGATAGAAAGGCTATACATGGAAGCAAGTGTCATTTTACAACCATTGAAACCTAGACTATCAGTTATCAGCGCTTTAAACTGAGGAAATCGAGAATTCCACACAAGATGAGGCATGTTAACACAAAAAGAGTGTACCTTGCTAAGGCGCCTTTTGTGTTGACATGCGTCAAAATGTGCACCGTTTCAGTTTCAACTGGCCGCTGTTGCTCGACATCTTGATGGATTTTAATGCGGTTTGCAGCAAAAGAACCATCTTTGTCTATAGAACAACTGTTGACTGCGTTTTAGCCGCACGTGGGCATTGGAAACACCCCAAAATGTCACTTTTAGTTGATCAACTGGAAAAAGGTGATAAGGTAGAAAATCTCGAAAAATTCCAAATCTCAAACAAGGAAATTATGGGATAGAAAGGCTATACATGGAAGCAAGTGTCATTTTACAACCATTGAAACCTAGACTATCAGTTATCAGCGCTTTAAACTGAGGAAATCGAGAATTCCACACAAGATGAGGCATGTTAACACAAAAAGAGTGTACCTTGCTAAGGCGCCTTTTGTGTTGACATGCGTCAAAATGTGCACCGTTTCAGTTTCAACTGGCCGCTGTTGCTCGACATCTTGATGGATTTTAATGCGGTTTGCAGCAAAAGAACCGTCTTTGTCTATAGAAGAACTGTTGACTGCGTTTTAGCCGCACCTGGGCATTGGAAACACCCCAAAATGTCACTTTTAGTTGATCAACTGGAAAAAGGTGATAAGGTAGAAAATCTCGAAAAATTCCAAATCTCAAACAAGGAAATTATGGGATAGAAAGGCTATACATGGAAGCAAGTGTCATTTTACAACCATTGAAACCTAGACTATCAGTTATCAGCGCTTTAAACTGAGGAAATCGAGAATTCCACACAAGATGAGGCATGTTAACACAAAAAGAGTGTACCTTGCTAAGGCGCCTTTTGTGTTGACATGCGTCAAAATGTGCACCGTTTCAGTTTCAACTGGCCGCTGTTGCTCGACATCTTGATGGATTTTAATGCGGTTTGCAGCAAAAGAACCGTCTTTGTCTATAGAACAACTGTTGACTGCGTTTTAGCCGCACCTGGGCATTGGAAACACCCCAAAATGTCACTTTTAGTTGATCAACTGGAAAAAGGTGATAAGGTAGAAAATCTCGAAAAATTCCAAATCTCAAACAAGGAAATTATGGGATAGAAAGGCTATACATGGAAGCAAGTGTCATTTTACAACCATTGAAACCTAGACTATCAGTTATCAGCGCTTTAAACTGAGGAAATCGAGAATTCCACACAAGATGAGGCATGTTAACACAAAAAGAGTGTACCTTGCTAAGGCGCCTTTTGTGTTGACATGCCTCAATATGTGCACCGTTTCAGTTTCAACTGGCCGCTGTTGCTCGACATCTTGATGGATTTTAATGCGGTTTGCAGCAAAAGAACCGTCTTTGTCTATAGAACAACTGTTGACTGCGTTTTAGCCGCACCTGGGCATTGGAAACACCCCAAAATGTCACTTTTAGTTGATCAACTGGAAAAAGGTGATAAGGTAGAAAATCTCGAAAAATTCCAAATCTCAAACAAGGAAATTATGGGATAGAAAGGCTATACATGGAAGCAAGTGTCATTTTACAACCATTGAAACCTAGACTATCAGTTATCAGCGCTTTAAACTGAGGAAATCGAGAATTCCACACAAGATGAGGCATGTTAACACAAAAAGAGTGTACCTTGCTAAGGCGCCTTTTGTGTTGACATGCCTCAAAATGTGCACCGTTTCAGTTTCAACTGGCCGCTGTTGCTCGACATCTTGATGGATTTTAATGCGGTTTGCAGCAAAAGAACCGTCTTTGTCTATAGAACAACTGTTGACTGCGTTTTAGCCGCACGTGGGCATTGGAAACACCCCAAAATGTCACTTTTAGTTGATCAACTGGAAAAAGGTGATAAGGTAGAAAATCTCGAAAAATTCCAAATCTCAAACAAGGAAATTATGGGATAGAAAGGCTATACATGGAAGCAAGTGTCATTTTACAACCATTGAAACCTAGACTATCAGTTATCAGCGCTTTAAACTGAGGAAATCGAGAATTCCACACAAGATGAGGCATGTTAACACAAAAAGAGTGTACCTTGCTAAGGCGCCTTTTGTGTTGACATGCGTCAATATGTGCACCGTTTCAGTTTCAACTGGCCGCTGTTGCTCGAAATCTTGATGGATTTTAATGCGGTTTGCAGCAAAAGAACCGTCTTTGTCTATAGAACAACTGTTGACTGTGGTTTAGCCGCACCTGGGCATTGGAAACACCCCAAAATGTCACTTTTAGTTGATCAACTGGAAAAAGGTGATAAGGTAGAAAATCTCGAAAAATTCCAAATCTCAAACAAGGAAATTATGGGATAGAAAGGCTATACATGGAAGCAAGTGTCATTTTACAACCATTGAAACCTAGACTATCAGTTATCAGCGCTTTAAACTGAGGAAATCGAGAATTCCACACAAGATGAGGCATGTTAACACAAAAAGAGTGTACCTTGCTAAGGCGCCTTTTGTGTTGACATGCGTCAAAATGTGCACCGTTTCAGTTTCAACTGGCCGCTGTTGCTCGACATCTTGATGGATTTTAATGCGGTTTGCAGCAAAAGAACCGTCTTTGTCTATAGAACAACTGTTGACTGCGTTTTAGCCGCACCTGGGCATTGGAAACACCCCAAAATGTCACTTTTAGTTGATCAACTGGAAAAAGGTGATAAGGTAGAAAATCTCGAAAAATTCCAAATCTCAAACAAGGAAATTATGGGATAGAAAGGCTATACATGGAAGCAAGTGTCATTTTACAACCATTGAAACCTAGACTATCAGTTATCAGCGCTTTAAACTGAGGAAATCGAGAATTCCACACAAGATGAGGCATGTTAACACAAAAAGAGTGTACCTTGCTAAGGCGCCTTTTGTGTTGACATGCGTCAAAATGTGCACCGTTTCAGTTTCAACTGGCCGCTGTTGCTCGACATCTTGATGGATTTTAATGCGGTTTGCAGCAAAAGAACCGTCTTTGTCTATAGAACAACTGTTGACTGCGTTTTAGCCGCACGTGGGCATTGGAAACACCCCAAAATGTCACTTTTAGTTGATCAACTGGAAAAAGGTGATAAGGTAGAAAATCTCGAAACATTCCAAATCTCAAACAAGGAAATTATGGGATAGAAAGGCTATACATGGAAGCAAGTGTCATTTTACAACCATTGAAACCTAGACTATCAGTTATCAGCGCTTTAAACTGAGGAAATCGAGAATTCCACACAAGATGAGGCATGTTAACACAAAAAGAGTGTACCTTGCTAAGGCGCCTTTTGTGTTGACATGCGTCAAAATGTGCACCGTTTCAGTTTCAACTGGCCGCTGTTGCTCGACATCTTGATGGATTTTAATGCGGTTTGCAGCAAAAGAACCGTCTTTGTCTATAGAACAACTGTTGACTGCGTTTTAGCCGCACCTGGGCATTGGAAACACCCCAAAATGTCACTTTTAGTTGATCAACTGGAAAAAGGTGATAAGGTAGAAAATCTCGAAAAATTCCAAATCTCAAACAAGGAAATTATGGGATAGAAAGGCTATACATGGAAGCAAGTGTCATTTTACAACCATTGAAACCTAGACTATCAGTTATCAGCGCTTTAAACTGAGGAAATCGAGAATTCCACACAAGATGAGGCATGTTAACACAAAAAGAGTGTACCTTGCTAAGGCGCCTTTTGTGTTGACATGCGTCAAAATGTGCACCGTTTCAGTTTCAACTGGCCGCTGTTGCTCGACATCTTGATGGATTTTAATGCGGTTTGCAGCAAAAGAACCGTCTTTGTCTATAGAACAACTGTTGACTGCGTTTTAGCCGCACGTGGGCATTGGAAACACCCCAAAATGTCACTTTTAGTTGATCAACTGGAAAAAGGTGATAAGGTAGAAAATCTCGAAAAATTCCAAATCTCAAACAAGGAAATTATGGGATAGAAAGGCTATACATGGAAGCAAGTGTCATTTTACAACCATTGAAACCTAGACTATCAGTTATCAGCGCTTTAAACTGAGGAAATCGAGAATTCCACACAAGATGAGGCATGTTAACACAAAAAGAGTGTACCTTGCTAAGGCGCCTTTTGTGTTGACATGCGTCAAAATGTGCACCGTTTCAGTTTCAACTGGCCGCTGTTGCTCGACATCTTGATGGATTTTAATGCGGTTTGCAGCAAAAGAACCGTCTTTGTCTATAGAACAACTGTTGACTGCGTTTTAGCCGCACCTGGGCATTGGAAACACCCCAAAATGTCACTTTTAGTTGATCAACTGGAAAAAGGTGATAAGGTAGAAAATCTCGAAAAATTCCAAATCTCAAACAAGGAAATTATGGGATAGAAAGGCTATACATGGAAGCAAGTGTCATTTTACAACCATTGAAACCTAGACTATCAGTTATCAGCGCTTTAAACTGAGGAAATCGAGAATTCCACACAAGATGAGGCATGTTAACACAAAAAGAGTGTACCTTGCTAAGGCGCCTTTTGTGTTGACATGCGTCAAAATGTGCACCGTTTCAGTTTCAACTGGCCGCTGTTGCTCGACATCTTGATGGATTTTAATGCGGTTTGCAGCAAAAGAACCGTCTTTGTCTATAGAACAACTGTTGACTGCGTTTTAGCCGCACCTGGGCATTGGAAACACCCCAAAATGTCACTTTTAGTTGATCAACTGGAAAAAGGTGATAAGGTAGAAAATCTCGAAAAATTCCAAATCTCAAACAAGGAAATTATGGGATAGAAAGGCTATACATGGAAGCAAGTGTCATTTTACAACCATTGAAACCTAGACTATTAGTTATCAGCGCTTTAAACTGAGGAAATCGAGAATTCCACACAAGATGAGGCATGTTAACACAAAAAGAGTGTACCTTGCTAAGGCGCCTTTTGTGTTGACATGCGTCAATATGTGCACCGTTTCAGTTTCAACTGGCCGCTGTTGCTCGACATCTTGATGGATTTTAATGCGGTTTGCAGCAAAAGAACCGTCTTTGTCTATAGAACAACTGTTGACTGCGTTTTAGCCGCACCTGGGCATTGGAAACACCCCAAAATGTCACTTTTAGTTGATCAACTGGAAAAAGGTGATAAGGTAGAAAATCTCGAAAAATTCCAAATCTCAAACAAGGAAATTATGGGATAGAAAGGCTATACATGGAAGCAAGTGTCATTTTACAACCATTGAAACCTAGACTATCAGTTATCAGCGCTTTAAACTGAGGAAATCGAGAATTCCACACAAGATGAGGCATGTTAACACAAAAAGAGTGTACCTTGCTAAGGCGCCTTTTGTGTTGACATGCGTCAAAATGTGCACCGTTTCAGTTTCAACTGGCCGCTGTTGCTCGACATCTTGATGGATTTTAATGCGGTTTGCAGCAAAAGAACCGTCTTTCTCTATAGAACAACTGTTGACTGCGTTTTAGCCGCACCTGGGCATTGGAAACACCCCAAAATGTCACTTTTAGTTGATCAACTGGAAAAAGGTGATAAGGTAGAAAATCTCGAAAAATTCCAAATCTCAAACAAGGAAATTATGGGATAGAAAGGCTATACATGGAAGCAAGTGTCATTTTACAACCATTGAAACCTAGACTATCAGTTATCAGCGCTTTAAACTGAGGAAATCGAGAATTCCACACAAGATGAGGCATGTTAACACAAAAAGAGTGTACCTTGCTAAGGCGCCTTTTGTGTTGACATGCGTCAAAATGTGCACCGTTTCAGTTTCAACTGGCCGCTGTTGCTCGACATCTTGATGGATTTTAATGCGGTTTGCAGCAAAAGAACCGTCTTTGTCTATAGAACAACTGTTGACTGTGGTTTAGCCGCACCTGGGCATTGGAAACACCCCAAAATGTCACTTTTAGTTGATCAACTGGAAAAAGGTGATAAGGTAGAAAATCTCGAAAAATTCCAAATCTCAAACAAGGAAATTATGGGATAGAAAGGCTATACATGGAAGCAAGTGTCATTTTACAACCATTGAAACCTAGACTATCAGTTATCAGCGCTTTAAACTGAGGAAATCGAGAATTCCACACAAGATGAGGCATGTTAACACAAAAAGAGTGTACCTTGCTAAGGCGCCTTTTGTGTTGACATGCGTCAATATGTGCACCGTTTCAGTTTCAACTGGCCGCTGTTGCTCGAAATCTTGATGGATTTTAATGCGGTTTGCAGCAAAAGAACCGTCTTTGTCTATAGAACAACTGTTGACTGTGGTTTAGCCGCACCTGGGCATTGGAAACACCCCAAAATGTCACTTTTAGTTGATCAACTGGAAAAAGGTGATAAGGTAGAAAATCTCGAAAAATTCCAAATCTCAAACAAGGAAATTATGGGATAGAAAGGCTATACATGGAAGCAAGTGTCATTTTACAACCATTGAAACCTAGACTATCAGTTATCAGCGCTTTAAACTGAGGAAATCGAGAATTCCACACAAGATGAGGCATGTTAACACAAAAAGAGTGTACCTTGCTAAGGCGCCTTTTGTGTTGACATGCGTCAATATGTGCACCGTTTCAGTTTCAACTGGCCGCTGTTGCTCGAAATCTTGATGGATTTTAATGCGGTTTGCAGCAAAAGAACCGTCTTTGTCTATAGAACAACTGTTGACTGTGGTTTAGCCGCACCTGGGCATTGGAAACACCCCAAAATGTCACTTTTAGTTGATCAACTGGAAAAAGGTGATAAGGTAGAAAATCTCGAAAAATTCCAAATCTCAAACAAGGAAATTATGGGATAGAAAGGCTATACATGGAAGCAAGTGTCATTTTACAACCATTGAAACCTAGACTATCAGTTATCAGCGCTTTAAACTGAGGAAATCGAGAATTCCACACAAGATGAGGCATGTTAACACAAAAAGAGTGTACCTTGCTAAGGCGCCTTTTGTGTTGACATGCGTCAATATGTGCACCGTTTCAGTTTCAACTGGCCGCTGTTGCTCGAAATCTTGATGGATTTTAATGCGGTTTGCAGCAAAAGAACCGTCTTTGTCTATAGAACAACTGTTGACTGTGGTTTAGCCGCACCTGGGCATTGGAAACACCCCAAAATGTCACTTTTAGTTGATCAACTGGAAAAAGGTGATAAGGTAGAAAATCTCGAAAAATTCCAAATCTCAAACAAGGAAATTATGGGATAGAAAGGCTATACATGGAAGCAAGTGTCATTTTACAACCATTGAAACCTAGACTATCAGTTATCAGCGCTTTAAACTGAGGAAATCGAGAATTCCACACAAGATGAGGCATGTTAACACAAAAAGAGTGTACCTTGCTAAGGCGCCTTTTGTGTTGACATGCGTCAATATGTGCACCGTTTCAGTTTCAACTGGCCGCTGTTGCTCGAAATCTTGATGGATTTTAATGCGGTTTGCAGCAAAAGAACCGTCTTTGTCTATAGAACAACTGTTGACTGTGGTTTAGCCGCACCTGGGCATTGGAAACACCCCAAAATGTCACTTTTAGTTGATCAACTGGAAAAAGGTGATAAGGTAGAAAATCTCGAAAAATTCCAAATCTCAAACAAGGAAATTATGGGATAGAAAGGCTATACATGGAAGCAAGTGTCATTTTACAACCATTGAAACCTAGACTATCAGTTATCAGCGCTTTAAACTGAGGAAATCGAGAATTCCACACAAGATGAGGCATGTTAACACAAAAAGAGTGTACCTTGCTAAGGCGCCTTTTGTGTTGACATGCGTCAATATGTGCACCGTTTCAGTTTCAACTGGCCGCTGTTGCTCGAAATCTTGATGGATTTTAATGCGGTTTGCAGCAAAAGAACCGTCTTTGTCTATAGAACAACTGTTGACTGTGGTTTAGCCGCACCTGGGCATTGGAAACACCCCAAAATGTCACTTTTAGTTGATCAACTGGAAAAAGGTGATAAGGTAGAAAATCTCGAAAAATTCCAAATCTCAAACAAGGAAATTATGGGATAGAAAGGCTATACATGGAAGCAAGTGTCATTTTACAACCATTGAAACCTAGACTATCAGTTATCAGCGCTTTAAACTGAGGAAATCGAGAATTCCACACAAGATGAGGCATGTTAACACAAAAAGAGTGTACCTTGCTAAGGCGCCTTTTGTGTTGACATGCGTCAATATGTGCACCGTTTCAGTTTCAACTGGCCGCTGTTGCTCGAAATCTTGATGGATTTTAATGCGGTTTGCAGCAAAAGAACCGTCTTTGTCTATAGAACAACTGTTGACTGTGGTTTAGCCGCACCTGGGCATTGGAAACACCCCAAAATGTCACTTTTAGTTGATCAACTGGAAAAAGGTGATAAGGTAGAAAATCTCGAAAAATTCCAAATCTCAAACAAGGAAATTATGGGATAGAAAGGCTATACATGGAAGCAAGTGTCATTTTACAACCATTGAAACCTAGACTATCAGTTATCAGCGCTTTAAACTGAGGAAATCGAGAATTCCACACAAGATGAGGCATGTTAACACAAAAAGAGTGTACCTTGCTAAGGCGCCTTTTGTGTTGACATGCGTCAATATGTGCACCGTTTCAGTTTCAACTGGCCGCTGTTGCTCGAAATCTTGATGGATTTTAATGCGGTTTGCAGCAAAAGAACCGTCTTTGTCTATAGAACAACTGTTGACTGTGGTTTAGCCGCACCTGGGCATTGGAAACACCCCAAAATGTCACTTTTAGTTGATCAACTGGAAAAAGGTGATAAGGTAGAAAATCTCGAAAAATTCCAAATCTCAAACAAGGAAATTATGGGATAGAAAGGCTATACATGGAAGCAAGTGTCATTTTACAACCATTGAAACCTAGACTATCAGTTATCAGCGCTTTAAACTGAGGAAATCGAGAATTCCACACAAGATGAGGCATGTTAACACAAAAAGAGTGTACCTTGCTAAGGCGCCTTTTGTGTTGACATGCGTCAATATGTGCACCGTTTCAGTTTCAACTGGCCGCTGTTGCTCGAAATCTTGATGGATTTTAATGCGGTTTGCAGCAAAAGAACCGTCTTTGTCTATAGAACAACTGTTGACTGTGGTTTAGCCGCACCTGGGCATTGGAAACACCCCAAAATGTCACTTTTAGTTGATCAACTGGAAAAAGGTGATAAGGTAGAAAATCTCGAAAAATTCCAAATCTCAAACAAGGAAATTATGGGATAGAAAGGCTATACATGGAAGCAAGTGTCATTTTACAACCATTGAAACCTAGACTATCAGTTATCAGCGCTTTAAACTGAGGAAATCGAGAATTCCACACAAGATGAGGCATGTTAACACAAAAAGAGTGTACCTTGCTAAGGCGCCTTTTGTGTTGACATGCGTCAATATGTGCACCGTTTCAGTTTCAACTGGCCGCTGTTGCTCGAAATCTTGATGGATTTTAATGCGGTTTGCAGCAAAAGAACCGTCTTTGTCTATAGAACAACTGTTGACTGTGGTTTAGCCGCACCTGGGCATTGGAAACACCCCAAAATGTCACTTTTAGTTGATCAACTGGAAAAAGGTGATAAGGTAGAAAATCTCGAAAAATTCCAAATCTCAAACAAGGAAATTATGGGATAGAAAGGCTATACATGGAAGCAAGTGTCATTTTACAACCATTGAAACCTAGACTATCAGTTATCAGCGCTTTAAACTGAGGAAATCGAGAATTCCACACAAGATGAGGCATGTTAACACAAAAAGAGTGTACCTTGCTAAGGCGCCTTTTGTGTTGACATGCGTCAATATGTGCACCGTTTCAGTTTCAACTGGCCGCTGTTGCTCGAAATCTTGATGGATTTTAATGCGGTTTGCAGCAAAAGAACCGTCTTTGTCTATAGAACAACTGTTGACTGTGGTTTAGCCGCACCTGGGCATTGGAAACACCCCAAAATGTCACTTTTAGTTGATCAACTGGAAAAAGGTGATAAGGTAGAAAATCTCGAAAAATTCCAAATCTCAAACAAGGAAATTATGGGATAGAAAGGCTATACATGGAAGCAAGTGTCATTTTACAACCATTGAAACCTAGACTATCAGTTATCAGCGCTTTAAACTGAGGAAATCGAGAATTCCACACAAGATGAGGCATGTTAACACAAAAAGAGTGTACCTTGCTAAGGCGCCTTTTGTGTTGACATGCGTCAATATGTGCACCGTTTCAGTTTCAACTGGCCGCTGTTGCTCGAAATCTTGATGGATTTTAATGCGGTTTGCAGCAAAAGAACCGTCTTTGTCTATAGAACAACTGTTGACTGCGTTTTAGCCGCACCTGGGCATTGGAAACACCCCAAAATGTCACTTTTAGTTGATCAACTGGAAAAAGGTGATAAGGTAGAAAATCTCGAAAAATTCCAAATCTCAAACAAGGAAATTATGGGATAGAAAGGCTATACATGGAAGCAAGTGTCATTTTACAACCATTGAAACCTAGACTATCAGTTATCAGCGCTTTAAACTGAGGAAATCGAGAATTCCACACAAGATGAGGCATGTTAACACAAAAAGAGTGTACCTTGCTAAGGCGCCTTTTGTGTTGACATGCGTCAAAATGTGCACCGTTTCAGTTTCAACTGGCCGCTGTTGCTCGACATCTTGATGGATTTTAATGCGGTTTGCAGCAAAAGAACCGTCTTTCTCTATAGAACAACTGTTGACTGCGTTTTAGCCGCACCTGGGCATTGGAAACACCCCAAAATGTCACTTTTAGTTGATCAACTGGAAAAAGGTGATAAGGTAGAAAATCTCGAAAAATTCCAAATCTCAAACAAGGAAATTATGGGATAGAAAGGCTATACATGGAAGCAAGTGTCATTTTACAACCATTGAAACCTAGACTATCAGTTATCAGCGCTTTAAACTGAGGAAATCGAGAATTCCACACAAGATGAGGCATGTTAACACAAAAAGAGTGTACCTTGCTAAGGCGCCTTTTGTGTTGACATGCGTCAAAATGTGCACCGTTTCAGTTTCAACTGGCCGCTGTTGCTCGACATCTTGATGGATTTTAATGCGGTTTGCAGCAAAAGAACCGTCTTTGTCTATAGAACAACTGTTGACTGTGGTTTAGCCGCACCTGGGCATTGGAAACACCCCAAAATGTCACTTTTAGTTGATCAACTGGAAAAAGGTGATAAGGTAGAAAATCTCGAAAAATTCCAAATCTCAAACAAGGAAATTATGGGATAGAAAGGCTATACATGGAAGCAAGTGTCATTTTACAACCATTGAAACCTAGACTATCAGTTATCAGCGCTTTAAACTGAGGAAATCGAGAATTCCACACAAGATGAGGCATGTTAACACAAAAAGAGTGTACCTTGCTAAGGCGCCTTTTGTGTTGACATGCGTCAATATGTGCACCGTTTCAGTTTCAACTGGCCGCTGTTGCTCGAAATCTTGATGGATTTTAATGCGGTTTGCAGCAAAAGAACCGTCTTTGTCTATAGAACAACTGTTGACTGTGGTTTAGCCGCACCTGGGCATTGGAAACACCCCAAAATGTCACTTTTAGTTGATCAACTGGAAAAAGGTGATAAGGTAGAAAATCTCGAAAAATTCCAAATCTCAAACAAGGAAATTATGGGATAGAAAGGCTATACATGGAAGCAAGTGTCATTTTACAACCATTGAAACCTAGACTATCAGTTATCAGCGCTTTAAACTGAGGAAATCGAGAATTCCACACAAGATGAGGCATGTTAACACAAAAAGAGTGTACCTTGCTAAGGCGCCTTTTGTGTTGACATGCGTCAATATGTGCACCGTTTCAGTTTCAACTGGCCGCTGTTGCTCGAAATCTTGATGGATTTTAATGCGGTTTGCAGCAAAAGAACCGTCTTTGTCTATAGAACAACTGTTGACTGTGGTTTAGCCGCACCTGGGCATTGGAAACACCCCAAAATGTCACTTTTAGTTGATCAACTGGAAAAAGGTGATAAGGTAGAAAATCTCGAAAAATTCCAAATCTCAAACAAGGAAATTATGGGATAGAAAGGCTATACATGGAAGCAAGTGTCATTTTACAACCATTGAAACCTAGACTATCAGTTATCAGCGCTTTAAACTGAGGAAATCGAGAATTCCACACAAGATGAGGCATGTTAACACAAAAAGAGTGTACCTTGCTAAGGCGCCTTTTGTGTTGACATGCGTCAATATGTGCACCGTTTCAGTTTCAACTGGCCGCTGTTGCTCGAAATCTTGATGGATTTTAATGCGGTTTGCAGCAAAAGAACCGTCTTTGTCTATAGAACAACTGTTGACTGTGGTTTAGCCGCACCTGGGCATTGGAAACACCCCAAAATGTCACTTTTAGTTGATCAACTGGAAAAAGGTGATAAGGTAGAAAATCTCGAAAAATTCCAAATCTCAAACAAGGAAATTATGGGATAGAAAGGCTATACATGGAAGCAAGTGTCATTTTACAACCATTGAAACCTAGACTATCAGTTATCAGCGCTTTAAACTGAGGAAATCGAGAATTCCACACAAGATGAGGCATGTTAACACAAAAAGAGTGTACCTTGCTAAGGCGCCTTTTGTGTTGACATGCGTCAATATGTGCACCGTTTCAGTTTCAACTGGCCGCTGTTGCTCGAAATCTTGATGGATTTTAATGCGGTTTGCAGCAAAAGAACCGTCTTTGTCTATAGAACAACTGTTGACTGTGGTTTAGCCGCACCTGGGCATTGGAAACACCCCAAAATGTCACTTTTAGTTGATCAACTGGAAAAAGGTGATAAGGTAGAAAATCTCGAAAAATTCCAAATCTCAAACAAGGAAATTATGGGATAGAAAGGCTATACATGGAAGCAAGTGTCATTTTACAACCATTGAAACCTAGACTATCAGTTATCAGCGCTTTAAACTGAGGAAATCGAGAATTCCACACAAGATGAGGCATGTTAACACAAAAAGAGTGTACCTTGCTAAGGCGCCTTTTGTGTTGACATGCGTCAATATGTGCACCGTTTCAGTTTCAACTGGCCGCTGTTGCTCGAAATCTTGATGGATTTTAATGCGGTTTGCAGCAAAAGAACCGTCTTTGTCTATAGAACAACTGTTGACTGTGGTTTAGCCGCACCTGGGCATTGGAAACACCCCAAAATGTCACTTTTAGTTGATCAACTGGAAAAAGGTGATAAGGTAGAAAATCTCGAAAAATTCCAAATCTCAAACAAGGAAATTATGGGATAGAAAGGCTATACATGGAAGCAAGTGTCATTTTACAACCATTGAAACCTAGACTATCAGTTATCAGCGCTTTAAACTGAGGAAATCGAGAATTCCACACAAGATGAGGCATGTTAACACAAAAAGAGTGTACCTTGCTAAGGCGCCTTTTGTGTTGACATGCGTCAATATGTGCACCGTTTCAGTTTCAACTGGCCGCTGTTGCTCGAAATCTTGATGGATTTTAATGCGGTTTGCAGCAAAAGAACCGTCTTTGTCTATAGAACAACTGTTGACTGTGGTTTAGCCGCACCTGGGCATTGGAAACACCCCAAAATGTCACTTTTAGTTGATCAACTGGAAAAAGGTGATAAGGTAGAAAATCTCGAAAAATTCCAAATCTCAAACAAGGAAATTATGGGATAGAAAGGCTATACATGGAAGCAAGTGTCATTTTACAACCATTGAAACCTAGACTATCAGTTATCAGCGCTTTAAACTGAGGAAATCGAGAATTCCACACAAGATGAGGCATGTTAACACAAAAAGAGTGTACCTTGCTAAGGCGCCTTTTGTGTTGACATGCGTCAATATGTGCACCGTTTCAGTTTCAACTGGCCGCTGTTGCTCGAAATCTTGATGGATTTTAATGCGGTTTGCAGCAAAAGAACCGTCTTTGTCTATAGAACAACTGTTGACTGTGGTTTAGCCGCACCTGGGCATTGGAAACACCCCAAAATGTCACTTTTAGTTGATCAACTGGAAAAAGGTGATAAGGTAGAAAATCTCGAAAAATTCCAAATCTCAAACAAGGAAATTATGGGATAGAAAGGCTATACATGGAAGCAAGTGTCATTTTACAACCATTGAAACCTAGACTATCAGTTATCAGCGCTTTAAACTGAGGAAATCGAGAATTCCACACAAGATGAGGCATGTTAACACAAAAAGAGTGTACCTTGCTAAGGCGCCTTTTGTGTTGACATGCGTCAATATGTGCACCGTTTCAGTTTCAACTGGCCGCTGTTGCTCGAAATCTTGATGGATTTTAATGCGGTTTGCAGCAAAAGAACCGTCTTTGTCTATAGAACAACTGTTGACTGTGGTTTAGCCGCACCTGGGCATTGGAAACACCCCAAAATGTCACTTTTAGTTGATCAACTGGAAAAAGGTGATAAGGTAGAAAATCTCGAAAAATTCCAAATCTCAAACAAGGAAATTATGGGATAGAAAGGCTATACATGGAAGCAAGTGTCATTTTACAACCATTGAAACCTAGACTATCAGTTATCAGCGCTTTAAACTGAGGAAATCGAGAATTCCACACAAGATGAGGCATGTTAACACAAAAAGAGTGTACCTTGCTAAGGCGCCTTTTGTGTTGACATGCGTCAATATGTGCACCGTTTCAGTTTCAACTGGCCGCTGTTGCTCGAAATCTTGATGGATTTTAATGCGGTTTGCAGCAAAAGAACCGTCTTTGTCTATAGAACAACTGTTGACTGTGGTTTAGCCGCACCTGGGCATTGGAAACACCCCAAAATGTCACTTTTAGTTGATCAACTGGAAAAAGGTGATAAGGTAGAAAATCTCGAAAAATTCCAAATCTCAAACAAGGAAATTATGGGATAGAAAGGCTATACATGGAAGCAAGTGTCATTTTACAACCATTGAAACCTAGACTATCAGTTATCAGCGCTTTAAACTGAGGAAATCGAGAATTCCACACAAGATGAGGCATGTTAACACAAAAAGAGTGTACCTTGCTAAGGCGCCTTTTGTGTTGACATGCGTCAATATGTGCACCGTTTCAGTTTCAACTGGCCGCTGTTGCTCGAAATCTTGATGGATTTTAATGCGGTTTGCAGCAAAAGAACCGTCTTTGTCTATAGAACAACTGTTGACTGTGGTTTAGCCGCACCTGGGCATTGGAAACACCCCAAAATGTCACTTTTAGTTGATCAACTGGAAAAAGGTGATAAGGTAGAAAATCTCGAAAAATTCCAAATCTCAAACAAGGAAATTATGGGATAGAAAGGCTATACATGGAAGCAAGTGTCATTTTACAACCATTGAAACCTAGACTATCAGTTATCAGCGCTTTAAACTGAGGAAATCGAGAATTCCACACAAGATGAGGCATGTTAACACAAAAAGAGTGTACCTTGCTAAGGCGCCTTTTGTGTTGACATGCGTCAATATGTGCACCGTTTCAGTTTCAACTGGCCGCTGTTGCTCGAAATCTTGATGGATTTTAATGCGGTTTGCAGCAAAAGAACCGTCTTTGTCTATAGAACAACTGTTGACTGTGGTTTAGCCGCACCTGGGCATTGGAAACACCCCAAAATGTCACTTTTAGTTGATCAACTGGAAAAAGGTGATAAGGTAGAAAATCTCGAAAAATTCCAAATCTCAAACAAGGAAATTATGGGATAGAAAGGCTATACATGGAAGCAAGTGTCATTTTACAACCATTGAAACCTAGACTATCAGTTATCAGCGCTTTAAACTGAGGAAATCGAGAATTCCACACAAGATGAGGCATGTTAACACAAAAAGAGTGTACCTTGCTAAGGCGCCTTTTGTGTTGACATGCGTCAATATGTGCACCGTTTCAGTTTCAACTGGCCGCTGTTGCTCGAAATCTTGATGGATTTTAATGCGGTTTGCAGCAAAAGAACCGTCTTTGTCTATAGAACAACTGTTGACTGTGGTTTAGCCGCACCTGGGCATTGGAAACACCCCAAAATGTCACTTTTAGTTGATCAACTGGAAAAAGGTGATAAGGTAGAAAATCTCGAAAAATTCCAAATCTCAAACAAGGAAATTATGGGATAGAAAGGCTATACATGGAAGCAAGTGTCATTTTACAACCATTGAAACCTAGACTATCAGTTATCAGCGCTTTAAACTGAGGAAATCGAGAATTCCACACAAGATGAGGCATGTTAACACAAAAAGAGTGTACCTTGCTAAGGCGCCTTTTGTGTTGACATGCGTCAATATGTGCACCGTTTCAGTTTCAACTGGCCGCTGTTGCTCGAAATCTTGATGGATTTTAATGCGGTTTGCAGCAAAAGAACCGTCTTTGTCTATAGAACAACTGTTGACTGTGGTTTAGCCGCACCTGGGCATTGGAAACACCCCAAAATGTCACTTTTAGTTGATCAACTGGAAAAAGGTGATAAGGTAGAAAATCTCGAAAAATTCCAAATCTCAAACAAGGAAATTATGGGATAGAAAGGCTATACATGGAAGCAAGTGTCATTTTACAACCATTGAAACCTAGACTATCAGTTATCAGCGCTTTAAACTGAGGAAATCGAGAATTCCACACAAGATGAGGCATGTTAACACAAAAAGAGTGTACCTTGCTAAGGCGCCTTTTGTGTTGACATGCGTCAATATGTGCACCGTTTCAGTTTCAACTGGCCGCTGTTGCTCGAAATCTTGATGGATTTTAATGCGGTTTGCAGCAAAAGAACCGTCTTTGTCTATAGAACAACTGTTGACTGTGGTTTAGCCGCACCTGGGCATTGGAAACACCCCAAAATGTCACTTTTAGTTGATCAACTGGAAAAAGGTGATAAGGTAGAAAATCTCGAAAAATTCCAAATCTCAAACAAGGAAATTATGGGATAGAAAGGCTATACATGGAAGCAAGTGTCATTTTACAACCATTGAAACCTAGACTATCAGTTATCAGCGCTTTAAACTGAGGAAATCGAGAATTCCACACAAGATGAGGCATGTTAACACAAAAAGAGTGTACCTTGCTAAGGCGCCTTTTGTGTTGACATGCGTCAATATGTGCACCGTTTCAGTTTCAACTGGCCGCTGTTGCTCGAAATCTTGATGGATTTTAATGCGGTTTGCAGCAAAAGAACCGTCTTTGTCTATAGAACAACTGTTGACTGTGGTTTAGCCGCACCTGGGCATTGGAAACACCCCAAAATGTCACTTTTAGTTGATCAACTGGAAAAAGGTGATAAGGTAGAAAATCTCGAAAAATTCCAAATCTCAAACAAGGAAATTATGGGATAGAAAGGCTATACATGGAAGCAAGTGTCATTTTACAACCATTGAAACCTAGACTATCAGTTATCAGCGCTTTAAACTGAGGAAATCGAGAATTCCACACAAGATGAGGCATGTTAACACAAAAAGAGTGTACCTTGCTAAGGCGCCTTTTGTGTTGACATGCGTCAATATGTGCACCGTTTCAGTTTCAACTGGCCGCTGTTGCTCGAAATCTTGATGGATTTTAATGCGGTTTGCAGCAAAAGAACCGTCTTTGTCTATAGAACAACTGTTGACTGTGGTTTAGCCGCACCTGGGCATTGGAAACACCCCAAAATGTCACTTTTAGTTGATCAACTGGAAAAAGGTGATAAGGTAGAAAATCTCGAAAAATTCCAAATCTCAAACAAGGAAATTATGGGATAGAAAGGCTATACATGGAAGCAAGTGTCATTTTACAACCATTGAAACCTAGACTATCAGTTATCAGCGCTTTAAACTGAGGAAATCGAGAATTCCACACAAGATGAGGCATGTTAACACAAAAAGAGTGTACCTTGCTAAGGCGCCTTTTGTGTTGACATGCGTCAATATGTGCACCGTTTCAGTTTCAACTGGCCGCTGTTGCTCGAAATCTTGATGGATTTTAATGCGGTTTGCAGCAAAAGAACCGTCTTTGTCTATAGAACAACTGTTGACTGTGGTTTAGCCGCACCTGGGCATTGGAAACACCCCAAAATGTCACTTTTAGTTGATCAACTGGAAAAAGGTGATAAGGTAGAAAATCTCGAAAAATTCCAAATCTCAAACAAGGAAATTATGGGATAGAAAGGCTATACATGGAAGCAAGTGTCATTTTACAACCATTGAAACCTAGACTATCAGTTATCAGCGCTTTAAACTGAGGAAATCGAGAATTCCACACAAGATGAGGCATGTTAACACAAAAAGAGTGTACCTTGCTAAGGCGCCTTTTGTGTTGACATGCGTCAATATGTGCACCGTTTCAGTTTCAACTGGCCGCTGTTGCTCGAAATCTTGATGGATTTTAATGCGGTTTGCAGCAAAAGAACCGTCTTTGTCTATAGAACAACTGTTGACTGTGGTTTAGCCGCACCTGGGCATTGGAAACACCCCAAAATGTCACTTTTAGTTGATCAACTGGAAAAAGGTGATAAGGTAGAAAATCTCGAAAAATTCCAAATCTCAAACAAGGAAATTATGGGATAGAAAGGCTATACATGGAAGCAAGTGTCATTTTACAACCATTGAAACCTAGACTATCAGTTATCAGCGCTTTAAACTGAGGAAATCGAGAATTCCACACAAGATGAGGCATGTTAACACAAAAAGAGTGTACCTTGCTAAGGCGCCTTTTGTGTTGACATGCGTCAATATGTGCACCGTTTCAGTTTCAACTGGCCGCTGTTGCTCGAAATCTTGATGGATTTTAATGCGGTTTGCAGCAAAAGAACCGTCTTTGTCTATAGAACAACTGTTGACTGTGGTTTAGCCGCACCTGGGCATTGGAAACACCCCAAAATGTCACTTTTAGTTGATCAACTGGAAAAAGGTGATAAGGTAGAAAATCTCGAAAAATTCCAAATCTCAAACAAGGAAATTATGGGATAGAAAGGCTATACATGGAAGCAAGTGTCATTTTACAACCATTGAAACCTAGACTATCAGTTATCAGCGCTTTAAACTGAGGAAATCGAGAATTCCACACAAGATGAGGCATGTTAACACAAAAAGAGTGTACCTTGCTAAGGCGCCTTTTGTGTTGACATGCGTCAATATGTGCACCGTTTCAGTTTCAACTGGCCGCTGTTGCTCGAAATCTTGATGGATTTTAATGCGGTTTGCAGCAAAAGAACCGTCTTTGTCTATAGAACAACTGTTGACTGTGGTTTAGCCGCACCTGGGCATTGGAAACACCCCAAAATGTCACTTTTAGTTGATCAACTGGAAAAAGGTGATAAGGTAGAAAATCTCGAAAAATTCCAAATCTCAAACAAGGAAATTATGGGATAGAAAGGCTATACATGGAAGCAAGTGTCATTTTACAACCATTGAAACCTAGACTATCAGTTATCAGCGCTTTAAACTGAGGAAATCGAGAATTCCACACAAGATGAGGCATGTTAACACAAAAAGAGTGTACCTTGCTAAGGCGCCTTTTGTGTTGACATGCGTCAATATGTGCACCGTTTCAGTTTCAACTGGCCGCTGTTGCTCGAAATCTTGATGGATTTTAATGCGGTTTGCAGCAAAAGAACCGTCTTTGTCTATAGAACAACTGTTGACTGTGGTTTAGCCGCACCTGGGCATTGGAAACACCCCAAAATGTCACTTTTAGTTGATCAACTGGAAAAAGGTGATAAGGTAGAAAATCTCGAAAAATTCCAAATCTCAAACAAGGAAATTATGGGATAGAAAGGCTATACATGGAAGCAAGTGTCATTTTACAACCATTGAAACCTAGACTATCAGTTATCAGCGCTTTAAACTGAGGAAATCGAGAATTCCACACAAGATGAGGCATGTTAACACAAAAAGAGTGTACCTTGCTAAGGCGCCTTTTGTGTTGACATGCGTCAATATGTGCACCGTTTCAGTTTCAACTGGCCGCTGTTGCTCGAAATCTTGATGGATTTTAATGCGGTTTGCAGCAAAAGAACCGTCTTTGTCTATAGAACAACTGTTGACTGTGGTTTAGCCGCACCTGGGCATTGGAAACACCCCAAAATGTCACTTTTAGTTGATCAACTGGAAAAAGGTGATAAGGTAGAAAATCTCGAAAAATTCCAAATCTCAAACAAGGAAATTATGGGATAGAAAGGCTATACATGGAAGCAAGTGTCATTTTACAACCATTGAAACCTAGACTATCAGTTATCAGCGCTTTAAACTGAGGAAATCGAGAATTCCACACAAGATGAGGCATGTTAACACAAAAAGAGTGTACCTTGCTAAGGCGCCTTTTGTGTTGACATGCGTCAATATGTGCACCGTTTCAGTTTCAACTGGCCGCTGTTGCTCGAAATCTTGATGGATTTTAATGCGGTTTGCAGCAAAAGAACCGTCTTTGTCTATAGAACAACTGTTGACTGTGGTTTAGCCGCACCTGGGCATTGGAAACACCCCAAAATGTCACTTTTAGTTGATCAACTGGAAAAAGGTGATAAGGTAGAAAATCTCGAAAAATTCCAAATCTCAAACAAGGAAATTATGGGATAGAAAGGCTATACATGGAAGCAAGTGTCATTTTACAACCATTGAAACCTAGACTATCAGTTATCAGCGCTTTAAACTGAGGAAATCGAGAATTCCACACAAGATGAGGCATGTTAACACAAAAAGAGTGTACCTTGCTAAGGCGCCTTTTGTGTTGACATGCGTCAATATGTGCACCGTTTCAGTTTCAACTGGCCGCTGTTGCTCGAAATCTTGATGGATTTTAATGCGGTTTGCAGCAAAAGAACCGTCTTTGTCTATAGAACAACTGTTGACTGTGGTTTAGCCGCACCTGGGCATTGGAAACACCCCAAAATGTCACTTTTAGTTGATCAACTGGAAAAAGGTGATAAGGTAGAAAATCTCGAAAAATTCCAAATCTCAAACAAGGAAATTATGGGATAGAAAGGCTATACATGGAAGCAAGTGTCATTTTACAACCATTGAAACCTAGACTATCAGTTATCAGCGCTTTAAACTGAGGAAATCGAGAATTCCACACAAGATGAGGCATGTTAACACAAAAAGAGTGTACCTTGCTAAGGCGCCTTTTGTGTTGACATGCGTCAATATGTGCACCGTTTCAGTTTCAACTGGCCGCTGTTGCTCGAAATCTTGATGGATTTTAATGCGGTTTGCAGCAAAAGAACCGTCTTTGTCTATAGAACAACTGTTGACTGTGGTTTAGCCGCACCTGGGCATTGGAAACACCCCAAAATGTCACTTTTAGTTGATCAACTGGAAAAAGGTGATAAGGTAGAAAATCTCGAAAAATTCCAAATCTCAAACAAGGAAATTATGGGATAGAAAGGCTATACATGGAAGCAAGTGTCATTTTACAACCATTGAAACCTAGACTATCAGTTATCAGCGCTTTAAACTGAGGAAATCGAGAATTCCACACAAGATGAGGCATGTTAACACAAAAAGAGTGTACCTTGCTAAGGCGCCTTTTGTGTTGACATGCGTCAATATGTGCACCGTTTCAGTTTCAACTGGCCGCTGTTGCTCGAAATCTTGATGGATTTTAATGCGGTTTGCAGCAAAAGAACCGTCTTTGTCTATAGAACAACTGTTGACTGTGGTTTAGCCGCACCTGGGCATTGGAAACACCCCAAAATGTCACTTTTAGTTGATCAACTGGAAAAAGGTGATAAGGTAGAAAATCTCGAAAAATTCCAAATCTCAAACAAGGAAATTATGGGATAGAAAGGCTATACATGGAAGCAAGTGTCATTTTACAACCATTGAAACCTAGACTATCAGTTATCAGCGCTTTAAACTGAGGAAATCGAGAATTCCACACAAGATGAGGCATGTTAACACAAAAAGAGTGTACCTTGCTAAGGCGCCTTTTGTGTTGACATGCGTCAATATGTGCACCGTTTCAGTTTCAACTGGCCGCTGTTGCTCGAAATCTTGATGGATTTTAATGCGGTTTGCAGCAAAAGAACCGTCTTTGTCTATAGAACAACTGTTGACTGTGGTTTAGCCGCACCTGGGCATTGGAAACACCCCAAAATGTCACTTTTAGTTGATCAACTGGAAAAAGGTGATAAGGTAGAAAATCTCGAAAAATTCCAAATCTCAAACAAGGAAATTATGGGATAGAAAGGCTATACATGGAAGCAAGTGTCATTTTACAACCATTGAAACCTAGACTATCAGTTATCAGCGCTTTAAACTGAGGAAATCGAGAATTCCACACAAGATGAGGCATGTTAACACAAAAAGAGTGTACCTTGCTAAGGCGCCTTTTGTGTTGACATGCGTCAATATGTGCACCGTTTCAGTTTCAACTGGCCGCTGTTGCTCGAAATCTTGATGGATTTTAATGCGGTTTGCAGCAAAAGAACCGTCTTTGTCTATAGAACAACTGTTGACTGTGGTTTAGCCGCACCTGGGCATTGGAAACACCCCAAAATGTCACTTTTAGTTGATCAACTGGAAAAAGGTGATAAGGTAGAAAATCTCGAAAAATTCCAAATCTCAAACAAGGAAATTATGGGATAGAAAGGCTATACATGGAAGCAAGTGTCATTTTACAACCATTGAAACCTAGACTATCAGTTATCAGCGCTTTAAACTGAGGAAATCGAGAATTCCACACAAGATGAGGCATGTTAACACAAAAAGAGTGTACCTTGCTAAGGCGCCTTTTGTGTTGACATGCGTCAATATGTGCACCGTTTCAGTTTCAACTGGCCGCTGTTGCTCGAAATCTTGATGGATTTTAATGCGGTTTGCAGCAAAAGAACCGTCTTTGTCTATAGAACAACTGTTGACTGTGGTTTAGCCGCACCTGGGCATTGGAAACACCCCAAAATGTCACTTTTAGTTGATCAACTGGAAAAAGGTGATAAGGTAGAAAATCTCGAAAAATTCCAAATCTCAAACAAGGAAATTATGGGATAGAAAGGCTATACATGGAAGCAAGTGTCATTTTACAACCATTGAAACCTAGACTATCAGTTATCAGCGCTTTAAACTGAGGAAATCGAGAATTCCACACAAGATGAGGCATGTTAACACAAAAAGAGTGTACCTTGCTAAGGCGCCTTTTGTGTTGACATGCGTCAATATGTGCACCGTTTCAGTTTCAACTGGCCGCTGTTGCTCGAAATCTTGATGGATTTTAATGCGGTTTGCAGCAAAAGAACCGTCTTTGTCTATAGAACAACTGTTGACTGTGGTTTAGCCGCACCTGGGCATTGGAAACACCCCAAAATGTCACTTTTAGTTGATCAACTGGAAAAAGGTGATAAGGTAGAAAATCTCGAAAAATTCCAAATCTCAAACAAGGAAATTATGGGATAGAAAGGCTATACATGGAAGCAAGTGTCATTTTACAACCATTGAAACCTAGACTATCAGTTATCAGCGCTTTAAACTGAGGAAATCGAGAATTCCACACAAGATGAGGCATGTTAACACAAAAAGAGTGTACCTTGCTAAGGCGCCTTTTGTGTTGACATGCGTCAATATGTGCACCGTTTCAGTTTCAACTGGCCGCTGTTGCTCGAAATCTTGATGGATTTTAATGCGGTTTGCAGCAAAAGAACCGTCTTTGTCTATAGAACAACTGTTGACTGTGGTTTAGCCGCACCTGGGCATTGGAAACACCCCAAAATGTCACTTTTAGTTGATCAACTGGAAAAAGGTGATAAGGTAGAAAATCTCGAAAAATTCCAAATCTCAAACAAGGAAATTATGGGATAGAAAGGCTATACATGGAAGCAAGTGTCATTTTACAACCATTGAAACCTAGACTATCAGTTATCAGCGCTTTAAACTGAGGAAATCGAGAATTCCACACAAGATGAGGCATGTTAACACAAAAAGAGTGTACCTTGCTAAGGCGCCTTTTGTGTTGACATGCGTCAATATGTGCACCGTTTCAGTTTCAACTGGCCGCTGTTGCTCGAAATCTTGATGGATTTTAATGCGGTTTGCAGCAAAAGAACCGTCTTTGTCTATAGAACAACTGTTGACTGTGGTTTAGCCGCACCTGGGCATTGGAAACACCCCAAAATGTCACTTTTAGTTGATCAACTGGAAAAAGGTGATAAGGTAGAAAATCTCGAAAAATTCCAAATCTCAAACAAGGAAATTATGGGATAGAAAGGCTATACATGGAAGCAAGTGTCATTTTACAACCATTGAAACCTAGACTATCAGTTATCAGCGCTTTAAACTGAGGAAATCGAGAATTCCACACAAGATGAGGCATGTTAACACAAAAAGAGTGTACCTTGCTAAGGCGCCTTTTGTGTTGACATGCGTCAATATGTGCACCGTTTCAGTTTCAACTGGCCGCTGTTGCTCGAAATCTTGATGGATTTTAATGCGGTTTGCAGCAAAAGAACCGTCTTTGTCTATAGAACAACTGTTGACTGTGGTTTAGCCGCACCTGGGCATTGGAAACACCCCAAAATGTCACTTTTAGTTGATCAACTGGAAAAAGGTGATAAGGTAGAAAATCTCGAAAAATTCCAAATCTCAAACAAGGAAATTATGGGATAGAAAGGCTATACATGGAAGCAAGTGTCATTTTACAACCATTGAAACCTAGACTATCAGTTATCAGCGCTTTAAACTGAGGAAATCGAGAATTCCACACAAGATGAGGCATGTTAACACAAAAAGAGTGTACCTTGCTAAGGCGCCTTTTGTGTTGACATGCGTCAATATGTGCACCGTTTCAGTTTCAACTGGCCGCTGTTGCTCGAAATCTTGATGGATTTTAATGCGGTTTGCAGCAAAAGAACCGTCTTTGTCTATAGAACAACTGTTGACTGTGGTTTAGCCGCACCTGGGCATTGGAAACACCCCAAAATGTCACTTTTAGTTGATCAACTGGAAAAAGGTGATAAGGTAGAAAATCTCGAAAAATTCCAAATCTCAAACAAGGAAATTATGGGATAGAAAGGCTATACATGGAAGCAAGTGTCATTTTACAACCATTGAAACCTAGACTATCAGTTATCAGCGCTTTAAACTGAGGAAATCGAGAATTCCACACAAGATGAGGCATGTTAACACAAAAAGAGTGTACCTTGCTAAGGCGCCTTTTGTGTTGACATGCGTCAAAATGTGCACCGTTTCAGTTTCAACTGGCCGCTGTTGCTCGACATCTTGATGGATTTTAATGCGGTTTGCAGCAAAAGAACCGTCTTTGTCTATAGAACAACTGTTGACTGCGTTTTAGCCGCACCTGGGCATTGGAAACACCCCAAAATGTCACTTTTAGTTGATCAACTGGAAAAAGGTGATAAGGTAGAAAATCTCGAAAAATTCCAAATCTCAAACAAGGAAATTATGGGATAGAAAGGCTATACATGGAAGCAAGTGTCATTTTACAACCATTGAAACCTAGACTATCAGTTATCAGCGCTTTAAACTGAGGAAATTGAGAATTCCACACAAGATGAGGCATGTTAACACAAAAAGAGTGTACCTTGCTAAGGCGCCTTTTGTGTTGACATGCGTCAAAATGTGCACCGTTTCAGTTTCAACTGGCCGCTGTTGCTCGAAATCTTGATGGATTTTAATGCGGTTTGCAGCAAAAGAACCGTCTTTGTCTATAGAACAACTGTTGACTGTGGTTTAGCCGCACCTGGGCATTGGAAACACCCCAAAATGTCACTTTTAGTTGATCAACTGGAAAAAGGTGATAAGGTAGAAAATCTCGAAAAATTCCAAATCTCAAACAAGGAAATTATGGGATAGAAAGGCTATACATGGAAGCAAGTGTCATTTTACAACCATTGAAACCTAGACTATCAGTTATCAGCGCTTTAAACTGAGGAAATCGAGAATTCCACACAAGATGAGGCATGTTAACACAAAAAGAGTGTACCTTGCTAAGGCGCCTTTTGTGTTGACATGCGTCAATATGTGCACCGTTTCAGTTTCAACTGGCCGCTGTTGCTCGAAATCTTGATGGATTTTAATGCGGTTTGCAGCAAAAGAACCGTCTTTGTCTATAGAACAACTGTTGACTGTGGTTTAGCCGCACCTGGGCATTGGAAACACCCCAAAATGTCACTTTTAGTTGATCAACTGGAAAAAGGTGATAAGGTAGAAAATCTCGAAAAATTCCAAATCTCAAACAAGGAAATTATGGGATAGAAAGGCTATACATGGAAGCAAGTGTCATTTTACAACCATTGAAACCTAGACTATCAGTTATCAGCGCTTTAAACTGAGGAAATCGAGAATTCCACACAAGATGAGGCATGTTAACACAAAAAGAGTGTACCTTGCTAAGGCGCCTTTTGTGTTGACATGCGTCAATATGTGCACCGTTTCAGTTTCAACTGGCCGCTGTTGCTCGAAATCTTGATGGATTTTAATGCGGTTTGCAGCAAAAGAACCGTCTTTGTCTATAGAACAACTGTTGACTGTGGTTTAGCCGCACCTGGGCATTGGAAACACCCCAAAATGTCACTTTTAGTTGATCAACTGGAAAAAGGTGATAAGGTAGAAAATCTCGAAAAATTCCAAATCTCAAACAAGGAAATTATGGGATAGAAAGGCTATACATGGAAGCAAGTGTCATTTTACAACCATTGAAACCTAGACTATCAGTTATCAGCGCTTTAAACTGAGGAAATCGAGAATTCCACACAAGATGAGGCATGTTAACACAAAAAGAGTGTACCTTGCTAAGGCGCCTTTTGTGTTGACATGCGTCAATATGTGCACCGTTTCAGTTTCAACTGGCCGCTGTTGCTCGAAATCTTGATGGATTTTAATGCGGTTTGCAGCAAAAGAACCGTCTTTGTCTATAGAACAACTGTTGACTGTGGTTTAGCCGCACCTGGGCATTGGAAACACCCCAAAATGTCACTTTTAGTTGATCAACTGGAAAAAGGTGATAAGGTAGAAAATCTCGAAAAATTCCAAATCTCAAACAAGGAAATTATGGGATAGAAAGGCTATACATGGAAGCAAGTGTCATTTTACAACCATTGAAACCTAGACTATCAGTTATCAGCGCTTTAAACTGAGGAAATCGAGAATTCCACACAAGATGAGGCATGTTAACACAAAAAGAGTGTACCTTGCTAAGGCGCCTTTTGTGTTGACATGCGTCAATATGTGCACCGTTTCAGTTTCAACTGGCCGCTGTTGCTCGAAATCTTGATGGATTTTAATGCGGTTTGCAGCAAAAGAACCGTCTTTGTCTATAGAACAACTGTTGACTGTGGTTTAGCCGCACCTGGGCATTGGAAACACCCCAAAATGTCACTTTTAGTTGATCAACTGGAAAAAGGTGATAAGGTAGAAAATCTCGAAAAATTCCAAATCTCAAACAAGGAAATTATGGGATAGAAAGGCTATACATGGAAGCAAGTGTCATTTTACAACCATTGAAACCTAGACTATCAGTTATCAGCGCTTTAAACTGAGGAAATCGAGAATTCCACACAAGATGAGGCATGTTAACACAAAAAGAGTGTACCTTGCTAAGGCGCCTTTTGTGTTGACATGCGTCAATATGTGCACCGTTTCAGTTTCAACTGGCCGCTGTTGCTCGAAATCTTGATGGATTTTAATGCGGTTTGCAGCAAAAGAACCGTCTTTGTCTATAGAACAACTGTTGACTGTGGTTTAGCCGCACCTGGGCATTGGAAACACCCCAAAATGTCACTTTTAGTTGATCAACTGGAAAAAGGTGATAAGGTAGAAAATCTCGAAAAATTCCAAATCTCAAACAAGGAAATTATGGGATAGAAAGGCTATACATGGAAGCAAGTGTCATTTTACAACCATTGAAACCTAGACTATCAGTTATCAGCGCTTTAAACTGAGGAAATCGAGAATTCCACACAAGATGAGGCATGTTAACACAAAAAGAGTGTACCTTGCTAAGGCGCCTTTTGTGTTGACATGCGTCAATATGTGCACCGTTTCAGTTTCAACTGGCCGCTGTTGCTCGAAATCTTGATGGATTTTAATGCGGTTTGCAGCAAAAGAACCGTCTTTGTCTATAGAACAACTGTTGACTGTGGTTTAGCCGCACCTGGGCATTGGAAACACCCCAAAATGTCACTTTTAGTTGATCAACTGGAAAAAGGTGATAAGGTAGAAAATCTCGAAAAATTCCAAATCTCAAACAAGGAAATTATGGGATAGAAAGGCTATACATGGAAGCAAGTGTCATTTTACAACCATTGAAACCTAGACTATCAGTTATCAGCGCTTTAAACTGAGGAAATCGAGAATTCCACACAAGATGAGGCATGTTAACACAAAAAGAGTGTACCTTGCTAAGGCGCCTTTTGTGTTGACATGCGTCAATATGTGCACCGTTTCAGTTTCAACTGGCCGCTGTTGCTCGAAATCTTGATGGATTTTAATGCGGTTTGCAGCAAAAGAACCGTCTTTGTCTATAGAACAACTGTTGACTGTGGTTTAGCCGCACCTGGGCATTGGAAACACCCCAAAATGTCACTTTTAGTTGATCAACTGGAAAAAGGTGATAAGGTAGAAAATCTCGAAAAATTCCAAATCTCAAACAAGGAAATTATGGGATAGAAAGGCTATACATGGAAGCAAGTGTCATTTTACAACCATTGAAACCTAGACTATCAGTTATCAGCGCTTTAAACTGAGGAAATCGAGAATTCCACACAAGATGAGGCATGTTAACACAAAAAGAGTGTACCTTGCTAAGGCGCCTTTTGTGTTGACATGCGTCAATATGTGCACCGTTTCAGTTTCAACTGGCCGCTGTTGCTCGAAATCTTGATGGATTTTAATGCGGTTTGCAGCAAAAGAACCGTCTTTGTCTATAGAACAACTGTTGACTGTGGTTTAGCCGCACCTGGGCATTGGAAACACCCCAAAATGTCACTTTTAGTTGATCAACTGGAAAAAGGTGATAAGGTAGAAAATCTCGAAAAATTCCAAATCTCAAACAAGGAAATTATGGGATAGAAAGGCTATACATGGAAGCAAGTGTCATTTTACAACCATTGAAACCTAGACTATCAGTTATCAGCGCTTTAAACTGAGGAAATCGAGAATTCCACACAAGATGAGGCATGTTAACACAAAAAGAGTGTACCTTGCTAAGGCGCCTTTTGTGTTGACATGCGTCAAAATGTGCACCGTTTCAGTTTCAACTGGCCGCTGTTGCTCGACATCTTGATGGATTTTAATGCGGTTTGCAGCAAAAGAACCGTCTTTGTCTATAGAACAACTGTTGACTGCGTTTTAGCCGCACCTGGGCATTGGAAACACCCCAAAATGTCACTTTTAGTTGATCAACTGGAAAAAGGTGATAAGGTAGAAAATCTCGAAAAATTCCAAATCTCAAACAAGGAAATTATGGGATAGAAAGGCTATACATGGAAGCAAGTGTCATTTTACAACCATTGAAACCTAGACTATCAGTTATCAGCGCTTTAAACTGAGGAAATCGAGAATTCCACACAAGATGAGGCATGTTAACACAAAAAGAGTGTACCTTGCTAAGGCGCCTTTTGTGTTGACATGCGTCAAAATGTGCACCGTTTCAGTTTCAACTGGCCGCTGTTGCTCGACATCTTGATGGATTTTAATGCGGTTTGCAGCAAAAGAACCGTCTTTGTCTATAGAACAACTGTTGACTGCGTTTTAGCCGCACGTGGGCATTGGAAACACCCCAAAATGTCACTTTTAGTTGATCAACTGGAAAAAGGTGATAAGGTAGAAAATCTCGAAAAATTCCAAATCTCAAACAAGGAAATTATGGGATAGAAAGGCTATACATGGAAGCAAGTGTCATTTTACAACCATTGAAACCTAGACTATCAGTTATCAGCGCTTTAAACTGAGGAAATCGAGAATTCCACACAAGATGAGGCATGTTAACACAAAAAGAGTGTACCTTGCTAAGGCGCCTTTTGTGTTGACATGCGTCAATATGTGCACCGTTTCAGTTTCAACTGGCCGCTGTTGCTCGAAATCTTGATGGATTTTAATGCGGTTTGCAGCAAAAGAACCGTCTTTGTCTATAGAACAACTGTTGACTGTGGTTTAGCCGCACCTGGGCATTGGAAACACCCCAAAATGTCACTTTTAGTTGATCAACTGGAAAAAGGTGATAAGGTAGAAAATCTCGAAAAATTCCAAATCTCAAACAAGGAAATTATGGGATAGAAAGGCTATACATGGAAGCAAGTGTCATTTTACAACCATTGAAACCTAGACTATCAGTTATCAGCGCTTTAAACTGAGGAAATCGAGAATTCCACACAAGATGAGGCATGTTAACACAAAAAGAGTGTACCTTGCTAAGGCGCCTTTTGTGTTGACATGCGTCAATATGTGCACCGTTTCAGTTTCAACTGGCCGCTGTTGCTCGAAATCTTGATGGATTTTAATGCGGTTTGCAGCAAAAGAACCGTCTTTGTCTATAGAACAACTGTTGACTGTGGTTTAGCCGCACCTGGGCATTGGAAACACCCCAAAATGTCACTTTTAGTTGATCAACTGGAAAAAGGTGATAAGGTAGAAAATCTCGAAAAATTCCAAATCTCAAACAAGGAAATTATGGGATAGAAAGGCTATACATGGAAGCAAGTGTCATTTTACAACCATTGAAACCTAGACTATCAGTTATCAGCGCTTTAAACTGAGGAAATCGAGAATTCCACACAAGATGAGGCATGTTAACACAAAAAGAGTGTACCTTGCTAAGGCGCCTTTTGTGTTGACATGCGTCAAAATGTGCACCGTTTCAGTTTCAACTGGCCGCTGTTGCTCGACATCTTGATGGATTTTAATGCGGTTTGCAGCAAAAGAACCGTCTTTGTCTATAGAACAACTGTTGACTGCGTTTTAGCCGCACCTGGGCATTGGAAACACCCCAAAATGTCACTTTTAGTTGATCAACTGGAAAAAGGTGATAAGGTAGAAAATCTCGAAAAATTCCAAATCTCAAACAAGGAAATTATGGGATAGAAAGGCTATACATGGAAGCAAGTGTCATTTTACAACCATTGAAACCTAGACTATCAGTTATCAGCGCTTTAAACTGAGGAAATCGAGAATTCCACACAAGATGAGGCATGTTAACACAAAAAGAGTGTACCTTGCTAAGGCGCCTTTTGTGTTGACATGCGTCAAAATGTGCACCGTTTCAGTTTCAACTGGCCGCTGTTGCTCGACATCTTGATGGATTTTAATGCGGTTTGCAGCAAAAGAACCGTCTTTGTCTATAGAACAACTGTTGACTGTGGTTTAGCCGCACCTGGGCATTGGAAACACCCCAAAATGTCACTTTTAGTTGATCAACTGGAAAAAGGTGATAAGGTAGAAAATCTCGAAAAATTCCAAATCTCAAACAAGGAAATTATGGGATAGAAAGGCTATACATGGAAGCAAGTGTCATTTTACAACCATTGAAACCTAGACTATCAGTTATCAGCGCTTTAAACTGAGGAAATCGAGAATTCCACACAAGATGAGGCATGTTAACACAAAAAGAGTGTACCTTGCTAAGGCGCCTTTTGTGTTGACATGCGTCAATATGTGCACCGTTTCAGTTTCAACTGGCCGCTGTTGCTCGAAATCTTGATGGATTTTAATGCGGTTTGCAGCAAAAGAACCGTCTTTGTCTATAGAACAACTGTTGACTGTGGTTTAGCCGCACCTGGGCATTGGAAACACCCCAAAATGTCACTTTTAGTTGATCAACTGGAAAAAGGTGATAAGGTAGAAAATCTCGAAAAATTCCAAATCTCAAACAAGGAAATTATGGGATAGAAAGGCTATACATGGAAGCAAGTGTCATTTTACAACCATTGAAACCTAGACTATCAGTTATCAGCGCTTTAAACTGAGGAAATCGAGAATTCCACACAAGATGAGGCATGTTAACACAAAAAGAGTGTACCTTGCTAAGGCGCCTTTTGTGTTGACATGCGTCAAAATGTGCACCGTTTCAGTTTCAACTGGCCGCTGTTGCTCGACATCTTGATGGATTTTAATGCGGTTTGCAGCAAAAGAACCGTCTTTGTCTATAGAACAACTGTTGACTGCGTTTTAGCCGCACCTGGGCATTGGAAACACCCCAAAATGTCACTTTTAGTTGATCAACTGGAAAAAGGTGATAAGGTAGAAAATCTCGAAAAATTCCAAATCTCAAACAAGGAAATTATGGGATAGAAAGGCTATACATGGAAGCAAGTGTCATTTTACAACCATTGAAACCTAGACTATCAGTTATCAGCGCTTTAAACTGAGGAAATCGAGAATTCCACACAAGATGAGGCATGTTAACACAAAAAGAGTGTACCTTGCTAAGGCGCCTTTTGTGTTGACATGCGTCAAAATGTGCACCGTTTCAGTTTCAACTGGCCGCTGTTGCTCGACATCTTGATGGATTTTAATGCGGTTTGCAGCAAAAGAACCGTCTTTGTCTATAGAACAACTGTTGACTGCGTTTTAGCCGCACGTGGGCATT
Organism: Actinernus sp. WN-2022; assembly: GCA_030867875.1. Taxonomy (NCBI): domain Eukaryota; kingdom Metazoa; phylum Cnidaria; class Anthozoa; order Actiniaria; family Actinernidae; genus Actinernus; species Actinernus sp. WN-2022. Next base: position 279,067 of record JAOWCC010001700.1, on the reverse strand, counting down.
GGAAACACCCCAAAATGTCACTTTTAGTTGATCAACTGGAAAAAGGTGATAAGGTAGAAAATCTCGAAAAATTCCAAATCTCAAACAAGGAAATTATGGGATAGAAAGGCTATACATGGAAGCAAGTGTCATTTTACAACCATTGAAACCTAGACTATCAGTTATCAGCGCTTTAAACTGAGGAAATCGAGAATTCCACACAAGATGAGGCATGTTAACACAAAAAGAGTGTACCTTGCTAAGGCGCCTTTTGTGTTGACATGCGTCAATATGTGCACCGTTTCAGTTTCAACTGGCCGCTGTTGCTCGAAATCTTGATGGATTTTAATGCGGTTTGCAGCAAAAGAACCGTCTTTGTCTATAGAACAACTGTTGACTGTGGTTTAGCCGCACCTGGGCATTGGAAACACCCCAAAATGTCACTTTTAGTTGATCAACTGGAAAAAGGTGATAAGGTAGAAAATCTCGAAAAATTCCAAATCTCAAACAAGGAAATTATGGGATAGAAAGGCTATACATGGAAGCAAGTGTCATTTTACAACCATTGAAACCTAGACTATCAGTTATCAGCGCTTTAAACTGAGGAAATCGAGAATTCCACACAAGATGAGGCATGTTAACACAAAAAGAGTGTACCTTGCTAAGGCGCCTTTTGTGTTGACATGCGTCAATATGTGCACCGTTTCAGTTTCAACTGGCCGCTGTTGCTCGAAATCTTGATGGATTTTAATGAGGTTTGCAGCAAAAGAACCGTCTTTGTCTATAGAACAACTGTTGACTGTGGTTTAGCCGCACCTGGGCATTGGAAACACCCCAAAATGTCACTTTTAGTTGATCAACTGGAAAAAGGTGATAAGGTAGAAAATCTCGAAAAATTCCAAATCTCAAACAAGGAAATTATGGGATAGAAAGGCTATACATGGAAGCAAGTGTCATTTTACAACCATTGAAACCTAGACTATCAGTTATCAGCGCTTTAAACTGAGGAAATCGAGAATTCCACACAAGATGAGGCATGTTAACACAAAAAGAGTGTACCTTGCTAAGGCGCCTTTTGTGTTGACATGCGTCAATATGTGCACCGTTTCAGTTTCAACTGGCCGCTGTTGCTCGAAATCTTGATGGATTTTAATGCGGTTTGCAGCAAAAGAACCGTCTTTGTCTATAGAACAACTGTTGACTGTGGTTTAGCCGCACGTGGGCATTGGAAACACCCCAAAATGTCACTTTTAGTTGATCAACTGGAAAAAGGTGATAAGGTAGAAAATCTCGAAAAATTCCAAATCTCAAACAAGGAAATTATGGGATAGAAAGGCTATACATGGAAGCAAGTGTCATTTTACAACCATTGAAACCTAGACTATCAGTTATCAGCGCTTTAAACTGAGGAAATCGAGAATTCCACACAAGATGAGGCATGTTAACACAAAAAGAGTGTACCTTGCTAAGGCGCCTTTTGTGTTGACATGCGTCAATATGTGCACCGTTTCAGTTTCAACTGGCCGCTGTTGCTCGAAATCTTGATGGATTTTAATGCGGTTTGCAGCAAAAGAACCGTCTTTGTCTATAGAACAACTGTTGACTGTGGTTTAGCCGCACGTGGGCATTGGAAACACCCCAAAATGTCACTTTTAGTTGATCAACTGGAAAAAGGTGATAAGGTAGAAAATCTCGAAAAATTCCAAATCTCAAACAAGGAAATTATGGGATAGAAAGGCTATACATGGAAGCAAGTGTCATTTTACAACCATTGAAACCTAGACTATCAGTTATCAGCGCTTTAAACTGAGGAAATCGAGAATTCCACACAAGATGAGGCATGTTAACACAAAAAGAGTGTACCTTGCTAAGGCGCCTTTTGTGTTGACATGCGTCAATATGTGCACCGTTTCAGTTTCAACTGGCCGCTGTTGCTCGAAATCTTGATGGATTTTAATGCGGTTTGCAGCAAAAGAACCGTCTTTGTCTATAGAACAACTGTTGACTGCGTTTTAGCCGCACGTGGGCATTGGAAACACCCCAAAATGTCACTTTTAGTTGATCAACTGGAAAAAGGTGATAAGGTAGAAAATCTCGAAAAATTCCAAATCTCAAACAAGGAAATTATGGGATAGAAAGGCTATACATGGAAGCAAGTGTCATTTTACAACCATTGAAACCTAGACTATCAGTTATCAGCGCTTTAAACTGAGGAAATCGAGAATTCCACACAAGATGAGGCATGTTAACACAAAAAGAGTGTACCTTGCTAAGGCGCCTTTTGTGTTGACATGCGTCAATATGTGCACCGTTTCAGTTTCAACTGGCCGCTGTTGCTCGAAATCTTGATGGATTTTAATGCGGTTTGCAGCAAAAGAACCGTCTTTGTCTATAGAACAACTGTTGACTGTGGTTTAGCCGCACGTGGGCATTGGAAACACCCCAAAATGTCACTTTTAGTTGATCAACTGGAAAAAGGTGATAAGGTAGAAAATCTCGAAAAATTCCAAATCTCAAACAAGGAAATTATGGGATAGAAAGGCTATACATGGAAGCAAGTGTCATTTTACAACCATTGAAACCTAGACTATCAGTTATCAGCGCTTTAAACTGAGGAAATCGAGAATTCCACACAAGATGAGGCATGTTAACACAAAAAGAGTGTACCTTGCTAAGGCGCCTTTTGTGTTGACATGCGTCAAAATGTGCACCGTTTCAGTTTCAACTGGCCGCTGTTGCTCGACATCTTGATGGATTTTAATGCGGTTTGCAGCAAAAGAACCGTCTTTCTCTATAGAACAACTGTTGACTGCGTTTTAGCCGCACCTGGGCATTGGAAACACCCCAAAATGTCACTTTTAGTTGATCAACTGGAAAAAGGTGATAAGGTAGAAAATCTCGAAAAATTCCAAATCTCAAACAAGGAAATTATGGGATAGAAAGGCTATACATGGAAGCAAGTGTCATTTTACAACCATTGAAACCTAGACTATCAGTTATCAGCGCTTTAAACTGAGGAAATCGAGAATTCCACACAAGATGAGGCATGTTAACACAAAAAGAGTGTACCTTGCTAAGGCGCCTTTTGTGTTGACATGCCTCAATATGTGCACCGTTTCAGTTTCAACTGGCCGCTGTTGCTCGACATCTTGATGGATTTTAATGCGGTTTGCAGCAAAAGAACCGTCTTTGTCTATAGAACAACTGTTGACTGCGTTTTAGCCGCACCTGGGCATTGGAAACACCCCAAAATGTCACTTTTAGTTGATCAACTGGAAAAAGGTGATAAGGTAGAAAATCTCGAAAAATTCCAAATCTCAAACAAGGAAATTATGGGATAGAAAGGCTATACATGGAAGCAAGTGTCATTTTACAACCATTGAAACCTAGACTATCAGTTATCAGCGCTTTAAACTGAGGAAATCGAGAATTCCACACAAGATGAGGCATGTTAACACAAAAAGAGTGTACCTTGCTAAGGCGCCTTTTGTGTTGACATGCGTCAAAATGTGCACCGTTTCAGTTTCAACTGGCCGCTGTTGCTCGACATCTTGATGGATTTTAATGCGGTTTGCAGCAAAAGAACCGTCTTTGTCTATAGAACAACTGTTGACTGCGTTTTAGCCGCACCTGGGCATTGGAAACACCCCAAAATGTCACTTTTAGTTGATCAACTGGAAAAAGGTGATAAGGTAGAAAATCTCGAAAAATTCCAAATCTCAAACAAGGAAATTATGGGATAGAAAGGCTATACATGGAAGCAAGTGTCATTTTACAACCATTGAAACCTAGACTATCAGTTATCAGCGCTTTAAACTGAGGAAATCGAGAATTCCACACAAGATGAGGCATGTTAACACAAAAAGAGTGTACCTTGCTAAGGCGCCTTTTGTGTTGACATGCGTCAAAATGTGCACCGTTTCAGTTTCAACTGGCCGCTGTTGCTCGACATCTTGATGGATTTTAATGCGGTTTGCAGCAAAAGAACCGTCTTTCTCTATAGAACAACTGTTGACTGCGTTTTAGCCGCACCTGGGCATTGGAAACACCCCAAAATGTCACTTTTAGTTGATCAACTGGAAAAAGGTGATAAGGTAGAAAATCTCGAAAAATTCCAAATCTCAAACAAGGAAATTATGGGATAGAAAGGCTATACATGGAAGCAAGTGTCATTTTACAACCATTGAAACCTAGACTATCAGTTATCAGCGCTTTAAACTGAGGAAATCGAGAATTCCACACAAGATGAGGCATGTTAACACAAAAAGAGTGTACCTTGCTAAGGCGCCTTTTGTGTTGACATGCGTCAATATGTGCACCGTTTCAGTTTCAACTGGCCGCTGTTGCTCGAAATCTTGATGGATTTTAATGCGGTTTGCAGCAAAAGAACCGTCTTTGTCTATAGAACAACTGTTGACTGTGGTTTAGCCGCACCTGGGCATTGGAAACACCCCAAAATGTCACTTTTAGTTGATCAACTGGAAAAAGGTGATAAGGTAGAAAATCTCGAAAAATTCCAAATCTCAAACAAGGAAATTATGGGATAGAAAGGCTATACATGGAAGCAAGTGTCATTTTACAACCATTGAAACCTAGACTATCAGTTATCAGCGCTTTAAACTGAGGAAATCGAGAATTCCACACAAGATGAGGCATGTTAACACAAAAAGAGTGTACCTTGCTAAGGCGCCTTTTGTGTTGACATGCGTCAAAATGTGCACCGTTTCAGTTTCAACTGGCCGCTGTTGCTCGACATCTTGATGGATTTTAATGCGGTTTGCAGCAAAAGAACCGTCTTTGTCTATAGAACAACTGTTGACTGCGTTTTAGCCGCACGTGGGCATTGGAAACACCCCAAAATGTCACTTTTAGTTGATCAACTGGAAAAAGGTGATAAGGTAGAAAATCTCGAAAAATTCCAAATCTCAAACAAGGAAATTATGGGATAGAAAGGCTATACATGGAAGCAAGTGTCATTTTACAACCATTGAAACCTAGACTATCAGTTATCAGCGCTTTAAACTGAGGAAATCGAGAATTCCACACAAGATGAGGCATGTTAACACAAAAAGAGTGTACCTTGCTAAGGCGCCTTTTGTGTTGACATGCGTCAATATGTGCACCGTTTCAGTTTCAACTGGCCGCTGTTGCTCGAAATCTTGATGGATTTTAATGCGGTTTGCAGCAAAAGAACCGTCTTTGTCTATAGAACAACTGTTGACTGTGGTTTAGCCGCACCTGGGCATTGGAAACACCCCAAAATGTCACTTTTAGTTGATCAACTGGAAAAAGGTGATAAGGTAGAAAATCTCGAAAAATTCCAAATCTCAAACAAGGAAATTATGGGATAGAAAGGCTATACATGGAAGCAAGTGTCATTTTACAACCATTGAAACCTAGACTATCAGTTATCAGCGCTTTAAACTGAGGAAATCGAGAATTCCACACAAGATGAGGCATGTTAACACAAAAAGAGTGTACCTTGCTAAGGCGCCTTTTGTGTTGACATGCGTCAATATGTGCACCGTTTCAGTTTCAACTGGCCGCTGTTGCTCGAAATCTTGATGGATTTTAATGAGGTTTGCAGCAAAAGAACCGTCTTTGTCTATAGAACAACTGTTGATTGTGGTTTAGCCGCACCTGGGCATTGGAAACACCCCAAAATGTCACTTTTAGTTGATCAACTGGAAAAAGGTGATAAGGTAGAAAATCTCGAAAAATTCCAAATCTCAAACAAGGAAATTATGGGATAGAAAGGCTATACATGGAAGCAAGTGTCATTTTACAACCATTGAAACCTAGACTATCAGTTATCAGCGCTTTAAACTGAGGAAATCGAGAATTCCACACAAGATGAGGCATGTTAACACAAAAAGAGTGTACCTTGCTAAGGCGCCTTTTGTGTTGACATGCGTCAATATGTGCACCGTTTCAGTTTCAACTGGCCGCTGTTGCTCGAAATCTTGATGGATTTTAATGCGGTTTGCAGCAAAAGAACCGTCTTTGTCTATAGAACAACTGTTGACTGTGGTTTAGCCGCACGTGGGCATTGGAAACACCCCAAAATGTCACTTTTAGTTGATCAACTGGAAAAAGGTGATAAGGTAGAAAATCTCGAAAAATTCCAAATCTCAAACAAGGAAATTATGGGATAGAAAGGCTATACATGGAAGCAAGTGTCATTTTACAACCATTGAAACCTAGACTATCAGTTATCAGCGCTTTAAACTGAGGAAATCGAGAATTCCACACAAGATGAGGCATGTTAACACAAAAAGAGTGTACCTTGCTAAGGCGCCTTTTGTGTTGACATGCGTCAATATGTGCACCGTTTCAGTTTCAACTGGCCGCTGTTGCTCGAAATCTTGATGGATTTTAATGCGGTTTGCAGCAAAAGAACCGTCTTTGTCTATAGAACAACTGTTGACTGTGGTTTAGCCGCACGTGGGCATTGGAAACACCCCAAAATGTCACTTTTAGTTGATCAACTGGAAAAAGGTGATAAGGTAGAAAATCTCGAAAAATTCCAAATCTCAAACAAGGAAATTATGGGATAGAAAGGCTATACATGGAAGCAAGTGTCATTTTACAACCATTGAAACCTAGACTATCAGTTATCAGCGCTTTAAACTGAGGAAATCGAGAATTCCACACAAGATGAGGCATGTTAACACAAAAAGAGTGTACCTTGCTAAGGCGCCTTTTGTGTTGACATGCGTCAATATGTGCACCGTTTCAGTTTCAACTGGCCGCTGTTGCTCGAAATCTTGATGGATTTTAATGCGGTTTGCAGCAAAAGAACCGTCTTTGTCTATAGAACAACTGTTGACTGCGTTTTAGCCGCACGTGGGCATTGGAAACACCCCAAAATGTCACTTTTAGTTGATCAACTGGAAAAAGGTGATAAGGTAGAAAATCTCGAAAAATTCCAAATCTCAAACAAGGAAATTATGGGATAGAAAGGCTATACATGGAAGCAAGTGTCATTTTACAACCATTGAAACCTAGACTATCAGTTATCAGCGCTTTAAACTGAGGAAATCGAGAATTCCACACAAGATGAGGCATGTTAACACAAAAAGAGTGTACCTTGCTAAGGCGCCTTTTGTGTTGACATGCGTCAATATGTGCACCGTTTCAGTTTCAACTGGCCGCTGTTGCTCGAAATCTTGATGGATTTTAATGCGGTTTGCAGCAAAAGAACCGTCTTTGTCTATAGAACAACTGTTGACTGTGGTTTAGCCGCACGTGGGCATTGGAAACACCCCAAAATGTCACTTTTAGTTGATCAACTGGAAAAAGGTGATAAGGTAGAAAATCTCGAAAAATTCCAAATCTCAAACAAGGAAATTATGGGATAGAAAGGCTATACATGGAAGCAAGTGTCATTTTACAACCATTGAAACCTAGACTATCAGTTATCAGCGCTTTAAACTGAGGAAATCGAGAATTCCACACAAGATGAGGCATGTTAACACAAAAAGAGTGTACCTTGCTAAGGCGCCTTTTGTGTTGACATGCGTCAAAATGTGCACCGTTTCAGTTTCAACTGGCCGCTGTTGCTCGACATCTTGATGGATTTTAATGCGGTTTGCAGCAAAAGAACCGTCTTTCTCTATAGAACAACTGTTGACTGCGTTTTAGCCGCACCTGGGCATTGGAAACACCCCAAAATGTCACTTTTAGTTGATCAACTGGAAAAAGGTGATAAGGTAGAAAATCTCGAAAAATTCCAAATCTCAAACAAGGAAATTATGGGATAGAAAGGCTATACATGGAAGCAAGTGTCATTTTACAACCATTGAAACCTAGACTATCAGTTATCAGCGCTTTAAACTGAGGAAATCGAGAATTCCACACAAGATGAGGCATGTTAACACAAAAAGAGTGTACCTTGCTAAGGCGCCTTTTGTGTTGACATGCCTCAATATGTGCACCGTTTCAGTTTCAACTGGCCGCTGTTGCTCGACATCTTGATGGATTTTAATGCGGTTTGCAGCAAAAGAACCGTCTTTGTCTATAGAACAACTGTTGACTGCGTTTTAGCCGCACCTGGGCATTGGAAACACCCCAAAATGTCACTTTTAGTTGATCAACTGGAAAAAGGTGATAAGGTAGAAAATCTCGAAAAATTCCAAATCTCAAACAAGGAAATTATGGGATAGAAAGGCTATACATGGAAGCAAGTGTCATTTTACAACCATTGAAACCTAGACTATCAGTTATCAGCGCTTTAAACTGAGGAAATCGAGAATTCCACACAAGATGAGGCATGTTAACACAAAAAGAGTGTACCTTGCTAAGGCGCCTTTTGTGTTGACATGCGTCAAAATGTGCACCGTTTCAGTTTCAACTGGCCGCTGTTGCTCGACATCTTGATGGATTTTAATGCGGTTTGCAGCAAAAGAACCGTCTTTGTCTATAGAACAACTGTTGACTGCGTTTTAGCCGCACCTGGGCATTGGAAACACCCCAAAATGTCACTTTTAGTTGATCAACTGGAAAAAGGTGATAAGGTAGAAAATCTCGAAAAATTCCAAATCTCAAACAAGGAAATTATGGGATAGAAAGGCTATACATGGAAGCAAGTGTCATTTTACAACCATTGAAACCTAGACTATCAGTTATCAGCGCTTTAAACTGAGGAAATCGAGAATTCCACACAAGATGAGGCATGTTAACACAAAAAGAGTGTACCTTGCTAAGGCGCCTTTTGTGTTGACATGCGTCAAAATGTGCACCGTTTCAGTTTCAACTGGCCGCTGTTGCTCGACATCTTGATGGATTTTAATGCGGTTTGCAGCAAAAGAACCGTCTTTGTCTATAGAACAACTGTTGACTGCGTTTTAGCCGCACCTGGGCATTGGAAACACCCCAAAATGTCACTTTTAGTTGATCAACTGGAAAAAGGTGATAAGGTAGAAAATCTCGAAAAATTCCAAATCTCAAACAAGGAAATTATGGGATAGAAAGGCTATACATGGAAGCAAGTGTCATTTTACAACCATTGAAACCTAGACTATCAGTTATCAGCGCTTTAAACTGAGGAAATCGAGAATTCCACACAAGATGAGGCATGTTAACACAAAAAGAGTGTACCTTGCTAAGGCGCCTTTTGTGTTGACATGCGTCAAAATGTGCACCGTTTCAGTTTCAACTGGCCGCTGTTGCTCGACATCTTGATGGATTTTAATGCGGTTTGCAGCAAAAGAACCGTCTTTCTCTATAGAACAACTGTTGACTGCGTTTTAGCCGCACCTGGGCATTGGAAACACCCCAAAATGTCACTTTTAGTTGATCAACTGGAAAAAGGTGATAAGGTAGAAAATCTCGAAAAATTCCAAATCTCAAACAAGGAAATTATGGGATAGAAAGGCTATACATGGAAGCAAGTGTCATTTTACAACCATTGAAACCTAGACTATCAGTTATCAGCGCTTTAAACTGAGGAAATCGAGAATTCCACACAAGATGAGGCATGTTAACACAAAAAGAGTGTACCTTGCTAAGGCGCCTTTTGTGTTGACATGCGTCAATATGTGCACCGTTTCAGTTTCAACTGGCCGCTGTTGCTCGAAATCTTGATGGATTTTAATGCGGTTTGCAGCAAAAGAACCGTCTTTGTCTATAGAACAACTGTTGACTGTGGTTTAGCCGCACCTGGGCATTGGAAACACCCCAAAATGTCACTTTTAGTTGATCAACTGGAAAAAGGTGATAAGGTAGAAAATCTCGAAAAATTCCAAATCTCAAACAAGGAAATTATGGGATAGAAAGGCTATACATGGAAGCAAGTGTCATTTTACAACCATTGAAACCTAGACTATCAGTTATCAGCGCTTTAAACTGAGGAAATCGAGAATTCCACACAAGATGAGGCATGTTAACACAAAAAGAGTGTACCTTGCTAAGGCGCCTTTTGTGTTGACATGCGTCAAAATGTGCACCGTTTCAGTTTCAACTGGCCGCTGTTGCTCGACATCTTGATGGATTTTAATGCGGTTTGCAGCAAAAGAACCGTCTTTGTCTATAGAACAACTGTTGACTGCGTTTTAGCCGCACGTGGGCATTGGAAACACCCCAAAATGTCACTTTTAGTTGATCAACTGGAAAAAGGTGATAAGGTAGAAAATCTCGAAAAATTCCAAATCTCAAACAAGGAAATTATGGGATAGAAAGGCTATACATGGAAGCAAGTGTCATTTTACAACCATTGAAACCTAGACTATCAGTTATCAGCGCTTTAAACTGAGGAAATCGAGAATTCCACACAAGATGAGGCATGTTAACACAAAAAGAGTGTACCTTGCTAAGGCGCCTTTTGTGTTGACATGCGTCAATATGTGCACCGTTTCAGTTTCAACTGGCCGCTGTTGCTCGAAATCTTGATGGATTTTAATGCGGTTTGCAGCAAAAGAACCGTCTTTGTCTATAGAACAACTGTTGACTGTGGTTTAGCCGCACCTGGGCATTGGAAACACCCCAAAATGTCACTTTTAGTTGATCAACTGGAAAAAGGTGATAAGGTAGAAAATCTCGAAAAATTCCAAATCTCAAACAAGGAAATTATGGGATAGAAAGGCTATACATGGAAGCAAGTGTCATTTTACAACCATTGAAACCTAGACTATCAGTTATCAGCGCTTTAAACTGAGGAAATCGAGAATTCCACACAAGATGAGGCATGTTAACACAAAAAGAGTGTACCTTGCTAAGGCGCCTTTTGTGTTGACATGCGTCAATATGTGCACCGTTTCAGTTTCAACTGGCCGCTGTTGCTCGAAATCTTGATGGATTTTAATGAGGTTTGCAGCAAAAGAACCGTCTTTGTCTATAGAACAACTGTTGACTGTGGTTTAGCCGCACCTGGGCATTGGAAACACCCCAAAATGTCACTTTTAGTTGATCAACTGGAAAAAGGTGATAAGGTAGAAAATCTCGAAAAATTCCAAATCTCAAACAAGGAAATTATGGGATAGAAAGGCTATACATGGAAGCAAGTGTCATTTTACAACCATTGAAACCTAGACTATCAGTTATCAGCGCTTTAAACTGAGGAAATCGAGAATTCCACACAAGATGAGGCATGTTAACACAAAAAGAGTGTACCTTGCTAAGGCGCCTTTTGTGTTGACATGCGTCAATATGTGCACCGTTTCAGTTTCAACTGGCCGCTGTTGCTCGAAATCTTGATGGATTTTAATGCGGTTTGCAGCAAAAGAACCGTCTTTGTCTATAGAACAACTGTTGACTGTGGTTTAGCCGCACGTGGGCATTGGAAACACCCCAAAATGTCACTTTTAGTTGATCAACTGGAAAAAGGTGATAAGGTAGAAAATCTCGAAAAATTCCAAATCTCAAACAAGGAAATTATGGGATAGAAAGGCTATACATGGAAGCAAGTGTCATTTTACAACCATTGAAACCTAGACTATCAGTTATCAGCGCTTTAAACTGAGGAAATCGAGAATTCCACACAAGATGAGGCATGTTAACACAAAAAGAGTGTACCTTGCTAAGGCGCCTTTTGTGTTGACATGCGTCAATATGTGCACCGTTTCAGTTTCAACTGGCCGCTGTTGCTCGAAATCTTGATGGATTTTAATGCGGTTTGCAGCAAAAGAACCGTCTTTGTCTATAGAACAACTGTTGACTGTGGTTTAGCCGCACGTGGGCATTGGAAACACCCCAAAATGTCACTTTTAGTTGATCAACTGGAAAAAGGTGATAAGGTAGAAAATCTCGAAAAATTCCAAATCTCAAACAAGGAAATTATGGGATAGAAAGGCTATACATGGAAGCAAGTGTCATTTTACAACCATTGAAACCTAGACTATCAGTTATCAGCGCTTTAAACTGAGGAAATCGAGAATTCCACACAAGATGAGGCATGTTAACACAAAAAGAGTGTACCTTGCTAAGGCGCCTTTTGTGTTGACATGCGTCAATATGTGCACCGTTTCAGTTTCAACTGGCCGCTGTTGCTCGAAATCTTGATGGATTTTAATGCGGTTTGCAGCAAAAGAACCGTCTTTGTCTATAGAACAACTGTTGACTGCGTTTTAGCCGCACGTGGGCATTGGAAACACCCCAAAATGTCACTTTTAGTTGATCAACTGGAAAAAGGTGATAAGGTAGAAAATCTCGAAAAATTCCAAATCTCAAACAAGGAAATTATGGGATAGAAAGGCTATACATGGAAGCAAGTGTCATTTTACAACCATTGAAACCTAGACTATCAGTTATCAGCGCTTTAAACTGAGGAAATCGAGAATTCCACACAAGATGAGGCATGTTAACACAAAAAGAGTGTACCTTGCTAAGGCGCCTTTTGTGTTGACATGCGTCAATATGTGCACCGTTTCAGTTTCAACTGGCCGCTGTTGCTCGAAATCTTGATGGATTTTAATGCGGTTTGCAGCAAAAGAACCGTCTTTGTCTATAGAACAACTGTTGACTGTGGTTTAGCCGCACGTGGGCATTGGAAACACCCCAAAATGTCACTTTTAGTTGATCAACTGGAAAAAGGTGATAAGGTAGAAAATCTCGAAAAATTCCAAATCTCAAACAAGGAAATTATGGGATAGAAAGGCTATACATGGAAGCAAGTGTCATTTTACAACCATTGAAACCTAGACTATCAGTTATCAGCGCTTTAAACTGAGGAAATCGAGAATTCCACACAAGATGAGGCATGTTAACACAAAAAGAGTGTACCTTGCTAAGGCGCCTTTTGTGTTGACATGCGTCAAAATGTGCACCGTTTCAGTTTCAACTGGCCGCTGTTGCTCGACATCTTGATGGATTTTAATGCGGTTTGCAGCAAAAGAACCGTCTTTCTCTATAGAACAACTGTTGACTGCGTTTTAGCCGCACCTGGGCATTGGAAACACCCCAAAATGTCACTTTTAGTTGATCAACTGGAAAAAGGTGATAAGGTAGAAAATCTCGAAAAATTCCAAATCTCAAACAAGGAAATTATGGGATAGAAAGGCTATACATGGAAGCAAGTGTCATTTTACAACCATTGAAACCTAGACTATCAGTTATCAGCGCTTTAAACTGAGGAAATCGAGAATTCCACACAAGATGAGGCATGTTAACACAAAAAGAGTGTACCTTGCTAAGGCGCCTTTTGTGTTGACATGCCTCAATATGTGCACCGTTTCAGTTTCAACTGGCCGCTGTTGCTCGACATCTTGATGGATTTTAATGCGGTTTGCAGCAAAAGAACCGTCTTTGTCTATAGAACAACTGTTGACTGCGTTTTAGCCGCACCTGGGCATTGGAAACACCCCAAAATGTCACTTTTAGTTGATCAACTGGAAAAAGGTGATAAGGTAGAAAATCTCGAAAAATTCCAAATCTCAAACAAGGAAATTATGGGATAGAAAGGCTATACATGGAAGCAAGTGTCATTTTACAACCATTGAAACCTAGACTATCAGTTATCAGCGCTTTAAACTGAGGAAATCGAGAATTCCACACAAGATGAGGCATGTTAACACAAAAAGAGTGTACCTTGCTAAGGCGCCTTTTGTGTTGACATGCGTCAAAATGTGCACCGTTTCAGTTTCAACTGGCCGCTGTTGCTCGACATCTTGATGGATTTTAATGCGGTTTGCAGCAAAAGAACCGTCTTTGTCTATAGAACAACTGTTGACTGCGTTTTAGCCGCACCTGGGCATTGGAAACACCCCAAAATGTCACTTTTAGTTGATCAACTGGAAAAAGGTGATAAGGTAGAAAATCTCGAAAAATTCCAAATCTCAAACAAGGAAATTATGGGATAGAAAGGCTATACATGGAAGCAAGTGTCATTTTACAACCATTGAAACCTAGACTATCAGTTATCAGCGCTTTAAACTGAGGAAATCGAGAATTCCACACAAGATGAGGCATGTTAACACAAAAAGAGTGTACCTTGCTAAGGCGCCTTTTGTGTTGACATGCGTCAAAATGTGCACCGTTTCAGTTTCAACTGGCCGCTGTTGCTCGACATCTTGATGGATTTTAATGCGGTTTGCAGCAAAAGAACCGTCTTTGTCTATAGAACAACTGTTGACTGTGGTTTAGCCGCACCTGGGCATTGGAAACACCCCAAAATGTCACTTTTAGTTGATCAACTGGAAAAAGGTGATAAGGTAGAAAATCTCGAAAAATTCCAAATCTCAAACAAGGAAATTATGGGATAGAAAGGCTATACATGGAAGCAAGTGTCATTTTACAACCATTGAAACCTAGACTATCAGTTATCAGCGCTTTAAACTGAGGAAATCGAGAATTCCACACAAGATGAGGCATGTTAACACAAAAAGAGTGTACCTTGCTAAGGCGCCTTTTGTGTTGACATGCCTCAATATGTGCACCGTTTCAGTTTCAACTGGCCGCTGTTGCTCGACATCTTGATGGATTTTAATGCGGTTTGCAGCAAAAGAACCGTCTTTGTCTATAGAACAACTGTTGACTGCGTTTTAGCCGCACCTGGGCATTGGAAACACCCCAAAATGTCACTTTTAGTTGATCAACTGGAAAAAGGTGATAAGGTAGAAAATCTCGAAAAATTCCAAATCTCAAACAAGGAAATTATGGGATAGAAAGGCTATACATGGAAGCAAGTGTCATTTTACAACCATTGAAACCTAGACTATCAGTTATCAGCGCTTTAAACTGAGGAAATCGAGAATTCCACACAAGAATATATGTGCACCGTTTCAGTTTCAACTGGCCGCTGTTGCTCGACATCTTGATGGATTTTAATGCGGTTTGCAGCAAAAGAACCGTCTTTGTCTATAGAACAACTGTTGACTGCGTTTTAGCCGCACCTGGGCATTGGAAACACCCCAAAATGTCACTTTTAGTTGATCAACTGGAAAAAGGTGATAAGGTAGAAAATCTCGAAAAATTCCAAATCTCAAACAAGGAAATTATGGGATAGAAAGGCTATACATGGAAGCAAGTGTCATTTTACAACCATTGAAACCTAGACTATCAGTTATCAGCGCTTTAAACTGAGGAAATCGAGAATTCCACACAAGATGAGGCATGTTAACACAAAAAGAGTGTACCTTGCTAAGGCGCCTTTTGTGTTGACATGCCTCAATATGTGCACCGTTTCAGTTTCAACTGGCCGCTGTTGCTCGACATCTTGATGGATTTTAATGCGGTTTGCAGCAAAAGAACCGTCTTTGTCTATAGAACAACTGTTGACTGCGTTTTAGCCGCACCTGGGCATTGGAAACACCCCAAAATGTCACTTTTAGTTGATCAACTGGAAAAAGGTGATAAGGTAGAAAATCTCGAAAAATTCCAAATCTCAAACAAGGAAATTATGGGATAGAAAGGCTATACATGGAAGCAAGTGTCATTTTACAACCATTGAAACCTAGACTATCAGTTATCAGCGCTTTAAACTGAGGAAATCGAGAATTCCACACAAGATGAGGCATGTTAACACAAAAAGAGTGTACCTTGCTAAGGCGCCTTTTGTGTTGACATGCCTCAATATGTGCACCGTTTCAGTTTCAACTGGCCGCTGTTGCTCGACATCTTGATGGATTTTAATGCGGTTTGCAGCAAAAGAACCGTCTTTGTCTATAGAACAACTGTTGACTGCGTTTTAGCCGCACCTGGGCATTGGAAACACCCCAAAATGTCACTTTTAGTTGATCAACTGGAAAAAGGTGATAAGGTAGAAAATCTCGAAAAATTCCAAATCTCAAACAAGGAAATTATGGGATAGAAAGGCTATACATGGAAGCAAGTGTCATTTTACAACCATTGAAACCTAGACTATCAGTTATCAGCGCTTTAAACTGAGGAAATCGAGAATTCCACACAAGATGAGGCATGTTAACACAAAAAGAGTGTACCTTGCTAAGGCGCCTTTTGTGTTGACATGCGTCAATATGTGCACCGTTTCAGTTTCAACTGGCCGCTGTTGCTCGACATCTTGATGGATTTTAATGCGGTTTGCAGCAAAAGAACCGTCTTTCTCTATAGAACAACTGTTGACTGCGTTTTAGCCGCACCTGGGCATTGGAAACACCCCAAAATGTCACTTTTAGTTGATCAACTGGAAAAAGGTGATAAGGTAGAAAATCTCGAAAAATTCCAAATCTCAAACAAGGAAATTATGGGATAGAAAGGCTATACATGGAAGCAAGTGTCATTTTACAACCATTGAAACCTAGACTATCAGTTATCAGCGCTTTAAACTGAGGAAATCGAGAATTCCACACAAGATGAGGCATGTTAACACAAAAAGAGTGTACCTTGCTAAGGCGCCTTTTGTGTTGACATGCCTCAATATGTGCACCGTTTCAGTTTCAACTGGCCGCTGTTGCTCGACATCTTGATGGATTTTAATGCGGTTTGCAGCAAAAGAACCGTCTTTGTCTATAGAACAACTGTTGACTGCGTTTTAGCCGCACCTGGGCATTGGAAACACCCCAAAATGTCACTTTTAGTTGATCAACTGGAAAAAGGTGATAAGGTAGAAAATCTCGAAAAATTCCAAATCTCAAACAAGGAAATTATGGGATAGAAAGGCTATACATGGAAGCAAGTGTCATTTTACAACCATTGAAACCTAGACTATCAGTTATCAGCGCTTTAAACTGAGGAAATCGAGAATTCCACACAAGAATATATGTGCACCGTTTCAGTTTCAACTGGCCGCTGTTGCTCGACATCTTGATGGATTTTAATGCGGTTTGCAGCAAAAGAACCGTCTTTGTCTATAGAACAACTGTTGACTGCGTTTTAGCCGCACCTGGGCATTGGAAACACCCCAAAATGTCACTTTTAGTTGATCAACTGGAAAAAGGTGATAAGGTAGAAAATCTCGAAAAATTCCAAATCTCAAACAAGGAAATTATGGGATAGAAAGGCTATACATGGAAGCAAGTGTCATTTTACAACCATTGAAACCTAGACTATCAGTTATCAGCGCTTTAAACTGAGGAAATCGAGAATTCCACACAAGATGAGGCATGTTAACACAAAAAGAGTGTACCTTGCTAAGGCGCCTTTTGTGTTGACATGCCTCAATATGTGCACCGTTTCAGTTTCAACTGGCCGCTGTTGCTCGACATCTTGATGGATTTTAATGCGGTTTGCAGCAAAAGAACCGTCTTTGTCTATAGAACAACTGTTGACTGCGTTTTAGCCGCACCTGGGCATTGGAAACACCCCAAAATGTCACTTTTAGTTGATCAACTGGAAAAAGGTGATAAGGTAGAAAATCTCGAAAAATTCCAAATCTCAAACAAGGAAATTATGGGATAGAAAGGCTATACATGGAAGCAAGTGTCATTTTACAACCATTGAAACCTAGACTATCAGTTATCAGCGCTTTAAACTGAGGAAATCGAGAATTCCACACAAGATGAGGCATGTTAACACAAAAAGAGTGTACCTTGCTAAGGCGCCTTTTGTGTTGACATGCCTCATATACTTAAATTAAAGATAATATAACTTATTCCACTTAGATCTACAAATCAATATATTCAAAAGATACAAACAAACAAGCAAATAATCAAATAATAATACTGTATTATATATTTCATTTTATTTTATTTTGCGTGTAAACATATATACATGTATTATACATATGGTAAATAAAAGATTGATTGATTGATTGAAAGAGGTCATCGAATAACACTCTCTGATCTCTAGTCGGCATTGTTTATGGTTAGAACTGGGACGGTATCTGATCGTCTTCAATCCTCTTATTTTCGTTCTTGATTAATGAAAACATTCTTGGCAAATGCTTTCGCAGTAGTTCATCTTTCGTAAATCCAAGAATTTCACCTTTCAATACGAATGCCCCCCCCCCCCCCAACTGATCCTCTTAATCAATACTTCGGTTCCAGAAACCAACAAAATAGAAGGAAAGTCCTATTTTATTATTCCATGCTTATGTATTCCAGTGCTGGCCTGCTTTGAGCACACGCAGTCTTTGCGAAGAAGAACAGCCCGGCCAGTAACACACCTTGCACCGTGCCATCCCGAAATCCAACTACGAGCTTTTCAACTGCAACAACTTTAATATACGCTATTGGAGCTGGAATTACCGCAGCCGCTGGCACCAGACTTGCCCTCCAATGGATCCTCGTTAAAGGATTTAAGTTGTACTCATTCCAATTACAAGACTTAGAAAAGCCCTGTATTGTTATTTCTTGTCACTACCTCCCTGATTCAGGATTGGGTAATTTGCGCGCCTGCTGCCTTCCTTAGATGTGGTAGTCGTTTATCAGGCTCCCTCTCCGGAATCGAACCCTAATTCTTAGACAGGCATGGCTTAATCTTTGAGACAAGCATATGACTACTGGCAGGATCAACCAGACAACTACATACAACCGTTGTAGCGAAAGCCATTCCACAAACACCACAAACGGCCACTGAACACTGTAGTGAGCGCTCAAGTAGTTTTTTTACTTTCCGAGGAAGCCACATTACCATTCACAATAGAATCGATGCGATTCCGTACGCGCACGGCGAATGCGTTTCTCTTTCCCACGACTTTTGCGAGATAACCCTCAAGATACGGCAAGCAGTTCCAATCCGTGGTCTTCAAACACCACAACACGGAACAAGCACTACCCTATCCTTCGTAAGATCTTCAACACATCTCTCCTAGCTGTGATTTAAGACTTTCCAAAGGACAGTCTCTCATGCAACCACAACAATAAACACTTGACAGCCAAAGCTGAACCGTTACGCAACTCATTAAATTCCTTTCAACGTTCTTATAGTGAAAATCACTTTTCTGTTGCAATGTAACTTTAATGTTGCTATCGCCACGTTTCACCGCTCATGTTCTCTACACTCACACTCCCACGATTAGAGGCGATAAAAATAACCCAAATGATTATTATTTTACCTTGTCAAAAATCAAAGGTAACCTCAACCATGTACATTTCATAAATATCAATCTCTTCTTACGATTTCATTGAAATTGGTAGAAATTGGAGATGCTGATATCTCTACTGGAAAAGGTACATGTTTGTTACAAAACGCTGATCATGATTATTCTTTTAGGAGAGTTAATAGATTGTAACACTGATAATAAAAAGGTAGCAGATGAATACTTTGGTCGTCGTGATTCTTCTGTAGACGAGTGTACATATTTTTCAAAACTGAATGTTGGTATGTGTATGCTTGAGTATTTTTCTTCGATAAACTGTATGTATCTTTATTTTCTCATAGCAATTATTGGATGTGACCCAGCAGTAACGCTCCCAAACGAACAGTATGTGGCACTGAGAAGCTTCAACAAGCACCGAATAACCGCGGTATACTTAACGGACAAGCTGTTTGGCGATCGGATTCTCCTTGAGTCGACACCGACGGGCAGCAATGGCTTCAAACGTCTAGACGACAGAACAAGGATGGCAATAAAGAGTGAGTTTTGCATAATGATTTTATTATGGTCCGTATAAAACGATTTGTAAAACAATTTGTAAAACAAATTGCAAAAATGGTCTACAGGCAGTACTTTTTAAGTAACCTTGATCATCCTATTATTATATCTAATACTTTATTTAACGTAAGGATTCTAAAATATGCATTGGATAAAAGCCATCGTAAAAAGTAATGATCGAATTTTGTTTCATTCCAGAAGAAATCATATCGATGTTTGCCAGGGACAAGCCCAGAGAACAACAAGAACAAATTTGGCAGCAAAGCCAAACAAGTATCGTCAAGAAATGTCAGTACCTGAGAGCTACAAGGAAGCTTGGAATGACAATCGGGGCGAAAATGCTTCTTTAAGGCATATTGTTCATTTTTGTGACTTCAAATAAAAAGGAATACCACAAAGTATTCACCTCACGGAACCGATTCCCAACGTCGATTGGCGAAAGTTGTTGTACGTGAAAGGAAAAGCTGGAACAGGCAAAACGTCCACTTTGTGCGCTACTGTCATAGCGAGCGACAACGACGGTTTTCAGGTTATGGTTACCACTCCAACTGGTTTCCTAGCGACCAAGTTTAAACAGGAGTTACAAGACCACGCTAGTTGCGACACCGTGCATGCCGCATTCCATGTGCCAGTAGATCACAATGAGAGACCCAAGATCAATTGGGATTTATCCCGATACGATCTCATTGTTATCGATGAAATTTCAATGATACCGATTCGAATATTCGAACATATACTTAGAACAGTCCAAGATCTTCCTTTTAGACCGGTCGTGTTAATGTCTGGTGACGTAGCCCAGCAACAACCGATCGACACTGTCGGCAACAAAGTCGTTCAAGTGCAAAGTGCTTTGCAGGAACCCTTCTTTTATGGCATGACAACCACGCTAACTCTAACGAAGCAGTATCGTTGCACCGATCCTGTCTATGGTGCTTTTCTCGACCACATTAGGGTTTGGCAGCCTAATCAAGTTTTGCTGGATGAGATCCAAGACGGTAGGGTTGTGACGGAAAACCCCGTTCCTTCCGACGAAGAAGTGTTTGAGGCTTTACAAGCTCAGCCAGAAGCAACCGTGTTAACGGTCACCAGAAAAGCCACGGATAGAGTTAATTCCATCGTGATTAACAAGACCTTCACTGATAGTGACACACTGTTGATAGCGCAGTGCGATGACGATAACCAACCCATTAGCCTAGCTAAAGGCATGAAGGTCATGATCACTCAGAATAGGGACAAACTACGAGGCGTGGTAAACGGTCAAATTGCCAAACTACGTATGGTCGAGAACCAAACCGTAATTTTAGAACTGCCAAACGAAAAGCTAGTGGCGATACATAAGGTAACCTGCAAAACCCATCAGGGTTGGAAAACCGTTTTCCCGTTCACTCCCTGTTATTCTGTCACTATTTGCAAAGCTCAAGGCCAAACGCTAGCAAAGGCCATACTTTGGTTGGATACTGTCAACGTGCCATGTGGAACGGCGTATGTGGGGCTTTCTCGTGTGAAGAAAGTAACCGATTTGACACTAATGACCAGAATGAAGACGCATCACTTTAACGTCGTTTATACCTTGTAGATATGACAAGTAAGGAAGCCAATACTGAATTGAGAAATTTATAACAAAGGCATTAAACCATAACTGTTATTTTAACAGATCGCGCATGAATTAAAGTAGAGAATGTCCGGAAAAACCTCGAAATTCGCTCCCGCTAGCCCAAGCAAAGGGGTGAACTTCTTCTCAGTGTTCACGAGGAGCTTCATTAGGCCGTATGGAAGAGCTTCCTGCTTACCAGACGATGACCAGATCTTTGGTTGGATAAAGCCTTTCAGCTGTGAATGGCTCAAGCGACCCAGCGTCGGTATCTCAGAGCTGGCGGAGACTATGACGGAAAATGCCGAAGTGCTAACGAATTCCACGTCGAAGTTCTTAAAGACGAAAAAGCTGAAAGCTCTCTTCGAACACCTCGAACCGTTCATGAGTGCTTGCGAAAAACTGAATACTAAAACGAAACAGCGAGTTGGCGAAGAAGACGTAGTCACTTGCATGGAAACCTTGTTGAACGATGAAAACAAAGTCGAGCAATTTATGGAAGAGGCCTTTGAGATTGGCTCAGCACTGTTCTTATTAAGCTCGCATTTTGCCGTAGCCAGAGCGCTCATAAGGAATCCGGATGTGTATGGAAAAATGCTACAATCCGATACCGCGGAAGCAGGACGATTCATAAGGTCAAAGAGAATGTGCGATATGAAGCAGATGTTCATTACGGCTTGCGTGGAAAGACAAGAGACAAAGCGAACCTTGGGACAGAATAGCCCGTCGAAAAGAAGGTTGGAGGAACTACGCTCTGGCCTAAGGGAGGAGTCGACAAAGAACGTCAACCGTAAGCTGAACAGCTCCGATGATGAACCGGAGAACAAATCTAAACACCAGAAAAAAAGATCGAAAAAATCCAAAAAAAGGAAAAAAGGGAAAAAGAATAAAAAAGCAAAGAGCCTAAGAAAGTCCTTCCTGTAGAAACAGAGAGCATCACAGATAGCGCAGAGGACTCCGACCACATAACTTCGTACCAGAAGCCAAGGAGAGTCGTAGTACGGCCGAAACAAAGTTCCTCGAGCTCTAGTTCTACCTCAAGTTCTAGCTCTAGTAGTAGTTCAAGCTCCAGCTCGAGCTCAAGCTCGGATTCTAGCAGTGAAGATGAGGGTCCCTCCGCTAAGAAAAGAGCTAAGAAAGAAAAAGGGAAAGCCGACTCCGTTGACAAGAAAAAAGGCAAAAGTAAAGATAAGGTTCCAGTTGAAAAGGAAAAAGAAGAGAACGCTGAGAAGGTCGATGAGGAAGCAAGCACAAGTACCGCTAGTACGAAGAACGCCAAGGTTTCTACTAAGAAAACCACGCCATCTGCTGAACCTAGTACTATTCCTCCTAAGAGAGATTCCGCAAAGAAGGGAACGCCATCAAGTGAGACGAGCGGTACAACGAAAAGTGATTCCAGCCAGAGAGAAACGCAAGCGAGCCAAAGCAGCACTCAGGACAAAAAGACGCGCGGTAAAAAAGGGACACCACTCAGTGAAAGTGAAGAAGCTGCCAAAGAAAAGCCTAGCGAGCCTACTAAGAAAGGAAAAGGCAAGAAGACCTTTGGTGTCACAAAGAACTAGGAAAGGGATCGACTCCTCGCGCTAAGTGGACACGTAACAATTGGGCGATAGCCTAACATAAACTGCCGTTAAAGAATTCTATTACGTTCAAAGTATAAATAGGGCGATAGCCTAAGTACTATTCAGACAAACTGTCTAAGCCAATAAGCCTAGTGACAACACGAAGGGCATGTCGTGAAAAATGGTATTAAGTTGAAACTCGTTTAAAAGAAATTGGGCGATAGCCTAAAGAGAAAGTATATAAAGAAAAGGTTCAAAACAGAACTATATCAATAGGGCGATAGCCTGAAAGAAATATGAAAGCTTCGTTAGCAAAGAAATGTAAAGCCCAGCGACACCGCGAAAGGCAATAGGATATGAAAGAAAAGTATCGTTATGAAAAAAAAAGAAAGCCCAGTGACAACACGAAAGGCACAAAAATATAAAACGAAAGTGTAGTTATGAAACGAAATAAAAGCCGAGTGACAACACGGAAGGCACAAAAATAGAAAAGAACGAGGAACTACTCGAACGCTGAAAAGCTAATGTAAAAAATGTAAATACAAGTTGCTTACGAAACGGAATCCATTGGAAAACCACAGAACGTAGGGCTATGTGAAAAGAGATAACAACTCTATCGGAAGTATGAAAGCGTTAGTGCACGAACGTTTAGAAATGAAGCATTCAAATGTAATGTCAGAACAATCGACTTTGAAAGTAGAACGAAGAACCCTGTGAAAGAGTTTCCATTGTGAAACGTCAAGAGATCAATTTGTGAACGAAGTCACATCGCATTTTGGAAGCACAGAGAAACCTAAACTAGTACTTAGAATAGAAAGAGAACAACGTTAGCTAGAGATTAAGGCGAAACGAATTCGTCGCAAACTGATCTCTTGACGTTCAAAGAACGACTTGTAAGCTTAGTGATATTAAATGAGAAATACGAAATCTAACTTTCAAAACACATGTAACAACTTTTTTCTAAGACACTCTTCACTTCCGTTTTGCATTTTTAGTAATAGGTTATACACCAATCGATCGTCTCTCAGTTCTTTTTAAAAACATACGATATACACCACACATTTCAATGACATCTCCATTTCTACGTTATACCCCTGTTTCTGATATCTTTTTTACGTAAAATTACTCTAAATAAAATTATTTTTTAAATTGTTTTTAAACAACGTTATAGCTTATGACGTACCACGACCGATACCCAATTTAAAAATAACCTGTCACGTGACAACATCATTCATTAATAAGACTACCTACTTTCTGCTCTACAGATTTAGGGTGGGTCGGGTGGGTTGTTGCGTCCATAATAAGGCGCAGCTTATCCCTGTGGTAACTTTTCTGACACCTCTTCCTAAAAGGTGCCAAACAACAACCAGAAAACACACCCTTAAGCACTATGGACCAACCTTCTGGAATTCCCTTGATAACACTATAACCCAAGCACAATCCTTAAATATTTTTCAAGCTAGACTCAAATCACATCTTTTCCAACTAAAACAATGAACCCTAATTATTGACTATTTGTTTGTTTGTTTCTGTTCATAATCTATGTTATTTTGCTGTACCAATGTACTTCTACTCGCAGTGCTGATTTACCAATTATAAAATTTTGCCGCCCATGGGTGTCAGTGCCTGTACAAGCTCCTTGGAGTTTTTTTCACTGAACACCTTCCATATATATATACTTAAATTAAAGATAATATAACTTATTCCACTTAGATCTACAAATCAATATATTCAAAAGATACAAACAAACAAGCAAATAATCAAATAATAATACTGTATTATATATTTCATTTTATTTTATTTTGCGTGTAAACATATATACATGTATTATACATATGGTAAATAAAAGATTGATTGATTGATTGAAAGAGGTCATCGAATAACACTCTCTGATCTCTAGTCGGCATTGTTTATGGTTAGAACTGGGACGGTATCTGATCGTCTTCAATCCTCTTATTTTCGTTCTTGATTAATGAAAACATTCTTGGCAAATGCTTTCGCAGTAGTTCATCTTTCGTAAATCCAAGAATTTCACCTTTCAATACGAATGCCCCCCCCCCCCCAACTGATCCTCTTAATCAATACTTCGGTTCCAGAAACCAACAAAATAGAAGGAAAGTCCTATTTTATTATTCCATGCTTATGTATTCCAGTGCTGGCCTGCTTTGAGCACACGCAGTCTTTGCGAAGAAGAACAGCCCGGCCAGTAACACACCTTGCACCGTGCCATCCCGAAATCCAACTACGAGCTTTTCAACTGCAACAACTTTAATATACGCTATTGGAGCTGGAATTACCGCAGCCGCTGGCACCAGACTTGCCCTCCAATGGATCCTCGTTAAAGGATTTAAGTTGTACTCATTCCAATTACAAGACTTAGAAAAGCCCTGTATTGTTATTTCTTGTCACTACCTCCCTGATTCAGGATTGGGTAATTTGCGCGCCTGCTGCCTTCCTTAGATGTGGTAGTCGTTTATCAGGCTCCCTCTCCGGAATCGAACCCTAATTCTTAGACAGGCATGGCTTAATCTTTGAGACAAGCATATGACTACTGGCAGGATCAACCAGACAACTACATACAACCGTTGTAGCGAAAGCCATTCCACAAACACCACAAACGGCCACTGAACACTGTAGTGAGCGCTCAAGTAGTTTTTTTACTTTCCGAGGAAGCCACATTACCATTCACAATAGAATCGATGCGATTCCGTACGCGCACGGCGAATGCGTTTCTCTTTCCCACGACTTTTGCGAGATAACCCTCAAGATACGGCAAGCAGTTCCAATCCGTGGTCTTCAAACACCACAACACGGAACAAGCACTACCCTATCCTTCGTAAGATCTTCAACACATCTCTCCTAGCTGTGATTTAAGACTTTCCAAAGGACAGTCTCTCATGCAACCACAACAATAAACACTTGACAGCCAAAGCTGAACCGTTACGCAACTCATTAAATTCCTTTCAACGTTCTTATAGTGAAAATCACTTTTCTGTTGCAATGTAACTTTAATGTTGCTATCGCCACGTTTCACCGCTCATGTTCTCTACACTCACACTCCCACGATTAGAGGCGATAAAAATAACCCAAATGATTATTATTTTACCTTGTCAAAAATCAAAGGTAACCTCAACCATGTACATTTCATAAATATCAATCTCTTCTTACGATTTCATTGAAATTGGTAGAAATTGGAGATGCTGATATCTCTACTGGAAAAGGTACATGTTTGTTACAAAACGCTGATCATGATTATTCTTTTAGGAGAGTTAATAGATTGTAACACTGATAATAAAAAGGTAGCAGATGAATACTTTGGTCGTCGTGATTCTTCTGTAGACGAGTGTACATATTTTTCAAAACTGAATGTTGGTATGTGTATGCTTGAGTATTTTTCTTCGATAAACTGTATGTATCTTTATTTTCTCATAGCAATTATTGGATGTGACCCAGCAGTAACGCTCCCAAACGAACAGTATGTGGCACTGAGAAGCTTCAACAAGCACCGAATAACCGCGGTATACTTAACGGACAAGCTGTTTGGCGATCGGATTCTCCTTGAGTCGACACCGACGGGCAGCAATGGCTTCAAACGTCTAGACGACAGAACAAGGATGGCAATAAAGAGTGAGTTTTGCATAATGATTTTATTATGGTCCGTATAAAACGATTTGTAAAACAATTTGTAAAACAAATTGCAAAAATGGTCTACAGGCAGTACTTTTTAAGTAACCTTGATCATCCTATTATTATATCTAATACTTTATTTAACGTAAGGATTCTAAAATATGCATTGGATAAAAGCCATCGTAAAAAGTAATGATCGAATTTTGTTTCATTCCAGAAGAAATCATATCGATGTTTGCCAGGGACAAGCCCAGAGAACAACAAGAACAAATTTGGCAGCAAAGCCAAACAAGTATCGTCAAGAAATGTCAGTACCTGAGAGCTACAAGGAAGCTTGGAATGACAATCGGGGCGAAAATGCTTCTTTAAGGCATATTGTTCATTTTTGTGACTTCAAATAAAAAGGAATACCACAAAGTATTCACCTCACGGAACCGATTCCCAACGTCGATTGGCGAAAGTTGTTGTACGTGAAAGGAAAAGCTGGAACAGGCAAAACGTCCACTTTGTGCGCTACTGTCATAGCGAGCGACAACGACGGTTTTCAGGTTATGGTTACCACTCCAACTGGTTTCCTAGCGACCAAGTTTAAACAGGAGTTACAAGACCACGCTAGTTGCGACACCGTGCATGCCGCATTCCATGTGCCAGTAGATCACAATGAGAGACCCAAGATCAATTGGGATTTATCCCGATACGATCTCATTGTTATCGATGAAATTTCAATGATACCGATTCGAATATTCGAACATATACTTAGAACAGTCCAAGATCTTCCTTTTAGACCGGTCGTGTTAATGTCTGGTGACGTAGCCCAGCAACAACCGATCGACACTGTCGGCAACAAAGTCGTTCAAGTGCAAAGTGCTTTGCAGGAACCCTTCTTTTATGGGATGACAACCACGCTAACTCTAACGAAGCAGTATCGTTGCACCGATCCTGTCTATGGTGCTTTTCTCGACCACATTAGGGTTTGGCAGCCTAATCAAGTTTTGCTGGATGAGATCCAAGACGGTAGGGTTGTGACGGAAAACCCCGTTCCTTCCGACGAAGAAGTGTTTGAGGCTTTACAAGCTCAGCCAGAAGCAACCGTGTTAACGGTCACCAGAAAAGCCACGGATAGAGTTAATTCCATCGTGATTAACAAGACCTTCACTGATAGTGACACACTGTTGATAGCGCAGTGCGATGACGATAACCAACCCATTAGCCTAGCTAAAGGCATGAAGGTCATGATCACTCAGAATAGGGACAAACTACGAGGCGTGGTAAACGGTCAAATTGCCAAACTACGTATGGTCGAGAACCAAACCGTAATTTTAGAACTGCCAAACGAAAAGCTAGTGGCGATACATAAGGTAACCTGCAAAACCCATCAGGGTTGGAAAACCGTTTTCCCGTTCACTCCCTGTTATTCTGTCACTATTTGCAAAGCTCAAGGCCAAACGCTAGCAAAGGCCATACTTTGGTTGGATACTGTCAACGTGCCATGTGGAACGGCGTATGTGGGGCTTTCTCGTGTGAAGAAAGTAACCGATTTGACACTAATGACCAGAATGAAGACGCATCACTTTAACGTCGTTTATACCTTGTAGATATGACAAGTAAGGAAGCCAATACTGAATTGAGAAATTTATAACAAAGGCATTAAACCATAACTGTTATTTTAACAGATCGCGCATGAATTAAAGTAGAGAATGTCCGGAAAAACCTCGAAATTCGCTCCCGCTAGCCCAAGCAAAGGGGTGAACTTCTTCTCAGTGTTCACGAGGAGCTTCATTAGGCCGTATGGAAGAGCTTCCTGCTTACCAGACGATGACCAGATCTTTGGTTGGATAAAGCCTTTCAGCTGTGAATGGCTCAAGCGACCCAGCGTCGGTATCTCAGAGCTGGCGGAGACTATGACGGAAAATGCCGAAGTGCTAACGAATTCCACGTCGAAGTTCTTAAAGACGAAAAAGCTGAAAGCTCTCTTCGAACACCTCGAACCGTTCATGAGTGCTTGCGAAAAACTGAATACTAAAACGAAACAGCGAGTTGGCGAAGAAGACGTAGTCACTTGCATGGAAACCTTGTTGAACGATGAAAACAAAGTCGAGCAATTTATGGAAGAGGCCTTTGAGATTGGCTCAGCACTGTTCTTATTAAGCTCGCATTTTGCCGTAGCCAGAGCGCTCATAAGGAATCCGGATGTGTATGGAAAAATGCTACAATCCGATACCGCGGAAGCAGGACGATTCATAAGGTCAAAGAGAATGTGCGATATGAAGCAGATGTTCATTACGGCTTGCGTGGAAAGACAAGAGACAAAGCGAACCTTGGGACAGAATAGCCCGTCGAAAAGAAGGTTGGAGGAACTACGCTCTGGCCTAAGGGAGGAGTCGACAAAGAACGTCAACCGTAAGCTGAACAGCTCCGATGATGAACCGGAGAACAAATCTAAACACCAGAAAAAAAGATCGAAAAAATCCAAAAAAAGGAAAAAAGGGAAAAAGAATAAAAAAGCAAAGAGCCTAAGAAAGTCCTTCCTGTAGAAACAGAGAGCATCACAGATAGCGCAGAGGACTCCGACCACATAACTTCGTACCAGAAGCCAAGGAGAGTCGTAGTACGGCCGAAACAAAGTTCCTCGAGCTCTAGTTCTACCTCAAGTTCTAGCTCTAGTAGTAGTTCAAGCTCCAGCTCGAGCTCAAGCTCGGATTCTAGCAGTGAAGATGAGGGTCCCTCCGCTAAGAAAAGAGCTAAGAAAGAAAAAGGGAAAGCCGACTCCGTTGACAAGAAAAAAGGCAAAAGTAAAGATAAGGTTCCAGTTGAAAAGGAAAAAGAAGAGAACGCTGAGAAGGTCGATGAGGAAGCAAGCACAAGTACCGCTAGTACGAAGAACGCCAAGGTTTCTACTAAGAAAACCACGCCATCTGCTGAACCTAGTACTATTCCTCCTAAGAGAGATTCCGCAAAGAAGGGAACGCCATCAAGTGAGACGAGCGGTACAACGAAAAGTGATTCCAGCCAGAGAGAAACGCAAGCGAGCCAAAGCAGCACTCAGGACAAAAAGACGCGCGGTAAAAAAGGGACACCACTCAGTGAAAGTGAAGAAGCTGCCAAAGAAAAGCCTAGCGAGCCTACTAAGAAAGGAAAAGGCAAGAAGACCTTTGGTGTCACAAAGAACTAGGAAAGGGATCGACTCCTCGCGCTAAGTGGACACGTAACAATTGGGCGATAGCCTAACATAAACTGCCGTTAAAGAATTCTATTACGTTCAAAGTATAAATAGGGCGATAGCCTAAGTACTATTCAGACAAACTGTCTAAGCCAATAAGCCTAGTGACAACACGAAGGGCATGTCGTGAAAAATGGTATTAAGTTGAAACTCGTTTAAAAGAAATTGGGCGATAGCCTAAAGAGAAAGTATATAAAGAAAAGGTTCAAAACAGAACTATATCAATAGGGCGATAGCCTGAAAGAAATATGAAAGCTTCGTTAGCAAAGAAATGTAAAGCCCAGCGACACCGCGAAAGGCAATAGGATATGAAAGAAAAGTATCGTTATGAAAAAAAAAGAAAGCCCAGTGACAACACGAAAGGCACAAAAATATAAAACGAAAGTGTAGTTATGAAACGAAATAAAAGCCGAGTGACAACACGGAAGGCACAAAAATAGAAAAGAACGAGGAACTACTCGAACGCTGAAAAGCTAATGTAAAAAATGTAAATACAAGTTGCTTACGAAACGGAATCCATTGGAAAACCACAGAACGTAGGGCTATGTGAAAAGAGATAACAACTCTATCGGAAGTATGAAAGCGTTAGTGCACGAACGTTTAGAAATGAAGCATTCAAATGTAATGTCAGAACAATCGACTTTGAAAGTAGAACGAAGAACCCTGTGAAAGAGTTTCCATTGTGAAACGTCAAGAGATCAATTTGTGAACGAAGTCACATCGCATTTTGGAAGCACAGAGAAACCTAAACTAGTACTTAGAATAGAAAGAGAACAACGTTAGCTAGAGATTAAGGCG
This sequence comes from Actinernus sp. WN-2022, assembly GCA_030867875.1. Lineage (NCBI taxonomy): Eukaryota > Metazoa > Cnidaria > Anthozoa > Actiniaria > Actinernidae > Actinernus > Actinernus sp. WN-2022. Next base: position 248,864 of record JAOWCC010001700.1, on the reverse strand, counting down.
AAACGAATTCGTCGCAAACTGATCTCTTGACGTTCAAAGAACGACTTGTAAGCTTAGTGATATTAAATGAGAAATACGAAATCTAACTTTCAAAACACATGTAACAACTTTTTTCTAAGACACTCTTCACTTCCGTTTTGCATTTTTAGTAATAGGTTATACACCAATCGATCGTCTCTCAGTTCTTTTTAAAAACATACGATATACACCACACATTTCAATGACATCTCCATTTCTACGTTATACCCCTGTTTCTGATATCTTTTTTACGTAAAATTACTCTAAATAAAATTATTTTTTAAATTGTTTTTAAACAACGTTATAGCTTATGACGTACCACGACCGATACCCAATTTAAAAATAACCTGTCACGTGACAACATCATTCATTAATAAGACTACCTACTTTCTGCTCTACAGATTTAGGGTGGGTCGGGTGGGTTGTTGCGTCCATAATAAGGCGCAGCTTATCCCTGTGGTAACTTTTCTGACACCTCTTCCTAAAAGGTGCCAAACAACAACCAGAAAACACACCCTTAAGCACTATGGACCAACCTTCTGGAATTCCCTTGATAACACTATAACCCAAGCACAATCCTTAAATATTTTTCAAGCTAGACTCAAATCACATCTTTTCCAACTAAAACAATGAACCCTAATTATTGACTATTTGTTTGTTTGTTTCTGTTCATAATCTATGTTATTTTGCTGTACCAATGTACTTCTACTCGCAGTGCTGATTTACCAATTATAAAATTTTGCCGCCCATGGGTGTCAGTGCCTGTACAAGCTCCTTGGAGTTTTTTTCACTGAACACCTTCCATATATATATACTTAAATTAAAGATAATATAACTTATTCCACTTAGATCTACAAATCAATATATTCAAAAGATACAAACAAACAAGCAAATAATCAAATAATAATACTGTATTATATATTTCATTTTATTTTATTTTGCGTGTAAACATATATACATGTATTATACATATGGTAAATAAAAGATTGATTGATTGATTGAAAGAGGTCATCGAATAACACTCTCTGATCTCTAGTCGGCATTGTTTATGGTTAGAACTGGGACGGTATCTGATCGTCTTCAATCCTCTTATTTTCGTTCTTGATTAATGAAAACATTCTTGGCAAATGCTTTCGCAGTAGTTCATCTTTCGTAAATCCAAGAATTTCACCTTTCAATACGAATGCCCCCCCCCCCAACTGATCCTCTTAATCAATACTTCGGTTCCAGAAACCAACAAAATAGAAGGAAAGTCCTATTTTATTATTCCATGCTTATGTATTCCAGTGCTGGCCTGCTTTGAGCACACGCAGTCTTTGCGAAGAAGAACAGCCCGGCCAGTAACACACCTTGCACCGTGCCATCCCGAAATCCAACTACGAGCTTTTCAACTGCAACAACTTTAATATACGCTATTGGAGCTGGAATTACCGCAGCCGCTGGCACCAGACTTGCCCTCCAATGGATCCTCGTTAAAGGATTTAAGTTGTACTCATTCCAATTACAAGACTTAGAAAAGCCCTGTATTGTTATTTCTTGTCACTACCTCCCTGATTCAGGATTGGGTAATTTGCGCGCCTGCTGCCTTCCTTAGATGTGGTAGTCGTTTATCAGGCTCCCTCTCCGGAATCGAACCCTAATTCTTAGACAGGCATGGCTTAATCTTTGAGACAAGCATATGACTACTGGCAGGATCAACCAGACAACTACATACAACCGTTGTAGCGAAAGCCATTCCACAAACACCACAAACGGCCACTGAACACTGTAGTGAGCGCTCAAGTAGTTTTTTTACTTTCCGAGGAAGCCACATTACCATTCACAATAGAATCGATGCGATTCCGTACGCGCACGGCGAATGCGTTTCTCTTTCCCACGACTTTTGCGAGATAACCCTCAAGATACGGCAAGCAGTTCCAATCCGTGGTCTTCAAACACCACAACACGGAACAAGCACTACCCTATCCTTCGTAAGATCTTCAACACATCTCTCCTAGCTGTGATTTAAGACTTTCCAAAGGACAGTCTCTCATGCAACCACAACAATAAACACTTGACAGCCAAAGCTGAACCGTTACGCAACTCATTAAATTCCTTTCAACGTTCTTATAGTGAAAATCACTTTTCTGTTGCAATGTAACTTTAATGTTGCTATCGCCACGTTTCACCGCTCATGTTCTCTACACTCACACTCCCACGATTAGAGGCGATAAAAATAACCCAAATGATTATTATTTTACCTTGTCAAAAATCAAAGGTAACCTCAACCATGTACATTTCATAAATATCAATCTCTTCTTACGATTTCATTGAAATTGGTAGAAATTGGAGATGCTGATATCTCTACTGGAAAAGGTACATGTTTGTTACAAAACGCTGATCATGATTATTCTTTTAGGAGAGTTAATAGATTGTAACACTGATAATAAAAAGGTAGCAGATGAATACTTTGGTCGTCGTGATTCTTCTGTAGACGAGTGTACATATTTTTCAAAACTGAATGTTGGTATGTGTATGCTTGAGTATTTTTCTTCGATAAACTGTATGTATCTTTATTTTCTCATAGCAATTATTGGATGTGACCCAGCAGTAACGCTCCCAAACGAACAGTATGTGGCACTGAGAAGCTTCAACAAGCACCGAATAACCGCGGTATACTTAACGGACAAGCTGTTTGGCGATCGGATTCTCCTTGAGTCGACACCGACGGGCAGCAATGGCTTCAAACGTCTAGACGACAGAACAAGGATGGCAATAAAGAGTGAGTTTTGCATAATGATTTTATTATGGTCCGTATAAAACGATTTGTAAAACAATTTGTAAAACAAATTGCAAAAATGGTCTACAGGCAGTACTTTTTAAGTAACCTTGATCATCCTATTATTATATCTAATACTTTATTTAACGTAAGGATTCTAAAATATGCATTGGATAAAAGCCATCGTAAAAAGTAATGATCGAATTTTGTTTCATTCCAGAAGAAATCATATCGATGTTTGCCAGGGACAAGCCCAGAGAACAACAAGAACAAATTTGGCAGCAAAGCCAAACAAGTATCGTCAAGAAATGTCAGTACCTGAGAGCTACAAGGAAGCTTGGAATGACAATCGGGGCGAAAATGCTTCTTTAAGGCATATTGTTCATTTTTGTGACTTCAAATAAAAAGGAATACCACAAAGTATTCACCTCACGGAACCGATTCCCAACGTCGATTGGCGAAAGTTGTTGTACGTGAAAGGAAAAGCTGGAACAGGCAAAACGTCCACTTTGTGCGCTACTGTCATAGCGAGCGACAACGACGGTTTTCAGGTTATGGTTACCACTCCAACTGGTTTCCTAGCGACCAAGTTTAAACAGGAGTTACAAGACCACGCTAGTTGCGACACCGTGCATGCCGCATTCCATGTGCCAGTAGATCACAATGAGAGACCCAAGATCAATTGGGATTTATCCCGATACGATCTCATTGTTATCGATGAAATTTCAATGATACCGATTCGAATATTCGAACATATACTTAGAACAGTCCAAGATCTTCCTTTTAGACCGGTCGTGTTAATGTCTGGTGACGTAGCCCAGCAACAACCGATCGACACTGTCGGCAACAAAGTCGTTCAAGTGCAAAGTGCTTTGCAGGAACCCTTCTTTTATGGCATGACAACCACGCTAACTCTAACGAAGCAGTATCGTTGCACCGATCCTGTCTATGGTGCTTTTCTCGACCACATTAGGGTTTGGCAGCCTAATCAAGTTTTGCTGGATGAGATCCAAGACGGTAGGGTTGTGACGGAAAACCCCGTTCCTTCCGACGAAGAAGTGTTTGAGGCTTTACAAGCTCAGCCAGAAGCAACCGTGTTAACGGTCACCAGAAAAGCCACGGATAGAGTTAATTCCATCGTGATTAACAAGACCTTCACTGATAGTGACACACTGTTGATAGCGCAGTGCGATGACGATAACCAACCCATTAGCCTAGCTAAAGGCATGAAGGTCATGATCACTCAGAATAGGGACAAACTACGAGGCGTGGTAAACGGTCAAATTGCCAAACTACGTATGGTCGAGAACCAAACCGTAATTTTAGAACTGCCAAACGAAAAGCTAGTGGCGATACATAAGGTAACCTGCAAAACCCATCAGGGTTGGAAAACCGTTTTCCCGTTCACTCCCTGTTATTCTGTCACTATTTGCAAAGCTCAAGGCCAAACGCTAGCAAAGGCCATACTTTGGTTGGATACTGTCAACGTGCCATGTGGAACGGCGTATGTGGGGCTTTCTCGTGTGAAGAAAGTAACCGATTTGACACTAATGACCAGAATGAAGACGCATCACTTTAACGTCGTTTATACCTTGTAGATATGACAAGTAAGGAAGCCAATACTGAATTGAGAAATTTATAACAAAGGCATTAAACCATAACTGTTATTTTAACAGATCGCGCATGAATTAAAGTAGAGAATGTCCGGAAAAACCTCGAAATTCGCTCCCGCTAGCCCAAGCAAAGGGGTGAACTTCTTCTCAGTGTTCACGAGGAGCTTCATTAGGCCGTATGGAAGAGCTTCCTGCTTACCAGACGATGACCAGATCTTTGGTTGGATAAAGCCTTTCAGCTGTGAATGGCTCAAGCGACCCAGCGTCGGTATCTCAGAGCTGGCGGAGACTATGACGGAAAATGCCGAAGTGCTAACGAATTCCACGTCGAAGTTCTTAAAGACGAAAAAGCTGAAAGCTCTCTTCGAACACCTCGAACCGTTCATGAGTGCTTGCGAAAAACTGAATACTAAAACGAAACAGCGAGTTGGCGAAGAAGACGTAGTCACTTGCATGGAAACCTTGTTGAACGATGAAAACAAAGTCGAGCAATTTATGGAAGAGGCCTTTGAGATTGGCTCAGCACTGTTCTTATTAAGCTCGCATTTTGCCGTAGCCAGAGCGCTCATAAGGAATCCGGATGTGTATGGAAAAATGCTACAATCCGATACCGCGGAAGCAGGACGATTCATAAGGTCAAAGAGAATGTGCGATATGAAGCAGATGTTCATTACGGCTTGCGTGGAAAGACAAGAGACAAAGCGAACCTTGGGACAGAATAGCCCGTCGAAAAGGTTGGAGGAACTACGCTCTGGCCTAAGGGAGGAGTCGACAAAGAACGTCAACCGTAAGCTGAACAGCTCCGATGATGAACCGGAGAACAAATCTAAACACCAGAAAAAAAGATCGAAAAAATCCAAAAAAAGGAAAAAAGGGAAAAAGAATAAAAAAGCAAAGAGCCTAAGAAAGTCCTTCCTGTAGAAACAGAGAGCATCACAGATAGCGCAGAGGACTCCGACCACATAACTTCGTACCAGAAGCCAAGGAGAGTCGTAGTACGGCCGAAACAAAGTTCCTCGAGCTCTAGTTCTACCTCAAGTTCTAGCTCTAGTAGTAGTTCAAGCTCCAGCTCGAGCTCAAGCTCGGATTCTAGCAGTGAAGATGAGGGTCCCTCCGCTAAGAAAAGAGCTAAGAAAGAAAAAGGGAAAGCCGACTCCGTTGACAAGAAAAAAGGCAAAAGTAAAGATAAGGTTCCAGTTGAAAAGGAAAAAGAAGAGAACGCTGAGAAGGTCGATGAGGAAGCAAGCACAAGTACCGCTAGTACGAAGAACGCCAAGGTTTCTACTAAGAAAACCACGCCATCTGCTGAACCTAGTACTATTCCTCCTAAGAGAGATTCCGCAAAGAAGGGAACGCCATCAAGTGAGACGAGCGGTACAACGAAAAGTGATTCCAGCCAGAGAGAAACGCAAGCGAGCCAAAGCAGCACTCAGGACAAAAAGACGCGCGGTAAAAAAGGGACACCACTCAGTGAAAGTGAAGAAGCTGCCAAAAGCAGGACTCCAGAAAAGCCTGGCGAGCCTACTAAGAAAGGAAAAGGCAAGAAGACCTTTGGTGTCACAAAGAACTAGGAAAGGGATCGACTCCTCGCGCTAAGTGGACACGTAACAATTGCGCGATAGCCTGACATAAACTGCCGTTAAAGAATTCTATTACGTTCAAAGTATAAATAGGGCGATAGCCTAAGTACTATTCAGACAAACTGTCTAAGCCAATAAGCCTAGTGACAACACGAAGGGCATGTCGTGAAAAATGGTATTAAGTTGAAACTCGTTTAAAAGAAATTGGGCGATAGCCTAAAGAGAAAGTATATAAAGAAAAGGTTCAAAACAGAACTATATCAATAGGGCGATAGCCTGAAAGAAATATGAAAGCTTCGTTAGCAAAGAAATGTAAAGCCCAGCGACACCGCGAAAGGCAATAGGATATGAAAGAAAAGTATCGTTATGAAAAAAAAAGAAAGCCCAGTGACAACACGAAAGGCACAAAAATATAAAACGAAAGTGTAGTTATGAAACGAAATAAAAGCCGAGTGACAACACGGAAGGCACAAAAATAGAAAAGAACGAGGAACTACTCGAACGCTGAAAAGCTAATGTAAAAAATGTAAATACAAGTTGCTTACGAAACGGAATCCATTGGAAAACCACAGAACGTAGGGCTATGTGAAAAGAGATAACAACTCTATCGGAAGTATGAAAGCGTTAGTGCACGAACGTTTAGAAATGAAGCATTCAAATGTAATGTCAGAACAATCGACTTTGAAAGTAGAACGAAGAACCCTGTGAAAGAGTTTCCATTGTGAAACGTCAAGAGATCAATTTGTGAACGAAGTCACATCGCATTTTGGAAGCACAGAGAAACCTAAACTAGTACTTAGAATAGAAAGAGAACAACGTTAGCTAGAGATTAAGGCGAAACGAATTCGTCGCAAACTGATCTCTTGACGTTCAAAGAACGACTTGTAAGCTTAGTGATATTAAATGAGAAATACGAAATCTAACTTTCAAAACACATGTAACCAACTTTTTTCTAAGACACTCTTCACTTCCGTTTTGCATTTTTAGTAATAGGTTATACACCAATCGATCGTCTCTCAGTTCTTTTTAAAAACATACGATATACACCACACATTTCAATGACATCTCCATTTCTACGTTATACCCCTGTTTCTGATATCTTTTTTACGTAAAATTACTCTAAATAAAATTATTTTTTAAATTGTTTTTAAACAACGTTATAGCTTATGACGTACCACGACCGATACCCAATTTAAAAATAACCTGTCACGTGACAACATCATTCATTAATAAGACTACCTACTTTCTGCTCGACAGATTTAGGGTGGGTCGGGTGGGTTGTTGCGTCCATAATAAGGCGCAGCTTATCCCTGTGGTAACTTTTCTGACACCTCTTCCTAAAAGGTGCCAAACAACAACCAGAAAACACACCCTTAAGCACTATGGACCAACCTTCTGGAATTCCCTTGATAACACTATAACCCAAGCACAATCCTTAAATATTTTTCAAGCTAGACTCAAATCACATCTTTTCCAACTAAAACAATGAACCCTAATTATTGACTATTTGTTTGTTTGTTTCTGTTCATAATCTATGTTATTTTGCTGTACCAATGTACTTCTACTCGCAGTGCTGATTTACCAATTATAAAATTTTGCCGCCCATGGGTGTCAGTGCCTGTACAAGCTCCTTGGAGTTTTTTTCACTGAACACCTTCCATATATATATACTTAAATTAAAGATAATATAACTTATTCCACTTAGATCTACAAATCAATATATTCAAAAGATACAAACAAACAAGCAAATAATCAAATAATAATACTGTATTATATATTTCATTTTATTTTATTTTGCGTGTAAACATATATACATGTATTATACATATGGTAAATAAAAGATTGATTGATTGATTGAAAGAGGTCATCGAATAACACTCTCTGATCTCTAGTCGGCATTGTTTATGGTTAGAACTGGGACGGTATCTGATCGTCTTCAATCCTCTTATTTTCGTTCTTGATTAATGAAAACATTCTTGGCAAATGCTTTCGCAGTAGTTCGTCTTTCGTAAATCCAAGAATTTCACCTTTCAATACGAATGCCCCCCCCCCCCCCCCCCCCCCAACTGATCCTCTTAATCAATACTTCGGTTCCAGAAACCAACAAAATAGAAGCAAAGTCCTATTTTATTATTCCATGCTTATGTATTCCAGTGCTGGCCTGCTTTGAGCACACGCAGTCTTTGCGAAGAAGAACAGCCCGGCCAGTAACACACCTTGCACCGTGCCATCCCGAAATCCAACTACGAGCTTTTCAACTGCAACAACTTTAATATACGCTATTGGAGCTGGAATTACCGCAGCCGCTGGCACCAGACTTGCCCTCCAATGGATCCTCGTTAAAGGATTTAAGTTGTACTCATTCCAATTACAAGACTTAGAAAAGCCCTGTATTGTTATTTCTTGTCACTACCTCCCTGATTCAGGATTGGGTAATTTGCGCGCCTGCTGCCTTCCTTAGATGTGGTAGTCGTTTATCAGGCTCCCTCTCCGGAATCGAACCCTAATTCTAAGACAGGCATGGCTTAATCTTTGAGACAAGCATATGACTACTGGCAGGATCAACCAGACAACTACATACAACCGTTGTAGCGAAAGCCATTCCACAAACACCACAAACGGCCACTGAACACTGTAGTGAGCGCTCAAGTAGTTTTTTTACTTTCCGAGGAAGCCACATTACCATTCACAATAGAATCGATGCGATTCCGTACGCGCACGGCGAATGCGTTTCTCTTTCCCACGACTTTTGCGAGATAACCCTCAAGATACGGCAAGCAGTTCCAATCCGTGGTCTTCAAACACCACAACACGGAACAAGCACTACCCTATCCTTCGTAAGTTCTTCAACACATCTCTCCTAGCTGTGATTTAAGACTTTCCAAAGGACAGTCTCTCATGCAACCACAACAATAAACACTTGACAGCCAAAGCTGAACCGTTACGCAACTCATTAAATTCCTTTCAACGTTCTTATAGTGAAAATCACTTTTCTGTTGCAATGTAACTTTAATGTTGCTATCGCCACGTTTCACCGCTCATGTTCTCTACACTCACACTCCCACGATTAGAGGCGATAAAAATAACCCAAATGATTATTATTTTACCTTGTCAAAAATCAAAGGTAACCTCAACCATGTACATTTCATAAATATCAATCTCTTCTAACGATTTCATTGAAATTGGTAGAAATTGGAGATGCTGATATCTCTACTGGAAAAGGTACATGTTTGTTACAAAACGCTGATCATGATTATTCTTTTAGGAGAGTTAATAGATTGTAACACTGATAATAAAAAGGTAGCAGATGAATACGTTGGTCGTCGTGATTCTTCTGTAGACGAGTGTACATATTTTTCAAAACTGAATGTTGGTATGTGTATGCTTGAGTATTTTTCTTCGATAAACTGTATGTATCTTTATTTTCTCATAGCAATTATTGGATGTGACCCAGCAGTAACGCTCCCAAACGAACAGTATGTGGCACTGAGAAGCTTCAACAAGCACCGAATAACCGCGGTATACTTAACGGACAAGCTGTTTGGCGATCGGATTCTCCTTGAGTCGACACCGACGGGCAGCAATGGCTTCAAACGTCTAGACGACAGAACAAGGATGGCAATAAAGAGTGAGTTTTGCATAATGATTTTATTATGGTCCGTATAAAACGATTTGTAAAACAATTTGTAAAACAAATTGCAAAAATGGTCTACAGGCAGTACTTTTTAAGTAACCTTGATCATCCTATTATTATATCTAATACTTTATTTAACGTAAGGATTCTAAAATATGCATTGGATAAAAGCCATCGTAAAAAGTAATGATCGAATTTTGTTTCATTCCAGAAGAAATCATATCGATGTTTGCCAGGGACAAGCCCAAAGAACAACAAGAACAAATTTGGCAGCAAAGCCAAACAAGTATCGTCAAGAAATGTCAGTACCTGAGAGCTACAAGGAAGCTTGGAATGACAATCGGGGCGAAAATGCTTCTTTAAGGCATATTGTTCATTTTTGTGACTTCAAATAAAAAGGAATACCACAAAGTATTCACCTCACGGAACCGATTCCCAACGTCGATTGGCGAAAGTTGTTGTACGTGAAAGGAAAAGCTGGAACAGGCAAAACGTCCACTTTGTGCGCTACTGTCATAGCGAGCGACAACGACGGTTTTCAGGTTATGGTTACCACTCCAACTGGTTTCCTAGCGACCAAGTTTAAACAGGAGTTACAAGACCACGCTAGTTGCGACACCGTGCATGCCGCATTCCATGTGCCAGTAGATCCCAATGAGAGACCCAAGATCAATTGGGATTTATCCCGATACGATCTCATTGTTATCGATGAAATTTCAATGATACCGATTCGAATATTCGAACATATACTTAGAACAGTCCAAGATCTTCCTTTTAGACCGGTCGTGTTAATGTCTGGTGACGTAGCCCAGCAACAACCGATCGACACTGTCGGCAACAAAGTCGTTCAAGTGCAAAGTGCTTTGCAGGAACCCTTCTTTTATGGCATGACAACCACGCTAACTCTAACGAAGCAGTATCGTTGTACCGATCCTGTCTATGGTGCTTTTCTCGACCACATTAGAGTTTGGCAGCCTAATCAAGTTTTGCTGGATGAGATCCAAGACGGTAGGGTTGTGACGGAAAACCCCGTTCCTTCCGACGAAGAAGTGTTTGAGGCTTTACAAGCTCAGCCAGAAGCAACCGTGTTAACGGTCACCAGAAAAGCCACGGATAGAGTTAATTCCATCGTGATTAACAAGACCTTCACTGATAGTGACACACTGTTGATAGCGCAGTGCGATGACGATAACCAACCCATTGGCCTAGCTAAAGGCATGAAGGTCATGATCACTCAGAATAGGGACAAACTACGAGGCGTGGTAAACGGTCAAATTGCCAAACTACGTATGGTCGAGAACCAAACCGTAATTTTAGAACTGCCAAACGAAAAGCTAGTGGCGATACATAAGGTAACCTGCAAAACCCATCAGGGTTGGAAAACCGTTTTCCCGTTCACTCCCTGTTATTCTGTCACTATTTGCAAAGCTCAAGGCCAAACGCTAGCAAAGGCCATACTTTGGTTGGATACTGTCAACGTGCCATGTGGAACGGCGTATGTGGGGCTTTCTCGTGTGAAGAAAGTAACCGATTTGACACTAATGACCAGAATGAAGACGCATCACTTTAACGTCGTTTATACCTTGTAGATATGACAAGTAAGGAAGCCAATACTGAATTGAGAAATTTATAACAAAGGCATTAAACCATAACTGTTATTTTAACAGATCGCGCATGAATTAAAGTAGAGAATGTCCGGAAAAACCTCGAAATTCGCTCCCGCTAGCCCAAGCAAAGGGGTGAACTTCTTCTCAGTGTTCACGAGGAGCTTCATTAGGCCGTATGGAAGAGCTTCCTGCTTACCAGACGATGACCAGATCTTTGGTTGGATAAAGCCTTTCAGCTGTGAATGGCTCAAGCGACCCAGCGTCGGTATCTCAGAGCTGGCGGAGACTATGACGGAAAATGCCGAAGTGCTAACGAATTCCACGTCGAAGTTCTTAAAGACGAAAAAGCTGAAAGCTCTCTTCGAACACCTCGAACCGTTCATGAGTGCTTGCGAAAAACTGAATACTAAAACGAAACAGCGAGTTGGCGAAGAAGACGTAGTCACTTGCATGGAAACCTTGTTGAACGATGAAAACAAAGTCGAGCAATTTATGGAAGAGGCCTTTGAGATTGGCTCAGCACTGTTCTTATTAAGCTCGCATTTTGCCGTAGCCAGAGCGCTCATAAGGAATCCGGATGTGTATGGAAAAATGCTACAATCCGATACCGCGGAAGCAGGACGATTCATAAGGTCAAAGAGAATGTGCGATATGAAGCAGATGTTCATTACGGCTTGCGTGGAAAGACAAGAGACAAAGCGAACCTTGGGACAGAATAGCCCGTCGAAAAGGTTGGAGGAACTACGCTCTGGCCTAAGGGAGGAGTTGACAAAGAACGTCAACCGTAAGCTGAACAGCTCCGATGATGAACCGGAGAACAAATCTAAACACCAGAAAAAAAGATCGAAAAAATCCAAAAAAAGGAAAAAAGGGAAAAAGAATAAAAAAGCAAAGAGCCTAAGAAAGTCCTTCCTGTAGAAACAGAGAGCATCACAGATAGCGCAGAGGACTCCGACCACATAACTTCGTACCAGAAGCCAAGGAGAGTCGTAGTACGGCCAAAACAAAGTTCCTCGAGCTCTAGTTCTACCTCAAGTTCTAGCTCTAGTAGTAGTTCAAGCTCCAGCTCGAGCTCAAGCTCGGATTCTAGCAGTGAAGATGAGGGTCCCTCCGCTAAGAAAAGAGCAAAGAAAGAAAAAGGGAAAGCCGACTCCGTTGACAAGAAAAAAGGCAAAAGTAAAGATAAGGTTCCAGTTGAAAAGGAAAAAGAAGAGAACGCTGAGAAGGTCGATGAGGAAGCAAGCACAAGTACCGCTAGTACGAAGAACGCCAAGGTTTCTACTAAGAAAACCACGCCATCTGCTGAACCTAGTACTATTCCTCCTAAGAGAGATTCCGCAAAGAAGGGAACGCCATCAAGTGAGACGAGCGGTACAACGAAAAGTGATTCCAGCCAGAGAGAAACGCAAGCGAGCCAAAGCAGCACTCAGGACAAAAAGACGCGCGGTAAAAAAGGGACACCACTCAGTGAAAGTGAAGAAGCTGCCAAAGAAAAGCCTAGCGAGCCTACTAAGAAAGGAAAAGGCAAGAAGACCTTTGGTGTCACAAAGAACTAGGAAAGGGATCGACTCCTCGCGCTAAGTGGACACGTAACAATTGGGCGATAGCCTAACATAAACTGCCGTTAAAGAATTCTATTACGTTCAAAGTATAAATAGGGCGATAGCCTAAGTACTATTCAGACAAACTGTCTAAGCCAATAAGCCTAGTGACAACACGAAGGGCATGTCGTGAAAAATGGTATTAAGTTGAAACTCGTTTAAAAGAAATTGGGCGATAGCCTAAAGAGAAAGTATATAAAGAAAAGGTTCAAAACAGAACTATATCAATAGGGCGATAGCCTGAAAGAAATATGAAAGCTTCGTTAGCAAAGAAATGTAAAGCCCAGCGACACCGCGAAAGGCAATAGGATATGAAAGAAAAGTATCGTTATGAAAAAAAAAGAAAGCCCAGTGACAACACGAAAGGCACAAAAATATAAAACGAAAGTGTAGTTATGAAACGAAATAAAAGCCGAGTGACAACACGGAAGGCACAAAAATAGAAAAGAACGAGGAACTACTCGAACGCTGAAAAGCTAATGTAAAAAATGTAAATACAAGTTGCTTACGAAACGGAATCCATTGGAAAACCACAGAACGTAGGGCTATGTGAAAAGAGATAACAACTCTATCGGAAGTATGAAAGCGTTAGTGCACGAACGTTTAGAAATGAAGCATTCAAATGTAATGTCAGAACAATCGACTTTGAAAGTAGAACGAAGAACCCTGTGAAAGAGTTTCCATTGTGAAACGTCAAGAGATCAATTTGTGAACGAAGTCACATCGCATTTTGGAAGCACAGAGAAACCTAAACTAGTACTTAGAATAGAAAGAGAACAACGTTAGCTAGAGATTAAGGCGAAACGAATTCGTCGCAAACTGATCTCTTGACGTTCAAAGAACGACTTGTAAGCTTAGTGATATTAAATGAGAAATACGAAATCTAACTTTCAAAACACATGTAACAACTTTTTTCTAAGACACTCTTCACTTCCGTTTTGCATTTTTAGTAATAGGTTATACACCAATCGATCGTCTCTCAGTTCTTTTTAAAAACATACGATATACACCACACATTTCAATGACATCTCCATTTCTACGTTATACCCCTGTTTCTGATATCTTTTTTACGTAAAATTACTCTAAATAAAATTATTTTTTAAATTGTTTTTAAACAACGTTATAGCTTATGACGTACCACGACCGATACCCAATTTAAAAATAACCTGTCACGTGACAACATCATTCATTAATAAGACTACCTACTTTCTGCTCGACAGATTTAGGGTGGGTCGGGTGGGTTGTTGCGTCCATAATAAGGCGCAGCTTATCCCTGTGGTAACTTTTCTGACACCTCTTCCTAAAAGGTGCCAAACAACAACCAGAAAACACACCCTTAAGCACTATGGACCAACCTTCTGGAATTCCCTTGATAACACTATAACCCAAGCACAATCCTTAAATATTTTTCAAGCTAGACTCAAATCACATCTTTTCCAACTAAAACAATGAACCCTAATTATTGACTATTTGTTTGTTTGTTTCTGTTCATAATCTATGTTATTTTGCTGTACCAATGTACTTCTACTCGCAGTGCTGATTTACCAATTATAAAATTTTGCCGCCCATGGGTGTCAGTGCCTGTACAAGCTCCTCGGAGTTTTTTTCACTCAACACCTTCCATATATATATACTTAAATTAAAGATAATATAACTTATTCCACTTAGATCTACAAATCAATATATTCAAAAGATACAAACAAACAAGCAAATAATCAAATAATAATACTGTATTATATATTTCATTTTATTTTATTTTGCGTGTAAACATATATACATGTATTATACATATGGTAAATAAAAGATTGATTGATTGATTGAAAGAGGTCATGGAATAACACTCTCTGATCTCTAGTCGGCATTGTTTATGGTTAGAACTGGGACGGTATCTGATCGTCTTCAATCCTCTTATTTTCGTTCTTGATTAATGAAAACATTCTTGGCAAATGCTTTCGCAGTAGTTCGTCTTTCGTAAATCCAAGAATTTCACCTTTCAATACGAATGCCCCCCCCCCCCCCCCCCAACTGATCCTCTTAATCAATACTTCGGTTCCAGAAACCAACAAAATAGAAGCAAAGTCCTATTTTATTATTCCATGCTTATGTATTCCAGTGCTGGCCTGCTTTGAGCACACGCAGTCTTTGCGAAGAAGAACAGCCCGGCCAGTAACACACCTTGCACCGTGCCATCCCGAAATCCAACTACGAGCTTACTGGAATTACCGCAGCCGCTGGCACCAGACTTGCCCTCCAATGGATCCTCGTTAAAGGATTTAAGTTGTACTCATTCCAATTACAAGACTTAGAAAAGCCCTGTATTGTTATTTCTTGTCACTACCTCCCTGATTCAGGATTGGGTAATTTGCGCGCCTGCTGCCTTCCTTAGATGTGGTAGTCGTTTATCAGGCTCCCTCTCCGGAATCGAACCCTAATTCTTAGACAGGCATGGCTTAATCTTTGAGACAAGCATATGACTACTGGCAGGATCAACCAGACAACTACATACAACCGTTGTAGCGAAAGCCATTCCACAAACACCACAAACGGCCACTGAACACTGTAGTGAGCGCTCAAGTAGTTTTTTTACTTTCCGAGGAAGCCACATTACCATTCACAATAGAATCGATGCGATTCCGTACGCGCACGGCGAATGCGTTTCTCTTTCCCACGACTTTTGCGAGATAACCCTCAAGATACGGCAAGCAGTTCCAATCCGTGGTCTTCAAACACCACAACACGGAACAAGCACTACCCTATCCTTCGTAAGATCTTCAACACATCTCTCCTAGCTGTGATTTAAGACTTTCCAAAGGACAGTCTCTCATGCAACCACAACAATAAACACTTGACAGCCAAAGCTGAACCGTTACGCAACTCATTAAATTCCTTTCAACGTTCTTATAGTGAAAATCACTTTTCTGTTGCAATGTAACTTTAATGTTGCTATCGCCACGTTTCACCGCTCATGTTCTCTACACTCACACTCCCACGATTAGAGGCGATAAAAATAACCCAAATGATTATTATTTTACCTTGTCAAAAATCAAAGGTAACCTCAACCATGTACATTTCATAAATATCAATCTCTTCTTACGATTTCATTGAAATTGGTAGAAATTGGAGATGCTGATATCTCTACTGGAAAAGGTACATGTTTGTTACAAAACGCTGATCATGATTATTCTTTTAGGAGAGTTAATAGATTGTAACACTGATAATAAAAAGGTAGCAGATGAATACTTTGGTCGTCGTGATTCTTCTGTAGACGAGTGTACATATTTTTCAAAACTGAATGTTGGTATGTGTATGCTTGAGTATTTTTCTTCGATAAACTGTATGTATCTTTATTTTCTCATAGCAATTATTGGATGTGACCCAGCAGTAACGCTCCCAAACGAACAGTATGTGGCACTGAGAAGCTTCAACAAGCACCGAATAACCGCGGTATACTTAACGGACAAGCTGTTTGGCGATCGGATTCTCCTTGAGTCGACACCGACGGGCAGCAATGGCTTCAAACGTCTAGACGACAGAACAAGGATGGCAATAAAGAGTGAGTTTTGCATAATGATTTTATTATGGTCCGTATAAAACGATTTGTAAAACAATTTATTTAACGTAAGGATTCTAAAATATGCATTGGATAAAAGCCATCGTAAAAAGTAATGATCGAATTTTGTTTCATTCCAGAAGAAATCATATCGATGTTTGCCAGGGACAAGCCCAGAGAACAACAAGAACAAATTTGGCAGCAAAGCCAAACAAGTATCGTCAAGAAATGTCAGTACCTGAGAGCTACAAGGAAGCTTGGAATGACAATCGGGGCGAAAATGCTTCTTTAAGGCATATTGTTCATTTTTGTGACTTCAAATAAAAAGGAATACCACAAAATATTCACCTCACGGAACCGATTCCCAACGTCGATTGGCGAAAGTTGTTGTACGTGAAAGGAAAAGCTGGAACAGGCAAAACGTCCACTTTGTGCGCTGCTGTCATAGCGAGCGACAACGACGGTTATCAGGTTATGGTTACCACTCCAACTGGTTTCCTAGCGACCAAGTTTAAACAGGAGTTACAAGACCACGCTAGTTGTGACACCGTTCACGCAGCATTCCACGTAACGGTGGATCCAAATGAAAGAGCGAAGATCAATTGGGAATTATCACGATATGATCTCTTTGTCATAGATGAAATCTCGATGATACCAACTCGGATATTTGAACACATACTCAGAACAGTGCAAGATCTACCTTTTAGACCGGTCGTGTTAATGTCTGGTGACGTAGCCCAGCAACAACCGATCTACACTGTCGCAAACAGAGTTGTTCAGGTCCAAAGTGCTTTGCAGCAACCATTCTTCTATGGAATGACAACCACGCTAAGTCTAACGAAGCAGTATCGTTGCAGCGATCCTGTCTTTGGTGCTTTTCTCGACCATATTCGAGTTTGGAAGCCCACCCAAGTTTTGCTAGACGAGATCCAAAACGGTAGAGTCGTGACAGAAAACCCCGTTCCTTCCGATGACGAAGTCTTTCAGGCCCTAGAATCTCAGCCAGAAGCCACCGTGTTAACGGTAACGAGGAAAGCGACAGATAGGGTCAATTCTATTATCATTAAGAAGACCTTCACCGATAGTGAAACGCTGTTGATCGCTCAGTGTGATGATGACAACGAACCGATTGGGCTAGCTAAAGGCATGAAAGTCATGATAACTCAAAATAGGGACAAGGTACGAGGTGTTGTGAACGGTCAAATTGCCAAACTAAGTATGGTGGAGAGCCAAACCGTAATTTTAGAACTGCCAAATGAAAAGCTAGTGGCGATACATAAGGTAACATGCCAAACACCTCAGGGTTGGAAAACTGTCTTTCCGTTCACTCCCTGCTATTCTGTGACCATTTGCAAAGCTCAAGGGCAAACACTAGCTAAGTCTATACTTTGGTTTGACACTGTCAACGTGCCATGTGGAACAGCGTTAAGAAATTAACGGACTTGACTCTGATGACGAGAATGAAGACTGATCATTTCAAGGTCGTTTATGCCTTATAAAGATATGACAAGTAACGAAGCGAACGCTGAATTGATAAATTTATTACAAATGCATTAAATCATAACCGTTATTTTAACAGATCGTGCATGAATTAAACTAGAAGCAGTTATGTCTGGGAAAACCTCGAACTTCGCTCCCGCTAGTCCGAGCAAAGGCGTGAACTTTTTCTAGGTGTTTACAAGAAGCTTTATAAGACCACATGGACGAGCAAGTGGACTACCAGATGACGATCTAATCTTCAACTGGATAAAACCGTTTAGCTGCGAATGGCTGAAACGTCCAAACGTGGGGATATCGGAGATGGCGGAGACAATTACAGAAAATGTAGAGTTGTTGACGAATTCCACCTCGAAATTTCTAAAGGACACAAAGATCAAACATATCTTTGAAGATCTGCAACCGTTTATGTCCGCTTGTCACAAACTGAACAGCAAAAGTAAAGAGCAAGTCAGTGAAGAGAATGTGCTAACGTGCATGGAAACCTTTCTCAACGATGAAGAGAAAATCAACCAAAATCAACCAGAGGCCTACGAAGTAGGCTCAGCACTATTTTTGTAAAGTTCTCACTTTGCCGTGGCGAGAGCTCTGATCAGAAATCCAGATGTCTACGCTAAGATGCTCCAATCTGATACCGCCGAAGCCGGTCGATTCATCCACTCCAAAAAGAAGTCTGATATGAAAGATATGTTTATTGCGTATTGCGTCAATAGAGACCAGACGAAACGAGGTGTGGGACAGAATAGCCCGTCCAAGAAAAGGCTAGAACAACTAAGATCTGGACTAAGAGGGGAGTCAACGACTAAAGTAAGCCGTAAGCTAGACAGCTCGGATGAGGAACGGCCAAAGAAAGCGAAACGCACGAAAAAAAAAGATCCAAAAAGAGTAAACAAACCAAAAAGAGTAAACGAACCAAACAGGCTAAGAAAGTGGTGCCCATGAAACCTGAAAGTCAAACCGATAGTCAAGCTCTAGCTCTAGCTCTAGTTCAACCTCTAGCTCAAACTCAAGCTCCAGCTCTAGCTCGAGTAGTGAAAACGAGTGTCCCTCCGTGAAAAAGAGACCAAGGAAAGATAAACAGAAATCTCAGTCGGTCGTCAAGAAAGGCAAGAAAGCTAAAGAGGAACTTGCCGTTGGGAACGAAAAAGAAAAGAAAAGTGACAACGTTAATGAGGGAGCAAGCACTAGTAGCGCTACTACTAATAACCCAAAAGTTTCCGGCAAGAAAGCAACGCAATCGAGTCAAACTAGTACTAATCAGAAAAAAGATTCCGGCAAGAAAGGAACGCCATCAAGTCAAACTAGTAGTACTGAGAAAAAAGATGCCGGCCAGAAAGAGTCACAAGCAAGGCAAACCAGTAGTAGTGAGAAAAAAGTTCACGGCAAGAAAGGGACTCAACTAAGTGACACTCCAAACACTGGCAGAAGTGCTACTGCAGAAAGGCCAACGGACTCCATTAACAAAGGAAAAGGGGAAAAGACTTTTGGTGTCACCAAAAACTAGGGGAATGATCGCCGATCGACTAAAGTAAACTGGCACTAAGTTCACATGTAAAAATTGGGCGATAGCCTAACAGAAACTGTCTAGAAAAACGCCGTTGCAAGATGCAATACCTAAGTGGCGTTAGGAAGTTCCATTACGTTAAAGTTATAAATAGGGCGATAGCCTATCGACTGTTAAGACAAACTGTCTAAGCCAATAAGCCCAGTGACAACACGAAAGGCATCTAACACAAGATTGTAAAAAGTTCCAACTCGTTTCGAAGAAATAGGGCGATAGCCTAAAAAGAAAGTAAATCACGAAGAAGTCAGAAATCGTACTATATAAATAGGGCGATAGCCTCAAAGAAATACGAAAGTCTTGTTATAAAAAAAAAAAAGCCGAGTGACAACACGAAAGGCAGCGGCGGGGGTTAGCGCAATTCAGATGATTTCCAATAGTTTTTAAAGGTTTTTGAATTTTTTTGAAATTTCTGAAATTTTGTATGAAAATAAAATAAAAAAAAGTTTGTATGTAGAATGTCCATGTCGTGTTACGTACTGATGTGGAAGGAATAGGAATTTAAAAGAATTGTGTTCGAGCTACGATGTTGGAAAGTTTCAAATTTTCAGTCAAATACTGTAAAAAAAAATGGTTTTTGAAAATTGTTATTTTCTTTTATGTAACATTGCAAATTAATTTTTGTGATGTTCTGATGAAATAGAAAATATTTTTACCGTGTTCCTTGTTCTTTTTACAATAAGGATACTGTGTTTGTAAAGATTCTAGAGATGAATTTCGATGTTTTAAGGAACAATTTTTGTTAGTACTGTTTTCTAGTCAAACTGGGTATTTCGTAATAGTTTGACACATCCCGCGGGGTGCAAAATCTTTTTTCGCGACAGGCGGATCAGTTCGAAAGTATTTTTATCGTGTTCCTTGGCCTTTTTACATTCAGAATACTATGTTTTAAAAGTTTCTAGAGACGAATTTGAGTATTTTAGTTAAATATTTCTGTTTTTACTGAAAGTGAACAAAAGCGGCTCTTTGTCATAAATGTTAGTTTTACGGCGGAGTCGAATAACTTTTTTCGCAGTCGGCTAATATTTTTTTTAATGTTTCTATCGTGTTCCTTGTCCTTTTTACATTAAGTATAGTGTGTTTGTACACTTTCTAGAGAAGAATTTCGATGTTTAAAATGCAAACGGGCAATGTTACTTTAATAGTTTTGAAAAATGCATTTTTCTTTACCAAAATTAAATAGGCCGTCGAAGCTCAAATCTTGTTCCATGGTCTTCATATCTCTTGCATAATATTTTTATCGTGTTCCTTGTCCTTTCTACAATAAGAATAATGTGTTTGTTAAGTTTCTAGAGATGAATTTCGATGTTGAGGAACAATTTGTGTGACTAGTGTTCTTTAGTCAAAGTAGGTATTTCGTAATAATTTCACATGGGCCGCGGGGTGCACAATCGTTTTTCGCGACATGTTGATCACTTCGAAACTATTTTTATCGTGTTCCTTAGCCTTTTTACATTAAGAATACTATGTTTTACAATATTCTAGAGACGAATTTGAGTATTTTAGTTAAATATTTCTGTTTTTACTGAAAGTGAACAAAAGCGGCTCTTTGTCATAAATGTAGGTTCTACGGCGGAGTTGAATAACTTTTTTTACAGTCGGCTAATGTTTTTTTAAATGTTTCTATCGTGTTCCTTGTCCTTTTTACATTAAGTAAAGTGTGTTTTGAAATTGTCTAGAGAACAATTTAGATATTTAAAATGCAAACGGCTAATGTAACTTTAATAGTTTTGAAAAATGCATTTTTGTTTACTAAAATTAAATAGGCCGTCAAAGCTCAAATCTTGTTCCATGTAAGTAATTGTTAAACAAACAGGTAACAATCAAAAATAACACCAATATTTTATTATTATCATATTGATATTACTATTTTTCTATTCTTGAAATGTCTCGTCCTTCTTTAACTGAGGAACAGGCTATTGAATACTGGTCATTAAGACCTACTTTCAGAGTTTGTCTAGATGTTAACCTTTCTTGTTCATTGTTTAAAAAAATTAATACATTGATATTCTCAAATTATATGTAAAAAAAAAAAATCAAATCACAATTGTCATTCACAATATATTGCTAACTGTGGTAGCAATAATAAAAAAAAATATTTTTAATTATCTCTTTGTTATTACCTTTATAAAAGAAAAAAGTTTATATTTAAGAAAATTAATGTTGCAATAAATTAGTAATTGTTAAACAAATATTGTTACCTGTGGT
The DNA here is from genome assembly GCA_030867875.1 of Actinernus sp. WN-2022. NCBI lineage: Eukaryota > Metazoa > Cnidaria > Anthozoa > Actiniaria > Actinernidae > Actinernus > Actinernus sp. WN-2022. The sequence goes on along the minus strand of JAOWCC010001700.1, from coordinate 227,237 downwards.
AACAATCAAAAATAACACCAATATTTTATTATTATCATATTGATATTACTATTTTTCTATTCTTGAAATGTCTCGTCCTTCTTTAACTGAGGAACAGGCTATTGAATACTGGTCATTAAGACCTACTTTCAGAGTTTGTCTAGATGTTAACCTTGGACAAAGGAGCACCTTACTGCAATCAGAAAAAGAAAGCAGGCAACGAAATTTAAATGTACATATGGAACAATTCAACTTCAATTACAATGATAATGAAATTGATAATAGTTCTACTCCTTATCATACTCTTTCTGTTGATCAATTGAATCTTTGGTTTAAATACTTCTCTTGGGCATACTGCTCTGATTGTCACGTTCTTCAAAAGCAAACTATGACTTCCAACTTTCATAAGTGTTACCAACCACGTGTTACCAAATGTCCTTGTACAGAAAAGAGGTACATTATTCCTAGTTACAATGCTATTCCTGAAGTATTACGTAACTTATCAAGCGATGACAATCTTTGTCTGCGTCCTTTTGAAATTGATTTAGATGTTTATTTACGTAAACAACATGGATACAGAGTTAAAACAGGAGCATTTACACTTCGTTCTTCAGTTTTATCTGTAGTTGACAAAATAAACGAAATTTCGAATAAGAAACATCGTAATCATGTAGCTCGTGCCTACAATTATCTTCTTGAATCACCAGATTCATGTTATTCTGATTTCATTGATATGAGAGAACAGTTACTTTTGGAATATAAATATCTTTCTATTTTCAAAATATATCAACTTGAAGGGATAGAATGTGCTTTGTGGCCTCACATGTATCCTTTTACATCTTGGTGCGAGACTATCCTAGATGGTTCAACTTCTAGGTTAAGTGGCAAAGTTCCATTTGTTTTCAAATGTATTCAGAAATTGCTGATTATGCTTTGTCTTTTGAATTACTTCAATTTCAGTATGATCGTTGGATCTTTAAAACTGTTACAGGTGCAATACAAACGGCTCGTAATTTTCAATGTTCTGCTTTCAAATCTTTGGATGAGAAATCCTTCAGTCAAGGATACTGGCAATGGCAACACAGATTTCTTTTGGATGCTGTTGCACAATTTGGACCACCGTCTTTATTTGTTACTATTTCTCCTTTTGAATGGTCTTTTCCTTTTCCAGAGTGGATTACTCTTTTTCAAGAGAAATATGTTACAGGTCCTACAAGAACTCCATCTTTAGAAACTCTAGCAATTGCACATGCTCTTGGACAAGTAATTCGAGGTTATTTAACTGGTTCCAATGATCAACGCTGGTCAAAGCATATTTTCTCAAATTCTCTACAGAAAGTACCTAAGAACCTGTTAACATATTTTTACAGATTTGAATTTCAAGAGAGAGGGACATTGCATGTACATCTTCTTGTTTGGCTGAATGATATAAGTAAAATAGATACTTTACGAATTCGTGCTGATATTCCTGAAGGCAATAGTACTTTAGCATTCTTGGTTAGTCATTATCAGAAATCTGACAAACCGAGTCGTTTTCTTAATTTGCATAATGGGGCAACAAGTAGTACTACAGATAGTAGTGGTCTCCTATTGCAGCACAATGCTGCCGCTGTTGCTGTTAATTTACGAGGTTACATAGATACCCTTATTCCGTCTTTGAAATGTTCAATGGATGTTCAAACTTCAGATGGAAACGGAATGATTCTAAACTATGTGTCATCGTACGTATCGAAATGGAGCGATGCGTTTGACACTGCAGGCCTCTATCGCAATCACGTTAATGCATATGAAGCTGCTTTTCGTTATTTACGTCATCTTCGTTCATGTGAGTCAGAAATGATAAGTAACCTTTCTGCTACGAAGATCGCATGGTCCAGTAGCAGAACAAAGAAATTTACAGTTCCATCATTTGCTAATGTGCAGCAACACACGGTTACTGTGAAATACAGGTCACGTTCTGGTAATAACTTAGCTCTGAGTTTTGTGCAATGGTTACGAGCTTTTGATGAATCGAAAACAATTCCTAAACAGTATAAATTTGGTAACACTCTTGTTGGCATCAAATATGGTACTTTTTTTAATGATGATTTTTTTTTTTATTTATGTTAATGAATTTGCCTCATGTTAACGATCAGGATCTGGAACATCCTGATCACAGTAAGCTTCCGTCTCTCGTGAGACACTTTGCAGCAGCTGTATTTTATATGCCTGACTATTTCTCAGAAATATCCAATAAATTTCAAGACTCCGATCTCAAGGCCACAAACACTACTTCGTAACGAATGTATTGTGTTACATCAAAAGTCTTCACCATTCCTTGAAACTTTTTACATTGGGTATTCTTCCTTCGGCACAATTCAATGTCACAGTACCTGAGACGACATTTGTTAATGGTTAACAAGAACAACGAGTAGCTGCTTATCAGTATTTTTGTAATATTTTACAATTAAGAGATTGTAATTTATATGAGAATAACTCTTCAGAGGATAATACTTGGAAATTGTTCTTGTTACTTCGTGGTAAACCTGGATCAGGAAAAACCCACACTATCAATGCTTTTATTGAACATAGTTTAACATTGGATACGAAAGTATTAGTAACTGCACCAACTGGGTTTCTTGCTTGTAAATTCAAGTCTACTTTTGGAGACGCAATAACATGTGATACTGTACATGCTAGTTTCCGTATCCCCGTGTCTCATAATGAATTACCAATTGTAAACTGGGATTTAGGTTTCTATGATATCATTGTATTGGATGAATTATCTATGGTCTCAAAAGTAACATTTCAGCATATTTACAATACAATTTCAGAACTTCCAACACGTCCTATTGTAATTTTATCTGGAGATGAAGCACAGCAACAACCTATTGCTACTGTTGGCAATCGAATTGTGCAAGTACCAAGTATTTTTTCTGATCACAATTTCTATTCTTTGGTACATCAAATTACTCTCCCTACTCAATTTCGTACACATGACGTGGAACTTCAACGTGTTCTTGAACATGTTCGTCATTGGGTACCCGACACACGTCTTCACAATGTGATCAATCACAATAGGGTTCTGTGTCATAATGGTGTTACCGATGATACATTGAATAATGCTATTCTTCAGCATCCTGATGCTCTTTTGTTAACTGTCTCTAAAAAGGCAGCTTTACGTATCAACAATATTGTGTTAACTAGATACTTTAGTAAACAAATTCCGTACATGTCGTGTCAATTAGATGATGATCCAGAGAGCATTAACATTTACGGAAACATGCGAGTAATGTTAACACAAAATAGAGATAAGTCTAATGGATTTGTTAATGGACAATCAGGAATTATTGTCAATGCAGAACAAGGTACATTATTTGTTCAAATTCCTTCTGGTAAAATAATTCCAGTTTACAAAGTGACATACACATCTGATGGGGTACAAAAATGTGTATATCCACTTGTTCCTAGGTATGCCATAACTATTTGTAAAGTTCAAGGTCAAACTTTAGACAAAGTGGTGATATGGTTTGATACAGAATTTCTACCTACAGCAACCGCTTATGTTGCGTTATCAAGAGCGAGATCATTTTCTAATATTTTTCTAATTACTTCCGTCACTGAGAAACATTTTACAATGTTTCAATAGTAGCTATCGCTTTGTACAAGAATACATTTATTCAAACTAAGTTTATGTAAAATAAAGAAATTGTACATTTCTTTTTCATTATTATACAATTACAACAAATATCAGTAAAACGTAATTCTAATGAATATATGTTCAATATTATTGTACAATTCAAAGATAACAATGATTGACATTATTATTTGTATATATTTGTATATGGTATTGTTCTCCAATGTTAAAAGAATGCTATTCTTCATTTTGTATACAGCTTATGTATGACAAAGTACTTGGAATTGAAAAATAATATAGACAAACTAATTGTATTACGTTACTTTGGTGTGCAATCTATTCTGTTACAAATTCTTATTGGTAGAAGATGTAAGAATATGCACAATACAATTGAAAATTTCAATCGAGAAATATTCAACAGTCTGCCTTACTAGACATGAATGTCAATCGTATCTTGAAATGTCTTATTTTCTTAAATGATCCATTAAGAAAAGTTTACAATGATAAAATACATTGAAAAATGATATCATTTAATGTTATCTCAGAAAACTTTGTATCTTCACTTCAACATAACGGATTTGATAACGTTTATATGTTTCCTTAATGATATCAACTTATTATCGGTCTCGTGCTAATTTAGTTTTAGATGCAATTTACTATCTATTGCGCACTACATTTCTCAATAATTGGAAAATATATTATTGCTATGTAATGAAAAAAACTATGAGTTAATACCATCTCATCAATTGTATCATCTACTATGATGAACAAATGTGCGCTAATAACATATTTTATTTTTAAATTTGTAGAATACTAGTATATTTAATCATTGATATGAAATACATGAAGATCATTTTATTCAATATGTAATTTATCGACTTAATTGGCTCTGATACAGGCACATGTTTCGTTTGGTTGGTTCTTTACTGATTCAGGAATCAGCTTTTTCGATATGCAGGTTTTTGATTTCGTAATTGTTACTGGTGATATTTTATAAATCAAAATAATAACTATTGTTGTCCCATTATTTCATAAGTTGTAGTACATATGACATTGTATATAATGAAAAAAAAAAGGTTCATTAGTCATAAACGTACTGATGCAATATGTTCAATTAACAAAAAATAACAATTACCTTTAAAATTGTACATCTTTCCTATTCGTAAACAATTATTTTGCTATTGTTGTTTTTCTGCGAAATTTATTAACAATTACTGATGGTAATGAGAAAATGTAGTTCAAGAATGTTTTCTATCTCCATTCTTATCAATATGTACCTATGTGGCTTCGTTCACTCTGATACAGGTACTAATATCGTCCAAATGTTCTTTCTTCATCGTTTCTGATATGATCCTTCTCAATATGTAGCATCCTCGCTTTGTTACGTCTGATACAAAGACATGTTTCGTTTGGTTGGTTCTTTACTGATTGAGAGATCATCCTTTTCAATATGCAGGTTTTTATCTTTGTTCACTCTGACACAGGCACTAATATCGTCGAACTATTCTTTGTTCATCGTTTCTCATATCATTCTTGTCAATATGTAGCGTTTTGGCTTTGTTAACTCTGATATAAATGCATATAACCTTCAACTGTTTTTCGTGCAATCTTTTAAATTACTCATTTTTAGTATTCATTTCTTCACATTGTTTACATTAAACAACACTAGTGGAAATTCGTATTTGTGCAAACTCCTTTGTATATGAGTAACTGTTTACTCCTGGACAAACATTTGCACACTTTCAAATAGTTGTTATTACAAGCCCCAAAAAAAGTTCTTTATTTATTATTAACATGTTATTAACAGTATTGAAATATTGTTTTTTATTGTTAAAAATTAATACATGGAACAATTGGTATACATTGCTAAAAAATTTCAATTATATTTTTAAATAGTTCTGACAAAGGTAATATCCAATTAAGAAAGAGGTATTACGCGACTTGATACAGCATCTCTTCTTTCTTTTCAATTGTCAATGGTTCATTTGTTCTAAAGTACCATCTTCAAACATCATTGTGAATTTCAATCGAAATTGAGGACTCTTCTCGAAAAACAACCTGACTGACCAGACATCCATCGAGAGAATTGCATGCCAATTTGCAAATCCTTGATATTTTGCTGAGAATCTCCATATTTTAGCAACAACTTTGTCATCTGTATTTAAGAAAGAGCCTGCATATCGCAGTTTACATTAGTACCTTGGTTATACTCATTGAAATTTAAAATGTCGAAATAAGTTCAAGTACAATGTAACAATTTACTAATTTCCATATAGTGATTACTATAAATATTATTGTTCAATGAAGTAGTTATTACATATTATGATGTTGCTTTGAAAATGTTATGTTACTTGTTATTTGTAATAGTAACATTATTGTTACAAAAATGAATTGACAAAGAAAGTTGAAAAAAAAACTATAATACAAATAAGTAATATTTTATTAGTAACATTTTATTCGTATATGAGTAACAAATCATACGTGAACTAATACTTCACCATGTTCAATTAGTTCTTTAACAGAAAAGAACAATGTTTTATTAATAAATCACAATTGTTACAATCATTTCAACATGTAGAACTTGTAATTAAATTAATTGTAAAGATAAGAACAAAATAATACTTAAATATTGCTTTAACAAAATGAAGTACTTATTATTTTGGAAAATGTAACCATTGCTATTTTAGGAGTTACATTACAGTACTATTGTGAAAAAAAAAGCATGAAAAAAAATATTTAACATCCAAAAAAGTATTGTCTTCCATGTTCATCGTCTCGCAACACTACATTATCTTCATGGTTTTTTTTTTTATGGAACATTTGTAAATTACACTTCATTGCGATAACTATATTATAATGTCCTTTTTTTTTTAAATGATAATACAAGAACAAATAACATCTTGGAAATGATATCATCTACTGTTTACTTATTGTTCAGAAACATGTTGTACCTCCAATTCAATACAATAACTTTGGTTTACTTTCCCGTATCGGGAATAGAACTGAGAAAGAAGCATTACGCAACTTGATATTGTATTTATTGTTACACTTTCATTGTAAATAATTAATTCGTCATAAAATAGTATCGTGAAATATAATTTAAAGTTTCCATTAATATTGAAAAGAGACTGTTCTTGCAAAAGCATGAAATGAATGCGTACGTATCTTCTTCTCTTGTTATCTGTGCTTCTTATTATCTGTTTCTTTGTATATCAGTAAATATGAGCAACAAGTTACTCCGGGGTATACATTTTCCTACATTCAAATAGTTATAAAATTATTTAAGAATGTTTATTATCTAAATGAAAAATGTATAATATTAGTTTTCATGTTTCTTAAATAGTATCTCATTGTTATTGATTTTGTTCAAATATTGACCTTTAGATGAAAGTTTACTTTCATTTTCCAATTCTTGTTCAAATAAATGGATATTACATGTTTATATCCTTCACACTAGAAGATACTAGCACAAAATTATTTTCTATAAGTGCAATGCAAAAATTTAACATCTAAAAAAAGTATTGTCTCTACAATGTTCAAAATCTTGCAACAACACATTGTTATCATCCTCGTTTTAAAAATGCAATTTACTATCGATTATATACTATATTTCTCAACAATTTGATATTATATTATTACTATGAAATTATAAAATCAATGATTTAAAAAGACTAAAACAAATATACAGCAAAACATTCACTTGTCATCCATTGTAACGAAATCAATAAGTAGAGTGTGTTGGACATTGTTTTCTCTAATTGTACACAACTATGAGTGTTTGTTTACTATGATACAAGCACATAGAACAACGAACTGTTCCTTCTTGATGCTTCCCTTTCCATCGTCTATCTTGTATAGCTGTACCATAGCCTTTGCCATCTCCATCGTTTTCGTTAATTTGTCGACATTTTTGCCAACGACAAGTTAGTTGATAGTGTAGGCTTTTCTTTGCTACTTTTTAATTTAGCATACAGTGACTACAATTCAATTATAATCGAAAAACGTTTGATAGGATATTGTAAATAATATCATTTACTATTACTATGATACAGGCACATATAACAGTGAACTGTTCCATCTTGATTTCTAAATATCCAGCTATCATTCCGAGGTTCATCGGGAATCCAGCAGCAAAGCTATCTATCCTGTATAGCTGTACCGTAGCCTTTGCCATTTTCAAGTTAACTATGTCAATAAGAGCAACGATTACGACCTTGATTTCGTTATGGCATAATTTATTTATTTACAAACGAGAATGTTTTGCAATAGCAAATTGTAGTTATTTAAAAAAAAAAAAACATTTACATTATTAACTGTACTATATTATACTTTAACATTTATTAAAAATAATATTACAAGAACAAAAGTAGAAACAACATTTTGTAAATGATATCATTTACTCTTTACTATTTCTTCAGAAACATCTTGTACCTCCACCGCACTGTATTCGTAAACAGTTATTCTGCTATTGCTGTATTCCTGCAAAATTTCTTACCAATTACTCATCTTAACGATTAAATGTACTCCAAGAATATTTTCTCTTTTCATTCTTCTCAATATGTACATATTTGGCTTAGGTCGCTCTGATACAGGCACTAATATGGTCGAACTGTTCTTTGTTCATCGTTTTTCATATCAGCCTTCGCAATATGTATTATTTTGGCTTTGTTAGCTCTGATACAAACTCATATAATCTTCAACTGTTATTCCTTCCACCTTGGAAATGATACAATTTTAGTATTCATTTCTTGATATCTTTTACACTAGAAAACACTAGTGCAAATTCTTCCTTGTGCAAGAACAACAGCTTTTTGCAAATTCTTTATATTTTGCTGACAACCTTCATACTTTAGCAACAAGTTTGCCATGTGTATTTAAGAAAGAGCCTGAATACCACAGTTTACATTAGTACCTTGTTTATACTCATTCAAATTTCAACTATCTAAATAACTTCAAGTACAATTTAACAATTTGATGAATTCCATATACTGATTACTATAAATATATTGTTCAATTAAGTAGTTATTAAATATTGTGATGTTGCTTTGAAAATGTTATGTTACTTGTTCTTTGTAATAGTAACATTATTGTTAAAAAAAAGAATTGACAAAGAAAATTGAAACAAATTAATAATACAAATAAGTAATATTGTATTAGTAACATTTTATTGGTATATGAGTAACAAATTATAAGTGGTTAGGGTTAGGGTTACAGTTAGGGTTAGGGTTTACAGTTAGGTAACTAACCGTAACCCATAACGTCTTGTAAATGATATTATTTACTCTTCACTTTTTCTTCATAAACATCTTGTATCTCCATTTTAACACAATAAACTTTGGTTTTCTTTACCGTATCGGGTATAGAACTGAGAAAAAAGCATTACGCGAGTTTATAGTGTATTTATTATTACATTTTTTTTGTAAATGATTAATTCGTCAAAAAGTAGTAGCATGAAACAAAATTTAAAATCTGCATTAATATTGAAAAGAGACTGCCCTTGCATAAGCAGCAAATGAATGCGCACGTATTTTCTTTCGTCTGTGTTCCTTATTATCTCTTCCTTCGTATATGAGTAAATATTACCAACAACTTACTTTGTGGTATACCTTTTTCCACTTTCAAACAGGGAACTATTCCTTCTTGATTCTTCCCTTTCCATCCTCTATCTCGTATACCTTTATCATAGCCTTTGCCATATCCATTGTCGTCGTGAATTGATCGACAGTTTTGCCGACGATAAGTTCCTTGACAATGTAGTCTTTCCTTTGCTACTTTTTAATTTTATCATACAGTAACTACAATTGAATTATAACAAAAAAACGCTTAATATGATATTGTAAATAATATCAAGAAAGAGTTATTACGCGACTTGATACACCATCTCTTCTTTCTTTTCAATTGTGAATGGGTCATCGCTTCTGTATGATAATGTTCCAACATCATTGCAAATCTCGATCGAAATTGAGGACTCTTCTCGAAAAACAACCTGATTGCTCAGACATCCATCGAGAGAATTACAGGCCAATAAACATTACTGTGAAATACTTATCCATCTACTTAGACAAATTGAGGTTATTGTTAATAGTGATCTCGATAACTATTGTTGTCCCATTATTGCATAAATTGTAATACATATGATATTGTATATAATGGAAAAAAAAAATGTACATTAGTAAACAATATACTAATGCAATATGTTCAATTAACAAAAAATGACAATTACCTTTCAAATTTTATATCTTTCCTTATTCGTAATCAGTTATTCTGCTATTGTTGTATTCTTGAGAAATTACTGGAAAATTACTGATCGTAATGAGAAAATGTAGTCCTACAATGTTTTCACTTTTCATTCTTGTCAATATGTACCTATTTGGCTTCGTTTACTCTGATACAGGCACTAATATCCTCGAAATGTTCTTTCTTTATGGTTTCTGCTATCATCCTTCTGAATATGTAGCTTGTTCGCTTTGTTAGCTATGATATAAACACATATAACCATGAACTATTATTCCTTCCACCTTTGAAATGATACAATTTTAGTATTAATTTCTTAACATCGTTTACACTAGAAAACACTAGTGCAAATTAATACTGTGATACAGGCACATAACAGCCATCTGTTCCTTATTGATTTCTAAATATCCAGTAATCATTCCGAAGTTGATCGGAAATCCAGCAGCCAAACTATCTATCCTGTATAGATGTACTATAGCCTTTACCATTTCCATCGCATTTGTTAATGCTTCGACAGTTTTGGATACAAAAGGTTGCTTGACAATGTAGCTTTTCCTTTCAATTTTTTTTAATTTAACCGTAGTAAAACTACAATTCCATTATAACCAAAAAACGCTTTATGATATTGTAAATAATATCATTTACTATTACTCTGATACAGGTACATAACAGTGATCTGTTCCTTCTTGATTTCTAAATATCCAGTCATCAATACGAGGTTCATCACAAATGTAGATGCCAAACGATCTATCCTGTATAGATGTACTGTAGCCTTTGTCATGTCCATTCCCTTTGTTAATGCATCGACATGTTTGCCAATGACAAGTTGCTAGGCAATGTAGGTTATTGTTGGACAATTTTTAATTTCACCATACAGTAACTACAATTCTATTTTCACAAAACATGGCCTTATACGATATTGTAAATAATATCATTCACTATTACTATAGAAATGTTGTACTTCCTCCGTTTCACAAAGATCGAAAGGAGGTTTTTATCTTTATTCCACACTGTCACGACATTGTAATACAATATTACAAAAATGATAAAGAAAACAGAAAGAGATACACAAAACTAAATTGCCCTGAAATGTTATGAACAATCTAGGAAAACAATATATACAATCATTTACTGGTCACTATGTCATTAATTTAAAAAAAATAGATTGAAAGGTATTTTTGACAGTATTATCATTGGCATTGAGATGCGCATTTGATAAATTATTAAATTGCTTAGTTCAAAATAACTTCTTTACATGAATCTCCATTAAAAATATTAGTTAACATTAAGTAACATGTTATACTGATAGTTTCAATTTCCATAGTATCAATGGTATAGCTATGATCATAAAAACCTGATACAATTGATATAAGTAGCATTATTACATTGTTTGTTAACTTGTATTACAAGTTAACTATATCCTTAAGAGGAACGATTATGACCTTGATTTGGTTATGGCATAATTTAATCTCACCATTGCATTGTAGTCATCTTTAAAAAAATAATCATTTACATTATATTACGAGAACTATATTATACTTTAACATTTATTTAAAAAAATGAACTACCTATTGTTACTATAAAAAAAACAAAAAATCAAAATGATCTCGTAAATAATATCATTTACTATCACTGTTATTTTCCTCATACTTTGATATTGTCAAATGTATTAAGATAGTGTCCTATTTTGTTACAGATGAATACACCTAACAAGTCAGATGCGTCTATCAAATACCTTAACCACTTCCCAAAATACTTCCTTAGGCAGTATGGTCCAATTGAGGAAGAGATGACGCCTGATTTATTGCAGCATCGTCTATCGTACATGAACTGTGAATGGTTCATTCGTCCGAAGGTAGCTGCGTCAATAATGGCAGAAACTCTCCACAGAAATTGGGGACTTCTCTCTGAAAGTGATTTAGTTCATCAGCCTTCCATGCAGAAAATAACCTCTAAATTAACACCTTTCTTGAAAGCATGCGAAGCCATTGATACTAAATGTACAAACGTAAATCCCACAGAAAATCACATAAATACGATTGAGAAAGCAATGAAGTCAGATTTCGCAACGACAGTATTTAAAGATTTATATCGTACAGGCCATGCTATGATGCTCATGGCTACACATTTCAATGTAGCACAATACCTCTTGACTAATCCAACCTACTTCGCTGAGAACCTCCGTACTTCACAAACAGGATTAGAATCTACATTTAAAAAAGAGCCAACACAGAGCACTTTACATCAGTACCTTGTTTCAACTCTCATTCCATCTTCCAGTGCTGGAACAAGTTCTAGTACCCGTCAAAAAGGGAAACGAAGTCTTCTAGATATGCTAGATGAATCAAGTTCTGACGATGAAAATACGACACCTTCGAAATCTAAAGGTAAAGGAAATGGCAAAAATAAAACAAAATTTCTTAGGAATTTGATTAACGAGTTAGGAGAAGAATGTACAGAACCAAGTATCAGTAGCGATGTCACTCCTACAAAAACGAAAAAAAAGAAATTTTAAAGTATTCTTCACAGTATGTTATCATCGTCAATGATATTCACCTGAAAAACATCATGAGATTCGTTTATTCAAAATAACTTGTTTATCCAAATCTCTATCGCAAATATTTGTGATAATTAAGTAACACGTTATACTTATAGTTTCAGTTTCCATAGTATGATGGGTATAACTATGATCATAAAAACTTAATACAATTGTTATAAGTACCATAATTCCATTTTTTCAAAAAAGACTTGTCTTTCTTGCATTCCAAAAAAAGTATGTAACAAAATAACAAATGATTATTCCAGTCAAATTTTAGAAACAATACATATAATTTTAAAAATCATAAATCATTTCCACATCAAAATTTTATGAACTATACACACTGCACTTTACATTAGTACTTTGTTTCAATTAACATTATATTCGAGTACTGGAACAATTGTTATTAATCCTCAAAAAGAGAAATGTAATATTTCAGCTATGATATAGTCATAATTAGAAAAGGTGATAAAATTGTTATAAGTACCATAACCGCTTTTTTTGAAAATAGAACTTTATATGTACATTGTATTCAAAACGAAGTACGTACAAATATGAAATTAGTACCTGTTGAAACATCTAGTCCAATAGTCATCGTTCACAGCAAATATTTGTACTTCTAATATACAAATTGTTACTGCCATAGCTACTATTGTCTGAATATTTATAATATTGAAAATCTAAATGAAATGACTTCAAATGTAACACTGTAATATCTTTGTAAAATATGCAACAATCTTTAAATAAAGTAATTTGAGGTAGTTCAATTTGTCTTATGTTATTTCTTTATTACATGTTATTAAAATTGAAATTGAAATGTCTTTTTCATTGAAAATTTCCATATTATTAATTACAAATTACCATTTTGGAGAATTCACTTATTCTGAATTATAAAACATTCATTGAACAAAATGGCCTATATTAAAATGTTTGTTATTATCTTTAATATTATTTTCGTTCATTTCCGTTACACTATGATAATGTTGAAATACGAAAATAATGTACTTTTTAACCTAATTGTGTCATATTGCCGTCAACACTGTACTAATAACATAATTTTCCTTCATTTCCGTTACAATATGATAACGTTGAAATACCAAAATAATGTACTTTTTTAACCTAATTGTGTCATATCACCGTCTAACATTGTACTAATAACATTATTTTCGTTCATTTCCGTTACACTATGATAACGTTGAAATACGAAAATAATGTATTTTATAACCTAATTGGGTCATATCACCGTCTAACACTGTACTGCTAATGTAATACTGTAATTTCAATTAAGAACGATTTACTGTACATTAGTTCTGTTCATTTCTATTACATTATGATAACATTGAAATACAGATATAATTAAGCCATACGTATCTAAATTTTTTGTAAATATTACAATTACAGCGGTTTTCCCTGTATCGCGACCCTTCGTTTTCCAAACTTCAGTTCGATTTGGTTTTTTTATGTTCCGTCAATCATGTGAGGGGGCGTGGGTTTATGTAAATGTACCACGATACACACTCGCCCAGCTTCGCCCGCTCACCGAGACTCGTGAGATGGGAGAAGTTTTTGCGGTGAACCATGTCATACTACATAAACGTCTCAGATTCTCAAGATACGGAACTGTCGTCAATGTTGAGTTGCCAGACAGTCAAGAGATCCAGATATGGGATGACAGCAAAAATGAAACGGTAAGCTTGATTTCGAGTTGTGTCGTCGTTGCAAATCATTTCCTAGTCTAGTTTAGTACGAAGTAAGCACTGAAAAGGTTAACATTTCAGCCAGTTATTACCGAGTCAAGAGTGTTTGCCAACAAACAACTTTGTGATGATTTTATAGCGAGAAGTTTGCCTGTATTTGGGAACCAGAGAGGGGAAGGTAACTGGTGCAGAACAGACAGCATTCATATTGCCTCACCGATGGACCTTTACGACATTGCAGAAGCACGTACATGTAGTTACATTTTGAACATTTTCATTCAAGAAACCCAGCAGTAATTATGTTGTTTTTCGAGTGAGCATTTTACGCTACCAAATATAACTTAATATGAAGTCTACAAATGTATGCAATGAAATTGAAGTTTGGTATGGTATAAACACCCGGGGTCTGGTGTTTCTGCGAGCATACTTACTATGCTATGTAAACTTAAAGTCACTATATCGGTCACTTTTAGCAGACAATCTAGCCTATATATCATAATCAATTTCAGTTATTTGCCTTGGTCATGCCCAACAGCATTTTTCTGCATATTCAACAGTTAAACGATGACAACTCACCGCTTAGCCTCCTCAATCTTCCCGGCCTCCGTCGATATTCAATTGACTGGTTTGTTAGGAAGAGTCGTTTCACCTTTTTGACAAAAGTCTTTCCCACGTGGAGAACTTGAGCAATATCTTTTATCCTCCACCCTTCCCTCAGCATGAAAACAACTCTCCACCCTTTTATTTCTTTAGGATATTCTCTAGTCATTTTTCCATGCAGTTTGTGCTTTAATACTCCCGTCTCACGAGTCTCGGCGAGCGGGCGAAGCTGGGCGAGTGTGTTGGTGGTACATTTGCATAAAGCCACGCCCCCTCACATGATTGACGGAACATAAAAACCCAAATTGAACTGAAGTTTGGAAAACGAAGGGTCGCGATACAGGTAAAACCGCTGTAACGTTTTAAAAATAGATAAAGAACCAACATAAATGAACAAGTACAAGAAAGTGCTCCTTAACTTAGGGTGGGAGGGTGGGACATGAGTTATTCGCCAAATACTGTCTGTAATAAGCCTTGAATTATTAACCACCACCATAAGTCTGTAACCTACAAGAGGTTGACAATGTACATTTTCTATCGTAAATTCTTTTAAACGTACGTTTTTCCTAACTTTCATTTATATCTTTATATAATAACTTTTCCAAAACTTTTTCAATGAAATAATTTTAGTACCAGCGTGTAGCACTTGGTGAGACAGGAACACTGGCAAAATTTTAGAAAAGGGGACTCGACAGATTTCGAGATATCGACGTTTCAAAATCGAAGAATTCCAGTCAAACACTGTATTTCAAAAATTACTAAAATTTATAATTACTTGAAATGTCAATATCAACGCTAGTGTGTATAGCTATTACAGAGATATAGCCATACTTATCTAGTCCTTAATGCTATCTATGTTTACAATCACTTTGCGGTCTTACAAGTATTCCTTTTGCATTTCTTTTCTAACATTACGATATCGTTCTGTCCTATTTCTTTCGTTCCTCACGTTTCTGCAGCAACGCTTTGACATTTTTCATAAAGTTCTTTAATCTTTTTACATTTCCATACGTTTTCTTTTTTTACACTTATGACAGTTTTCACACATGGTATTTATTATCAACTCGTATTTACATTTTGCGTTGTCCTTCCACCTTTTTCCAGTCTTTCGTTCATAGTCTATCTTTTTGTGCCTTCCGCGTTCTCGCTCAGCTTTCTTTTTTTTCAGTTATCCTTGGAGTCTTTTTCTGTCTTTTTTTCCTTTTCTATTTTTTTGTGCCTTCCGTGTTGTCACTCGGCTTTCTTTTCGTTCATAGTCCATCTTTTTGTGCCTTTCGCGTTATCGCTGGGCTTCCCTTTTTTCAGGTATCTTTGCAGTCTTTTATTCCTTTTCTATTTTTTTGTGCCTTCCGTGTTATCACTCGGCTTTCTTTTTGTTCATAGTTCATATTTTTGTGCCTTTCGCGTTATCGCTGGGCTTTCTTTTTTTTCACGTCCGTTATTCATGCTCTATCTTTTTGTGCCTTCCGTGTTATCACTCGGCTGTCTTTGTCTTTTTCGGAGGAGACTCGTCTCTGTCATTTAGGCTATCGCCCGATTTCTGTAATACATCTGAATTTCTTTTCGTTTAAGGCCATCGCCCTATTTATATTTTACAACCTTGCTTATATTTCAATTTTCTCTTCATTCATTTTTTTGGATGCCTTTCGTGTTATCACTGGGCTTTTATGGCTTTTGGTTACAACGTCTTACTTTCTCATTCAGGCCTATTTTCTCTAACATTTCTTTTGAGCAATCGCTCTAATTTCGTACTGCAAGTTGCAACACACTTCAAATATAATGAAATTTTAGGCTATCGCCCAATTTGTTAACGTTAACTCAACGGTTTCTCAATCATGATCGTCCTAACTTTTACATGGTCCCAAGGTCTTCTTGCCTTTCCCTTTCTTTCCAGTCTGAGGTACTTTCTGTTCAACTACTTTCTCTTCAGCGACAGCTTCCGTTGGTTTTAGAACGATCTTCGATTGTTTCGTTTTTTTCGTCACAGCTTTCTTGGTGACGATAGGAGTCGCACTAGTGCTGGCCTCTGCGGCGGCAATAACTTCGAGAAGTTTCATGGTTTTCGCTTTCTCAGAAGGAGTCTCCTCTTCGCTGCTCGAACTGGACTCAGAACCAGAACCAGAACTTGAACTAGAACTACTAGAACTTTCCTTTGGCTTAGGAGCTGGTTTCTTTTTTGGTTTCTGAGCGCAAGCCAGGTATTCGCTATCCTCCAAACTATCGTCATCAGCGCTCTCTGCTATCGTCGTAGTTTCTTTTACCGGTTCTTTACGCACGGTCTTCTTACTCTTTTTTTTGGATTTTCGTTTCTTTTTCTTTGACCGTTTCTCCTCTGGCTCCTCGTCGTCAGAACTAGCTAGCTTCCGACTCACTTTGTGACTAGACTCCCCCCTCAGTCCGGAACGCAGTTCTTCCAGTCTTCGTTTCGAAGGACTATTTTGACCTATTCCCCTTCGACTTGCGTCTTTGCTGATGCACGATGCAACAAGCATCTCCTTTAGTTTCAACATCGATTTTGTGCGAATGAAACGATTCGCTTCAGCTGTGTCCGCCTGCAACATTTTCGCGTAAAGATCGGGATTACGAATTAAAGCTCTTGCCACCGCGAAGTGGGAACTTAGCAAAAACAAAGCTGAGCCTATCTCGTAGGCTTCTTCCATAAAGGTCTCCACCTTTTCCTCCTCTGCCAGAAAAGCTTCCATGCAGGTAACCACGTCCTCTTCCGTGGGTGGTTCTTTTGTTTTTGAGTTCAATCTTTCGCATGCATTAACAAACGGCTCAAGTTCTTTTAGAGTCTTAGCGATATTCTTGCTATCTACGATCTTTGACGTGGTCTTCGTCAATAGTTCTGCGTTTTCAGTTACAGTCTCTGCAAGCTCTGACAAGCCCACGTTCGGACGCTTCAACCATTCGCATGAAAATGGTTTGATCCAATTAAAGATTTGCTCATCGTCAGGTAAAACACTCGCTCGGCCGTAAGGCCTGATAAAACTCCGAGTAAACACGGAAAAGAAGTTTACTCCTTTACTAGGACTCGCAGGAACATATTTCGACGTTTTCCCAGCCATTGTTTCAAACGTTACTCATTCACGATCTGTTAAAATAACAGTTATTGTTTAATAACCTGCAAATTCATGTATCGATTCAGGGTTGGCTTCATTGCTTGTCATATCTATCACTCGGCATAAACTATTTGGAAATGTTCCGTTTTCATTCTCGTCATCAGTGTCAAATCTGACAATCTCTTCACACGAGAAAGGCACATTTGCGATATCAAACCATAGTATCGATTTCGTTAGAGTCTGCCCTTGCGCTTTACAAATCGTCACTGCATAGCACGGTGTGAAGGGAAATACGGTTTTCTCACCGTCATTCGTTTGGCACGTTACCAGGTGAACGCCGACCAACTTCTTATTAGGCAATTCCAAGATCACAGTTTGGTTTTCTACCATGCGCACTCGCGCTATTTGTCCCTTAACGACGCCTCGTGGTTTGTCCCGATTTTGCGTTATCATTACTTTCAACCCTTTCGCCAACGGTATTGCCTCATTATCATCATCACAATTACCAACTAACAAGGTTTCACCCTCGCTGAACGTGTTCTTAATAACGATGGAATTAATTCTGTCGGTTGCTTTTCTCGTTACGGTTAAAACCGTGGCTTCAGGTTCACTTTGAATAGCAGCGTAAATCTCTTGGTCGGTAGGCACTTCGTTTTCTGTCACGACACGACCTCTTTGAATGTCGTCTAATAATCGTTGTGTCGGTTTCCACATTCTTACGTGATTCAAGAACGAACCAAACTCAGCATCGCTACAACGATATTGATTGGTTAGGTTTAGGGTAGTGGTCATCCCTTGAAAGAATCGTTCTTGTAGCGCACTTTTCACCTGCACTATTCTGTTGCCAACGGTTTCAATTGGTTGCTGTTGCGCCACGTCGCCAGACATTAAGATCACAGGTCTAAACGGGAGATCTTGCACCGTTCTCAAGATATGCTGAAATATACGTGTGGGAATCATTGAAATTTCGTCTATCACGATTAAATCGTATCGCGATAATTGCCAATTCACAGTGACTCTCGTTGGCATTCAACGGCACGTGAAATGCGGCGTGCACGGTATCACAAGTGGCATGTTCTTCCAACGCGGCTTTAAATTTGGTAGCCAAGAAACCGGTTGGTGTTGTAACGAGAACCTGATACCCCTCGTTATTACTAGCTATCACAGTAGCGCACAAAGTAGACGTCTTTCCAGTCCCAGCCTTTCCTTTTGCGTATAGCAACTTCCGCCAATCAATGCTTGGTACTCGTTGTGTCAGGCCGCTAGTTTGTGGTTCTAATTCTGGCACTTCATTGTCAGTCTCATCGGAATCCTCCTCTTCATCGATCTCCATTGGAATATCACAATGCTCTTCACTGCGATAAAAGTATTCGCGGTCTTTTAAGGCTGTTGCGACCACCGCTAGGACGTGCTGCTGGACAGCATCTAATTCATAACCGTCACGTTTGTCGTTGCTAACGCCATTCAGATTTTCAGAGGTGATTACTTTCAACTTCCATAGTTGGAACAAGTCCTGTAACATAGCCACGTGCCTCACTACGGTCGTCACAAAACTATCCTTGTGACCCTCACTTTCCAACTTTTTGACAACGGCTTCTGGAGAATTCCAGATCTCAGGCATTAAATGGACAGCGGCAGCGAAAAACTTAAGGCGTTCTGGCAGTTCATCCACGTGAGGATGGCTTAACTCAGAGATATTTCTGTGTGCACAATGCATCACTAATTGTTGGAAAAAGTATTCAACATTGAAGATAGAGAGATATTTGACGCCCACCAAAGTGACACCATCTTTGTATGGGACTGGTTTCTTCGAAACATGATTGACTCGGCGGAGCCATTCTAACAGAGACAAGCTTTCAAGGCTACGTGGTCTCTCTCGATATTTCCTAGCTGTGCTATTCTCACTGACGTTTTGCGACGTTGGAGCAGAAAAGGTCTTAGTTCTGCTGGACGTCCGCGCTTGTTTAACTGAACTCAATGCTAGCCACATCTCGGGTTCGCATGGCGAAAATTCCCGCAGCATTCTATATGCAGCCTGATAGGGCAGGACATGCTTCGAATAAAGACCTTCGTTGGAATAGGCATCCTGCCATTTGGAGACATATGCTGAGACATATCGCAGGACCATACCTCGCCCGTCTGTGGATTGCAAATCCATGGAACACTTTAACGCTCCTAGCACATTTGTGATATAAGCTCTTAGATTTACTGCAAAGGCTTCTGCAGGGTGTTTGAGCTTTAAGACGGTTTGCCCGTTCTCAGTGTCAAAGTAGGTCGCTTCCTCCTGCTCATCAAGGATGCCTTTGTCTGATTTCTGGCATTTAGATACCAAGTATGCTAGATCTGGTCGATCCCACGGAATATCGGCCCTTATCAACTGAGTATTGATAGCTTCGAAATCGTTAAGCCACACCAACAAATGCAAATGCACTGTGCCTCTCTTCTGAAATTCTAGTCGATAGAAATACGTCTGGACATTTGGAACGTCTTTTCGGGCATGTCGAAAGACGTGGCTTTTCCAGCGTTTATTATTAGCTCCACACAGGTAACCTCTAACGATTTGCGATAACACATGAGCTATGTGCAAGGTTTCAGCTGCCGCTAGCTTCGTTGGTCCTTTGCCACTCAATTCTCTCACATCCTCCATCCATTAGGCCAAGGGAAACGACCATTCGTACGGGCTTATCGTTACAAAGATCGAGGGAAACCCAAATTGTTCTAAAGCGTCAAGTAACATACGGTGTTTCCATTTCCAATATTCTGGGCTGAACAGTTTGGCATCCAGCGATTTAGCTGGGGAACAATTCATGCGACGACCCATAGCGATTGCGCCGCTAACGGTCTTGAAAAGCCATCTGTCGTATTGGAACTGCAAAAGTTCGTAATCCATCTGATAGTCGACAATCGTCGAGTTGACTTTAATCAGAAAACTGATTTTAGAGCTCAAACGAGACTCCCCTCCATCCATGTCTGTATCGCACCATTTCCTTTTGGGATAAAGATGGGGCCACAATGCACATTCAATGCCTTTGCTTTCATTGAGTTCGTAAATGTTGAACGGTTTCCCGCTTTTGACAAGCTCTGCTCTTTTCAACACGAACATTTTGTAGCAGGAGTCCGAGGACCTCATCAAGTACAAATATGCTCTCTTACACCTTTGCTTTGCATCCCTATCGTCAAGGTTTCTTATTTTCTCTTCTACGGACAACTGGCTAGGAGTGATTCTCAGAATAGCGTTTTTCATTCTGTATCCGCTTTGTTGGCATTCATAATCGCCAGAATGCACGTCAAATGGACGTAGCACAAAGATATCAGATTTCTTAAGGTCTTTCAACTCAGCAGGAACTTCGTTCCACGTTGGCACTTCGTAGCGATTTGCTTTACACACACACCTTTTAATGGATTTCGTTACTGGTCTTTTCTGAAAAGACGGCGTCAAACTTTGGGTGACTAGCACTCCACAGTCAGCGCAATATGACCAAGATGAATTGGTAATCCAAAACAGCAAATCTGAAATGGCGTTATTCGTCGTGTCTCGCCCAAACGGGTCGAGCTGCAAATCTTCAAACGCATGTTCAGCCATAAATGCATTTTTCTTTCGATTTTCTTTCTGGACATTGGAGCTATTGGTTGTCACAAAATTTCTTACGCTTATCGCTAATTCTGTGGCAGATTGAACAGCATGAGGCCTTCTCGCATTCCAAAACAATTCAGCGTCTGCTTCACACCACGGCATGTTTTCTGCAACGAAATATTCATTGTTTACCATCGTATCGATATGACAAGCAATCAAGTACACTGAACCAATTCTTGATATAGCTGCTACTGCTAAGATTTCGTTTTACTTCGTATTCCCCTGTTCTTTTTATTGATTTCGCCCCCCCCCCCCCCCCCGATTTGTGGATGCCAGTAGTTACACTACTGGCTTTTGATATCATTTCCTATATCAAGGGACCCACTTCCCTGTACGATCTTTGTACTTCAAGGGTTAATTGACTGCCGCCCAAATTTCGGCATTAAACCATCGCAGGTTGCACCGTCTGTAGTTGGTTACGGTGGCAGAAATACTTCCGACCTGACATCATTGTGCGATTCGCTTGAGAAGTTACAAGCAAAGCTTCTCGTATCGTGACGCCAGCACCAAGTTACCCTGCGAGTATCGATTCTCCTGCCAATCTGTCTCAGAAAATGTCCATATAGTCAACGCTTCAATCCGTGGCAATAAACCTCCAGCAGGATCTCAGCAGTCAACTTCGAGCATTCTCAGAAACTATTCATGTTACACACCTAACATGGTATCAGCTTACTAACCTGATAACAGGGATCCTTCCCAAGCATGTAGTAGCCTAGCAGGCACTCCGATGTCTAAAGCTTTCTCTCAGTCAAATTCTTTGTCGCTTGCTTCTCTCTCGTTGTGACTGCTACCTCCCACGATTAAGGGTGATTAAAATGACCCAAACTATTATTATTTATACTCTGAAATTCTCAGCTTCCAATTTATATGCGTATGGGATTTACTCACGATCCCTACTAACGATTGCTTTGAAATTGATACAAGTTATTGGTCGTCGCAGTGCGCAAAATTTCCGTAACATTGTTCCTCGATACGAGTAGCTTTGCTTGTAACTTCTCAAGCGAATCGCACAATGATGTCAGGTCGGAAATATTTCTGCCACCGTAACCAACTACAGACGGTGCAACCTGCGATGGTTTAATGCCGAAATTTGGGCGGCAGTCAATTAACCGTTGAAGTACAAAGATCGTACAGGGAAGTGGGTCCCTTGATATAGGAAATGATATCAAAAGCCAGTAGTGTAACTACTGGCATCCACAAATCGGGGGGGCGAAATCAATAAAAAGAACAGGGGAATACGAAGTAAAAGGAAATCTTAGCAGTAGCAGCTATAGCGAGAATTGGTTCAGTGTACTTGATTGCTTGTCATATCGATACGATGGTAAACAATGAATATTTTGTTGCAGAAAACATGCCGTGGTGTGAAGCAGACGCTGAATTATTTTGGAATACGAGAAGGCCTCATGTTGTTCAAAATGCCACAGAATTAGCGATAAGCGTAAGAAATTTTGTGACAACCAATAGCTCCAATGTCCAGAAAGAAAATCGAAAGAAAAATGCATTTATGGCTGAACACGCGTTTGAAGATTTGCAGCTCGACCCGTTTGGGCGAGATACTACGAATAACGCCATTTCAGATTTGCTGTTTTGGGTTACCAATTCATCTTGGTCGTATTGCGCTGACTGTGGAGTGCTAGTCACCCAAAGTTTGACGCCGTCTTTTCAGAAAAGACCAGTAACGAAATCCATCAAAAGGTGTGTGTGTAAAGCAAATCGCTACGAAGTGCCAACGTGGAACGAAGTTCCTGCTGAGTTGAAAGACCTTAAGAAATCTGATATCTTTGTGCTACGTCCATTTGACGTGCATTCTGGCGATTATGAATGCCAACAAAGCGGATACAGAATGAAAAACGCTATTCTGAGAATCACTCCTAGCCAGTTGTCCGTAGAAGAGAAAATAAGAAACCTTGACGATAGGGATGCAAAGCAAAGGTGTAAGAGAGCATATTTGTACTTGATGAGGTCCTCGGACTCCTGCTACAAAATGTTCGTGTTGAAAAGAGCAGAGCTTGTCAAAAGCGGGAAACCGTTCAACATTTACGAACTCAATGAAAGCAAAGGCATTGAATGTGCATTGTGGCCCCATCTTTATCCCAAAAGGAAATGGTGCGATACAGACATGGATGGAGGGGAGTCTCGTTTGAGCTCTAAAATCAGTTTTCTGATTAAAGTCAACTCGACGATTGTCGACTATCAGATGGATTACGAACTTTTGCAGTTCCAATACGACAGATGGCTTTTCAAGACCGTTAGCGGCGCAATCGCTATGGGTCGTCGCATGAATTGTTCCCCAGCTAAATCGCTGGATGCCAAACTGTTCAGCCCAGAATATTGGAAATGGAAACACAGTATGTTGCCTTCAATGTCTGATCATCACACAGTATGTTGCCTTCAATGTCGGATCATCATGCGGTGCATGTCAATCTTCGATTAGCGAAACCATTGTTAGAGAAGAAGGAAGTTATTTTCCGTAAAATACGGTCTATTGATTTTGTGCAATTTCGCTATGATTTGCAAATGTCCGACTTAATTATAGACACTCCTAGCGATCTGCATACATTGGTTAAGCAATACTACGACACCCTTGAATCTTTGCTGAATAAGCATGCACCTACGAAAAACAGATCCATTACGGTTCGTCCTTCCTCTCCATGGTACAATGAACAAATTGGCGAAGAGAAGAGAAAACGGAGAGCCCTTGAACGTTGTTGGCGATCTTCAGGGCTGGTTAGTGATAAACACAAGTATGTGTTGCAATGTGATGTCGTTAATGATCTAGTGAGATATGCTAAGGTTCAATTTTACTCTGACATTATTCAAAGTAACTGCTGTGATCAAATAATTTTATTTCAAACCGTTGATAAATTGCTGCATAACAAATCTGATGTACGATATCCTACATCAAGCTCTGATAAGGATTTGGCAGAAAACTTTGCGAATTTTTTCAGTCAGAAAATAATTATTCTGCGTAGCAATCTGGATGCTGATTTTAAGCAGCACTTCAGATGTTGTCACTGTTTCTGCTGCATGCCACAGTACTCTAACAAAGTTTCAAAATGTATCGTTACAGCAAGTATCTGACATTATTACTGCCTCTAAAGTCAAATCCTGCCCACTCGACCCAGTTCCTGTGTTGGTTCTTAAGGAATGTTTACCTGTTTTATTACAGGTCATGACTGATATTATTAACAGCTCGATTGATTCGGCTATAATGCCAGACAATTTTAAGTTAGCTCTCTTAAATCCACTCCTCAAGAAGTCACATCTTGATTTCGAGGTTTATGCCAATTTTAGGCCCATCTCTAATTTAATGTTCATGGCCAAACTCACTGAAAAAGTGGTAGCTTTACAATTAATTGATTATATCGTAAACAATGATCTTGATGAAATGTTTCAATCGGCATATAAACAATTTTATAGTACAGAGACTGCCCTTGTGAGGGTGAATAATGACATTCTTAGTATGCTTGATAATCACCGCAGTGTTATTCTACTTTTACTAGATTTATCTGCGGCCTTCGACACTGTCGACCATGGTATCTTGCTCGATAGGTTAGCATCCCGTTTCGGTGTAACAGATTCTGCTCTTGCTTGGTTTAAATCATATCTAAGTAATAGATATCAATTTGTCGCCATTAGGGGCGAAAAGTCTACAAATCGTCCACTGACCTGCGGAGTACCTCAAGGTTCCGTATTAGGACCAATTTTATATCTTCTTTATACTTCGCCACTCGGGGACATCGTGAGACAATACAGTATGGGGTTTCATTTTTACGCTGATGACACACAACTGTATTTGTCTTTCGATTCCCAAGATGTCGAAGACCAAGCGTTATCTACTCCTGAAATCGAAGCATGCGTTCGCGATATAGACAAGTGGATGTTGTTAAATAAGTTAAAGCTTAATAGAGACAAAACTGAGCTTCTTGTAATCAGCTCAACGTATCGTCCTCGGCCATGCCTGAATTCTATTTCAGTAGGCGATCATGATGTTTTGCAATCATCTAAAGCAAGGAATATTGGTGTAGTATTTGATGATGGCTTATCTTTTGAACAACACGTTATGTCGATATGTAAATCTGCATATTTCCACCTTAGAAAGTTAACTAAAATTAGGGATTATCTATCTATCTAATGATTGTGTAGAAACATTAGTCCATGCTTTCGTAACTTGCAGATTGGACAATTGTAATGCGTTGCTCTATGGGCTGCCTAAATATCTCGTTCAGAGGCTGCAATCGGTCCAAAATTGTGCAGCACGTCTTGTCACTCGTACGTTTAAGTTCGCACATATTACGCCTGTGCTTCGGGAACTTCACTGGCTTCCCATAGAGCAGCGTATTATATTTAAGATTCTCCTCTTAACCTATAAGTCTTTAAATAATCTAGCACCGTCATACATTAGTGATCTTCTTCATATTTACTCTCCGAGAAGGAATCTTAGGTCATGTAGTCAGCACTTTCTTATAGTACCAAAATCGAGCTTGAAGAGTTATGGCGATAGGATGTTCTCGGTGGCCGCCCCAAAACTTTGGAACAATCTTCCTTTAGAAATAAGACTAAGTGACTCGGTTTCTGTTTTTAAATCTCGTTTAAAGACATACCTTTTTAAGAAAACTTATTTTTAATCACATGGTTGTATATTTCTTAGTAATGTGTTTTTAACTTTTTAGTATTTTAACTTTTTAGTAGTTTTTAATATATAGGAATTGTAAAGCGCCATAGGGCAGTTAGTGTATATGGCGCTATATAAATGTGTTATTATTATTATTATTATTATTATTATGTTACTTGACGCTTTAGACCAATTTGGGTTTCCCTCGATCTTTGTAACGATCAGTCCGTACGAATGGTCGTTTCCCTTGGCCAAATGGATGGAGGATGTGAGAGAATTGAGTGGCAAAGGACCAACGAAGCTAGCGGCAGCTGAAACCCTGCACATAGCTCATGTGTTAACGCAAATTGTTAGAGGTTACCTGTGTGGAGCTAATAATAAACGCTGGAAAAGCCACGTCTTTCGACATACCCGAAAATACGTTCCAAATGTCCTGACGTATTTCTATCGACTAGAATTTCAGAAAAGAGGCACAGTGCATTTGCATTTGTTGGTGTGGCTTAACGATTTCGAAGCTATCAATACTCAGTTGATAAGGGCCGATATTCCGTGGGATCGACCAGATCTAGCATACTTGGTATCTAAATGCCAGAAATCAGACAAAGGCATCCTTGATGAGCAGGAGGAAGCGACCTACTTTGACACTGAGAACGGGCAAACCATCTTAAAGCTCAAACACCCTGCAGAAGCCTTTGCAGTAAATCTAAGAGCTTATATCACAAATGTGCTAGGAGCGTTAAAGTGTTCCATGGATTTGCAATCCACAGACGGGCGAGGTATGGTCCTGCGATATGTCTCAGCATATGTCTCTAAATGGCAGTATGCCTATTCCAACGAAGGTCTTTATTCGAAGCATGTCCTGCCCTATCAGGCTGCATATAGAATGCTGCGGGAATTTTTGCCATGCGAACCCGAGATGTGGCTAGCATTGAGTTCAGTTAAGCAAGCGTGGACGTCCAGCAGAACTAAGACCTTTTCTGCTCCAACGTCGCAAAACGTCAGTGAGAATAGCACAGCTAGGAAATATCGAGAGAGACCACGTACCCTTGAAAGCTTGTCTCTGTTAGAATGGCTCCGCCGAGTCAATCATGTTTCGAAGAAACCAGTCCCATACAAAGATGGTGTCACTTTGGTGGGCGTCAAATATCTCTCTATCTTCAATGTTGAATACTTTTTCCAACAATTAGTGATGCATTGTGCACACAGAAATATCTCTGAGTTAAGCCATCCTCACGTGGATGAACTGCCAGAACGCCTTAAGTTTTTCGCTGCCGCTGTCCATTTAATGCCTGAGATCTGGAATTTTCCAGAAGCCGTTGTCAAAAAGTTGGAAAGTGAGGGTCACAAGGATAGTTTTGTGACGACCGTAGTGAGGCACGTGGCTATGTTACAGGACTTGTTCCAACTATGGAAGTTGAAAGTAATCACCTCTGATAATCTGAATGGCGTTAGCAACGACAAACGTGACGGTTATGAATTAGATGCTGTCCAGCAGCACGTCCTAGCGGTGGTCGCAACAGCCTTAAAAGACCGCGAAGACTTTTATCGCAGTGAAGAGCATTGTGATATTCCAATGGAGATCGATGAAGAGGAGGATTCCGATGAGACTGACAATGAAGTGCCAGAATTAGAACCACAAACTAGTGGCCTGACACAACGAGTACCAAGCATTGATTGGCGGAAGTTGCTATACGCAAAAGGAAAGGCTGGGACTGGAAAGACGTCTACTTTGTGCGCTACTGTGATAGCTAGTAATAACGAGGGGTATCAGGTTCTCGTTACAACACCAACCGGTTTCTTGGCTACCAAATTTAAAGCCGCGTTGGAAGAACATGCCACTTGTGATACCGTGCACGCCGCATTTCACGTGCCGTTGAATGCCAACGAGAGAGCCACTGTGAATTGGCAATTATCGCGATACGATTTAATCGTGATAGACGAAATTTCAATGATTCCCACGCGTATATTTCAGCATATCTTGAGAACGGTGCAAGATCTCCCGTTTAGACCTGTGATCTTAATGTCTGGCGACGTGGCGCAACAGCAACCAATTGAAACCGTTGGCAACAGAATAGTGCAGGTGAAAAGTGCGCTACAAGAACGATTCTTTCAAGGGATGACCACTACCCTAAACCTAACCAATCAATATCGTTGTAGCGATGCTGAGTTTGGTTCGTTCTTGAATCACGTAAGAATGTGGAAACCGACACAACGATTATTAGACGACATTCAAAGAGGGCGTGTCGTGACAGAAAACGAAGTGCCTACCGACCAAGAGATTTACGCTGCTATTCAAAGTGAACCTGAAGCCACGGTTTTAACCGTAACGAGAAAAGCAACCGACAGAATTAATTCCATCGTTATTAAGAACACGTTCAGCGAGGGTGAAACCTTGTTAGTTGGTAATTGTGATGATGATAATGAGGCAATACCGTTGGCGAAAGGGTTGAAAGTAATGATAACGCAAAATCGGGACAAACCACGAGGCGTCGTTAACGGACAAATAGCGCGAGTGCGCATGGTAGAAAACCAAACTGTGATCTTGGAATTGCCTAATAAGAAGTTGGTCGGCGTTCACCTGGTAACGTGCCAAACGAATGACGGTGAGAAAACCGTATTTCCCTTCACACCCTGCTATGCAGTGACGATTTGTAAAGCGCAAGGGCAGACTCTAACGAAATCGATACTATGGTTCGATATAGCAAATGTGCCTTGTGGAACGGCCTATGTGGGGCTTTCTCGTGTCAAGAGATTGTCAGATTTGACACTGATGACGAGAATGAAAACGGAACACTTCCAAATAGTTTATGCCGAGTGATAGATATGACAAGCAATGAAGCCAACCCTGAATCGATACATGAATTTGCAGGTTATTAAACAATAACTGTTATTTTAACAGATCGTGAATGACTAACGTTGGAAACAATGGCTGGGAAAACGTCGAAATATGTTCCTGCGAGTCCTAGTAAAGGAGTAAACTTCTTTTCCGTGTTTACTCGGATATTTACCAGGCCATACGGCCGAGCGAGTGTTTTACCTGACGATGAGCAAATCTTTAATTGGATCAAACCATTTTCATGCGAATGGTTGAAGCGTCCGAACGTCGGCTTGTCAGAGCTTGCCGAGACTGTAACTGAAAACGTAGAACTATTGACGAAGACCACGTCAAAGATCAAAGATAGCAAGAATATCGCTAAGACTCTAAAAGAACTTGAGCCGTTTGTTAATGCATGCGAAAGATTGAACTCAAAAACAAAAGAACCACCCACGGAAGAGGACGTGGTTACCTGCATGGAAGCTTTTCTGGCAGAGGAGGAAAAGGTGGAGACCTTCATGGAAGAAGCTTACGAGATAGGCTCAGCTTTGTTTTTGCTAAGTTCCCACTTCGCGGTGGCAAGAGCTTTAATTCGTAATCCCGATCTTTACGCGAAAATGTTGCAGGCAGACACAGCTGAAGCGAATCGTTTCATTCGCACGAAATCCATGTTGAAACTAAAGGAGATGCTTGTTGCATCGTGCATCAGCAAAGACGCAAGTCGAAGGGGAATAGGTCAAAATAGTCCTTCGAAACGAAGACTGGAAGAACTGCGTTCCGGACTCAGGGGGGAGTCTAGTCACAAAGTGAGTCGCAAGCTAGCTAGTTCTGACGACGAGGAGCCAGAGGAGAAACGGTCAAAGAAAAAGAAACGAAAATCCAAAAAAAAAGAGTAAGAAGACCGTGCGTAAAGAACCGGTAAAGAACCGGTAAAAGAAACTACGACGATAGCAGAGAGCGCTGATGACGATAGTTTGGAGGATAGCGAATACCTGGCTTGCGCTCAGAAACCAAAAAAGAAACCAGCTCCTAAGCCAAAGGAAAGTTCTAGTAGTTCTAGTTCAAGTTCTGGTTCTGGTTCTGAGTCCAGTTCGAGCAGCGAAGAGGAGACTCCTTCTGAGAAAGCGAAAACCATGAAACTTCTCGAAGTTATTGCCGCCGCAGAGGCCAGCACTAGTGCAACTCCTATCGTCACCAAGAAAGCTGTGACGAAAAAAACGAAACAATCGAAGATCGTTCTAAAACCAACGGAAGCTGTCGCTGAAGAGAAAGTAGTTGAACAGAAAGTACCTCAGACTGGAAAGAAAGGGAAAGGCAAGAAGACCTTGGGACCATGTAAAAGTTAGGACGATCATGATTGAGAAACCGTTGAGTTAACGTTAACAAATTGGGCGATAGCCTAAAATTTCATTATATTTGAAGTGTGTTGCAACTTGCAGTACGAAATTAGAGCGATTGCTCAAAAGAAATGTTAGAGAAAATAGGCCTGAATGAGAAAGTAAGACGTTGTAACCAAAAGCCATAAAAGCCCAGTGATAACACGAAAGGCATCCAAAAAAATGAATGAAGAGAAAATTGAAATATAAGCAATGTTGTAAAATATAAATAGGGCGATGGCCTTAAACGAAAAGAAATCCAGATGTATTACAGAAATCGGGCGATAGCCTAAATGACAGAGACGAGTCTCCTCCAAAAAAGACAAAGACAGCCGAGTGATAACATGCAAGGCACAAAAAGATAGAGCATGAATAACAGACGTGAAAAAAAAGAAAGCCCAGCGATAACGCGAAAGGCACAAAAATATGAACTATGAACAAAAAGAAAGCCGAGTGATAACACGGAAGGCACAAAAAAATAGAAAAGGAATAAAAGACTGCAAAGATACCTGTAAAAAGGGAAGCCCAGCGATAACGCGAAAGGCACAAAAAGATGGACTATGAACGAAAAGAAAGCCGAGTGACAACACGGAAGGCACAAAAAAATAGAAAAGAAATAAAAGACAGAAAAAGACTCCAACGATAACTGAAAAAAAAGAAAGCTGAGCGAGAACGCGGAAGGCACAAAAAGATAGACTATGAACGAAAGACTGGAAAAAGGTGGAAGGACAACGCAAAATGTAAATACGAGTTGATAATAAATACCATGTGTGAAAACTGTCATAAGTGTAAAAAAAGAAAACGTATGGAAATGTAAAAAGATTAAAGAACTTTATGAAAAATGTCAAAGCGTTGCTGCAGAAACGTGAGGAACGAAAGAAATAGGACAGAACGATATCGTAATGTTAGAAAAGAAATGCAAAAGGAATACTTGTAAGACCACAAAGTGATTGTAAACATAGATAGCATTAAGGACTAGAAAAAGAAAGCCGAAGACCTAAACTTGTGCACAAATCGATAGGAGTGATGAATAACCGGGGTATAGCGATAATTGAAAGAAAAAACATAGTTCGCCTGAACAGAAGTAAACATACAAAATTGGCAGATATGGATTCGTGACAAGTCAAAGTCTTCGTGTGGAAGACAAATCATAACTTTCGATACACATGTAACAACTTTTTTCCAACACATTGGATATACACCATGGCACGTGGCATTAGGTTTTTTTCTTTTTTTTTAAGCTATACACCATTACAGTTTCACTTTGATTTCTTTTCCATCAATATCGTATACACCATCACACGTTCACTTTTTTTTCCTTTCTCTCGATATCTTATACACCATCACATCTTCACTTTTCTTTCTTTCTTAACAATACGTTATACACCAGTGCAGTTTCACTTTATTTCTTTTTTCATAAATACGTTATACGCCAATATATGATACGTTAGTTTTTTATTTATTTTTTATTTTTTAAATAATATCTTTATTGGTCTCATTTTTGTTTTAACCTTTAAAGTTTGAACATTTCGCATTAACCGTACTTTGCCCTTGCAGTTCTAACGAATTAGGGGGGGACGGGTGGGTTGTCGCGTCCCTAATAAGGCGCAGGTTATCCCTATGGTAACTTTTCTCACACCTCTTCCCAAAAGGTGCCAAAGAGGTCATCCAATAACACTCTCTGATCTCTAGTCGGCATTGTTTATGGTTAGAACTGGGACGGTATCTGATCGTCTTCGATCCTCTAACTTTCGTTCTTGATTAATGAAAACATTCTTGGCAAATGCTTTCGCAGTAGTTCGTCTTTCGTAAATCCAAGAATTTCACCTTTCAATACGAATGCCCCCCCAACTGATCCTCTTAATCAATACTTTGTTTCCAGAAACCAACAAAATAGAAACAAAGTCCTATTCCATTATTCCATGCTTATGTATTCAAGCGCTGGCCTGCTTTGAACACTCTAATTTTTTTCAAAGTAAACGTCGCAGATCCTACTCACACTCAGTCAAGAGCACACACAGTCTTTGCAAAGAAGAACAGCCCGGCCAGTAACACACCTTGCAACTACGAGATTTTCAATTGCAACAACTTTAATATACGCTATTGGAGCTGGAATTACTGAAGCTGCTGGCACCAGACTTGCTCTCCAATGGATCCTCGTTAAAGGATTTAAGTAGTACTCATTCCAATTACAAGACTTAGAAAAGTCCTGTATTGTTATTTCTTGTCACTACCTCCCTGATTCAGGATTAGGTAATTTGCGCGCCTGCTGCCTTCCTTGGATGTGGTAGTCGTTTATCAGGCTCCCTCTCCGGAATCGAACCCTAATTCTTAGACAGGCATGGCTTAATCTTTGAGACAAGCATATGACTACTGTCAGGATCAACCAGATAACTACATACACCGTTGTAGCGAAAGCCATTCCACAAACACCACAAACGGCCACTGAACACTGCAGTGAGCGCTCAAGTAGTTTTTTTACTTTCCGAGGAAGCCACATTACCATTCACAATAGAATCGATGCGATTCCGTACGCGCACGGCGAATGC
Source organism: Actinernus sp. WN-2022 (assembly GCA_030867875.1). Classification (NCBI taxonomy): domain Eukaryota; kingdom Metazoa; phylum Cnidaria; class Anthozoa; order Actiniaria; family Actinernidae; genus Actinernus; species Actinernus sp. WN-2022. The sequence goes on along the minus strand of JAOWCC010001700.1, from coordinate 194,521 downwards.
GTTTCTCTTTCCCACGACTTTTGCGAGATAACCCTCAAGATACGGCAAGCAGTTCCAATCCGTGGTCTTCAAACACCACAACACGGAACAAGCACTACCCTATCCTTCGTAAGATCTTCAACACATCTCTCCTAGCTGTGATTTAAGACTTTCCAAAGGACAGTCTCTCATGCAACCCCAACAATAAACACTTGACAGCCAAAGCTGAACCGTTACGCAACTCATTAAATTCCTTTCAACGTTCTTATAGTGAAAATCACTTTTCTGTTGCAATGTAACTTTAATGTTGCTATCGCCACGTTTCACCGCTCATGTTCTCTACACTCACACTCCCACGATTAGAGGCGATAAAAATAACCCAAATGATTATTATTTTACCTTGTCAAAAACCAAAAGGTAACCTCAACCATGTACATTTCATAAATATCAATCTCTTCCAACGATTTCACTGAAATTGGTAGAGATTATAAAGGAGACGATCGGTTACATTTATGAACTGCTATTTGCCCATTAAAAATTGTGCAACGGAGATACCACGGTTACAAAGCATGACAGACCCCCTAAACTAGAACTTAACGCCTAATAGCAACCCTTACGGTATTCTAGAAGATGTTATTACTAAAAATATGTTACAATCATTGGTTTGCCATTCACACATTATGCCGGAGATGATAGGCCAATTTATTTTTATTATGACATTTTAAAAAATTGGCTTACTAACCCTAGGGTTAGGGTTAAGTGGTTAGGTTACGGTTTCTGCTTATGGAATTTAACTATTCTTTAGAAAATAACCTATTTTTCTTCCTTCGTTGAATAGCTTGATAATTTACAAGAATCAAGATGGAGGCCACTGAAAGGGCGGTAAAACACACACTGTACGTAAGATTGTCATGTTTGGAAACGTAGCATTTTTTTAACAGCCATTTTCTATTATTATTCTTAGGGTAATTTAGGAAATAATTTTTCTAATTTCTAAGCTATAAATCAATATAAATCCGGTTCCCGATTTCACTAACAAAATTAGGTAGACCTCTCTGTGTGTATCTATGTGTGTGTTTTATTTCTCCGACCTAGTAATTTAATTCAGCCATGTAAACTGCCGGCTCTCTGGCATTTTTAGCTTTCTAGTTATTTCAGGGTGCCAGTATCTTTAAATATCCCAATTTATTTTTTCTCTGTAAATACTATATGTAAGTAATAGGGTAAATAAAGTTGTTGTTGTTGTTGACACAAACACACGAGTGTCGTGAATAAAACTAAATTTCAGTTCTTGAAGGAATGAATTCTTCGTTGACTTACCACTGAATGACGATCAAAATATCCCAGTAACGCGTATTATGTTGTAGGACTGATAAAGAGAAAAAAGTCAACAAAGGAAATTTTGAAAAATTAACTGAACCTGCGAATTTAAGTGATAAAAGTTCTTAATTCAGTGACCTTTGACTCTATTTATACTTATAATTAAACACTTTTCAAAGGCTTATAATTGAGTCAGTCAAGTATCTGTCAAGAAATCATGACTGGTGATCTCTTAAAAAGCATCTAACAGATTAGTACAAGCAATCAAGAAAAGTGTAGTTGTTTAATAGTGGTGTACCTGAGTTATACATTCATCATCATCTTTTTTCCAGGACAAACCAACTTTCTCTGGTTAAAAGACCACGATATTTTACTTTGTCGAGAAGTGCTGGTATCTGAACCTTACTGTCATAAGTTAAGGAGTTTGGAGGGAGGAAGAGCATGGGAACAAATTTCAAAAAACTTAAACAGCATTGCAGCTCCCAAGTTCAGAGTCACCAGCAGATCTGTACGTGATCGATACACTCTTCTGACCAATAAAAAAGCCCAACAGCTGAAGGAGGAAGATGGAGCCACTGGTATTGAGGTTTCACAAACAGAAATGGATATTCTCCTTGAAGTAATTTTAGAGAAAGAGAAAGAAGCAAAAACAGAAATTGAGTCTGGAGTTGGGGAAAAGAAAAAGCAAATAGAGAAGGACAAACATTGTGCAGAGGTAATGCGCCAGAAGGCAATGGAGAGAATGGGAAAGAAGGAAGAAGAAAGTGAAGAAACTGGAAAGAAAAAGAAAAGTAGGCTAAGTTCACATGAGATGTTTGCATTTTTAGAAGAAAAAGTCTCAAAGGAATATGCCTTCAAACAAGAAGAATTAGGGTTACGCAAGAAGGAACAGGGAGCTATTGAAAAAAGGGAGAGAGAAAAATGTGAACGGCGAGATAAAGCAGCACAGCTACAGAATGACATCCTGGTTGTGGCAGCTAGTGCAGGAAGAGTAAGAAAAGAGAATGACAGGAAAAGAGACTTTATGGCTAGCCATACCTTTGAGGAAATAAGAACAGATGTTAGTGGAGGTGACACTATTGAAAACACTATTGGAGATCTATTATTTTGGATCACCAATTCCTCGTGGTCGTTTTGTAACGACTGCAAAATTGTAGCTAGACAAAGCTTAACACCGTCTTTTGCCAAAAGACCAATTACTAAATGTGTAAAGAGGTGCATTTGCACAGGGAATAGATATCCTGTTCCGAATTTCCATGCGATTCCTGTTGAATTGCAAAAGTTGACAAAGTCAGACATTTATGTCTTACGTCCGTTCGACGTACACTGTGAAGCATCAGTGAAAAGTCTGTAGAAGCAAAGATAAGAGCATTATCTGATAAAGAAGCGAAAGAAAGGTGTATGGCTGCGTATCTGTTCTTGATGAAATCGAAAGATTCCTGTTACAGAGCGTATGTCATGAAACGAGAGAACCTCTTACAAAACGGGAAACCGTTCAACACCTATCAACTGGTAAAATGTACAAAAGCGTGAACAAGATGGCGGCAAATTAGCTTGCTCCGGTAGAATTTACTTATACTCGTCTATTTCAACTTAAACATGGTTAATAACTACCAAACTTTAAAAAAGGAAAACGAAGAACTGAGGGAGCAATTGAACACGCTCTCACAAGAGTTTAAAAACTTAAAAATAGTACTTGATCAAGCCGCGGAGACCAGAACCTCAACCAACTCGAATGATGAAGTGGAGAGTATTGTTTTCCTAAGTGGAAAATATGACGACCTAAAATCACTGCAAGATTCAGCTCGCACTGAGTTAAGTGAACTGAAGAAAAGGTTGCTTAATATAACCGAGAAAACAGATGCTATCTCCGCAATGATAGATAACCTTGAGAGTTATAGCTACCGCTATAACATCAAAATAGTTGGCGTACCAGAAACGAACGAGCAAGAATCCGCCCTAACTTCAGCTTCCCTATGTGTAAAGATATTTACCAAAATGGGAGCCCACGTAAGTCTTCAAGACATAGATATTGCGCATCGAGTGGCCAAGAAAGGGAACAGGACTAGAGGCCCACGGCCTATAATCTGCAAATTTACCCGACGCCTACCTATTGAAGAGATTACAAATCTCAAACGTGAAATATCGAAGATTAATCCAGAAGAAATCGGTCTTGAAACTGAAGAATCATTTCAGTATGCTAGGATTTACGAACATTTGACTCCTAAAACACAGCAGCTTTTCTTTGAAGCAAGGAAGAAACAAATGCAGTTGAACTACAGATTCTGCTGGACAAAGAATGGAACTGTGTTCCTTCGGGAGAAGCATGATTCAAGAATAATCAAAGTCACGTCCACAGAGGTCTTGGAGAGGATTGGAAATACAGACAGCTTAGTACATAACTATATAACAGAAGTCATAACTCATTTCATTTCATTATCCACCGCAAATTGCAATCTTGAACTACACAGATGATGACAACTCGGTTAAAGAATAAAAATAACAAGACCATTATAAAAGAAAATAAATGCCTACTCAAAGAATTGCCATATTATGGCTGTAGGAACACATTCTCGAATATACATCTACAATTTAATAGTAATTTGCGTGATACTTTTTCCTCAAGAATTCAACTTGATAAACTCCCAAGCTTATATGATTTTGACTTATTTAATTTAAACGTTCCTTGTGATAACCAGACGAACTCTGATTTTAATTACAATAATAGTCTAATTAGATGTAACTATTATTCTCCGCATAGTTTCTCTGTTCATAAAAACAAACTAAAACAACATTCCAACAATAATTTCTCTATACTACATAACAACGTTAGAAGCCTTAATAAGAATATTGAAGATTTTCAATCTCATCTACTTAATGAGCTAGATATTAACTTTAGTATTATAGGCGTAACTGAAACTAGGATACTCAAGGACAAATCACTTACCTTCAATCCAAATATTTTAGGTTATAATTTTGAATATGTACCAACCCCTTTATCAGCTGGTGGGGTAGGTTTGTATATAAATGAGGACCTAAACTATAAAATAATTGAACGGGTATCTAATCCATATTATCAAGCGTTATGGACTGAAATTGAAATGACAAGCCAAAAGAATATTATTTGTGGAGTGATCTATAGGCAACATAACAACCCAATAAAATTCCTTGAGTATCTAATCAGTGCACTTGAAAACTTTGGCCTTCAGAACAAAAATATAATACTATTGGGAGACTTCAACATAGATCTTCTTAAAATCCAACAGTGCTCTTATAGCCAACAATTATTTCAAAGCCTCCAAAGCCTATCTTTTCTACCTATTATTGATAAACCCACAAGAGTTTATGGTAGCTCTGCTACCTTGATTGATAATATTTTTATGAATAATTGTGAAAATTTGGTCTTAAGTGGCAACGTTGTCTCAGATATTAGTGACCACTTCTCCCAAGTTGGTATATTATCCACAAATCTGAATATCTAAAAAAAAACAAAAAACTAAAAAGAGACGGGATTTTTCAAGATTTGATCCTAATCACTTTAATAATGAACTAGCTCAAATTCCGTGGTCTACATTAATAAGAAGTGATAACGTTAACCAATCGTTTAATACCTTTTATAATAAAGTTAATAAACTTGTAAATAAGCATGCTCCTTTTAAACAACTGTCTAAGCGGAAAATCAAGCAGTTCTCAAAACCTTGGATTACTAAAGGATTAATTACTTCAATACGAATCAAAAATAAATTATATTTACTTGGCCAACAAGGAAAATATAAAATATATAGAAATAAGATTTCCCTCCTTATTCGGATAAATAAAAGAAATTACTTTCAACAATTCTTTGAAATAAATGCAAATAACATGAAACAAACATGGAAAGGAATTAATCAACTAATCTCTCGGTCAAGAAAGAAATTGAAGCAAATATGCGCACTTAAGAGATCTGATGATAGTTTATCTACCAATCTAAACGAAATTTCGAATATTTTGAACAAACATTTTGCTAAAATAGGTCATAAGCTTGCTTCAAAAATACCATCATCAAATCGGTCTTTTTATGAATTCATGGGCCAGCCCGAGCCTAACTCTTTTTATTTTGACCCTATTATCCCCTCTGATATAATTTCTCAAATAAATGTTATACCTCTTCATAAAGCACATGGCTTATACTCATGCCCTATTGAAATACTTAAAGTTTCTAAACATATTATTAGCCAGCCTTTAGCAGATCTCTTTAATTTATCAATTCAGTCGGGAAAATTTCCTACTATACTTAAGTTTGCTAAAATAATTCCAATTTTTAAAGAGGACGACGAAACCAATGCTTTAAATTACCGACCTATATCTTTGCTATCAGTATTTAATAGAATTTTTGAAAAAATTATGAATGAAAGACTTACTAAATATATCTCTAAATACGATATTCTGAATCACTCTCAGTATGGTTTTCGCAGTGGACACAATACACAACATGCAATATTAGACATTATCAACACAATTCAAAATAATATGAATGACGGAAAATTTACTTGTGGAATTTTTATTGACTTGAAAAAGGCCTTCGATACGGTTGACCACTCTATTTTATTAAATAAACTTCAATTTTATGGAATAAGGGGTATAATAAACGACTGGTTTAGCTCGTATTTAACTGAACGTAAACAAACCACTTCTAATTGCGGTATTATTTCTGATATGGAGACAACTCTATGTGGAGTTCCACAAGGCTCTGTCCTGGGTCCTCTTCTCTTTTTATTATATATTAACGATATTACTAGATCCTCTGATAAATTTACGTTTTATTTATTTGCTGATGATACAAGTATAATGTATGCAAATAAGAATATTCACTACCTTGAATCTGTAGTAAATTCTGAATTACTTAAGGTGTGTGAATGGCTTCAAGCAAATAAGCTAACTCTCAATTTAAAAAAATCAAATCATATAATGTTTCGACCACATCAAAAAAAGTTACTCCATTATCCTGAAATCAAAGTATATGACCCAATTCTAGAAAACACAATTCCTCTTGAGAGAAAGGACTTTGTAAAGTACCTTGGAGTCTTAATTGACTATGAACTTTCGTGGAAATATCACATTGACCTCATGTGTCAAAAAGTTAGTAAAACGATAGGAGTAGTAGCTAAATTAAGACATTTTATTCCTCTAAGCCCAATTCTAAAAATATATCAAGCCTTAATAAATCCATATCTCTATTATGGTGTATGTGCTTGGGGGTCTGCCTCTAAAACTCATTTAAATAAACTCTTAATTCTCCAAAAACGAGCTTTACGATTAATCTACTTTGCAAAGTCAAGAGATCATGCAGTTCCTCTTTTTATTAATGCAAATGTACTCCCTATCTCCTTTATATATTTTGAGCGTGTTTCTAATATGATGTGGGATATTTCTAATAATTCTGCTCCTGAAAACCTTACTCGTGCCTTTATTAAAACAACTGATATCCACAAATATAAAACGCGTTCTTCTACACAAGACGATTTCTTCGTTGAACATACCAGACTTGAAAAGATGAGACAAACGTTCTTGAGACTTGGACCACAAATATGGAATTCTTTGACTCCATCTATACGTACCTTACCAAAACGTACTTTTAAAACAGAATTGAAACACAGTCTTTTTGATATTTTATTAAAAGCTGATGACTATCTTGAAGTCTCCCAGATAATTAATGAATGTAAATAATATATTTTTCCTTGAAAATATGTCACATAAGTAAATTAAATTATTGCTATGTTATCATTTAACAACACTATTTTTACTGGATATGTATATAATATAGTCACGCTCTTTCTCTTTCCTTTTCCTTCTCTATTTATACGTCACAGTCAGATCTGTGCTATAATTGATTAATTAACTCCATTTGTAATATAATCACCTTTTTCTTCCCCCGCCTCGATTAGTTTAACTATTTGCGGAAGGAAGTTTCTTGTAAGCTATAATAGAGTCTCCTAATTGGAATAAATTATTGTCTATTGTCTATTGACTGAGCACCAGCAAAGGCATCGAGTGTGCACTTTGGCCGCACTATATCCGTACGAGGACTGGTGCGATTCCAACATGGATGGACAGGAATCCAGACTTAGCTCAAAGATAAGCTTTATAACGAAGGTTTGCTCTAACATTATCGATTACTAAATGGATTTCGAACTATTACAGTTCGAATATGATAGGTGGTTGTTTAAGACTGTGAGTGGTGCTATTGCTATTGGAAGGAAGATGAAATGCTCACCAGCTAAAGCGCTTGACGCGAAGTTGTTTAGTCCAGAATTCTGGAAATGGAAACATCGAATGTTGCTAGACGCCTTAGATCAGTTTGGATTTCCTTCAGTCTTTGTGACCATCAGTCCTCACGAATGGACTTTTCCTTTGCCTAAGTGGCTTGAAGATGCAAGACAACAAAGTGGCAAAGCTCCTACTAAACTGGCAGCAGCGGAGACCTTGCATATTTCACACGTGCTAACTCAAATGGTAAGAGGGTACCTATGTGGTTCTAATGATAAGAGGTGGAAGACTCATCTATTTCACAACACGAAACGTACTTCTATCGGTTAGAGTTCCAAGCGAGGGGCACCGTGCATCTCCAATTGCTTGTATGGTTGAAGGACTTCGAATCTATCAACACTGATTTGATTCGAGCCGATATACCGTGTGATCGCCCAGACATGGCCTATTTAGTAACACCCTGCCAGAAATCAGATAAATCAGTGCAGGAAGTTCAAACTGAGGAGAATCACTTTGAAACAACTGATGAAGGGCAAACATTGCTCAAACCCAAGCATTCTCGTGAAGCTTTCACCTTGAATTTAAGGGAGTATTTGATAACCGTACTCGGAGCATTACGATGTTCCATGGATTTTCAGTCGACTGATGGAAGATTGATGATTCTCCGATATGTGGCAGCATACGTATCCAAATGGCAAGATGCCTATAGCAATGAGGGCCTTTATTCCAATAACGTGTTACCCTACCAGGCAGCTTATAGGATGCTGCGGCAGTTTTCACCGTGCGAACCTGAGACGTGGCTAGCCCTCACTAGTGTCAAACAAGCTTGGACGTCAAGCAGAACGAAGACCTTCACTGTTCCAACCTCGGAAATGTGAGTAACAATGCTGTTGCCAAGAAATACAGGGACAGACCCAAAGCTCTTGAAAGCTTAACCTTGCTCAACTGGCTCAGGCAAGTCAATCATTTGCCTAAGAAACCATCGTTGTATAAAGAAGGTGTAACGCTAGTAGGCGTCAAATGTGTCAACGTTCAGAGAAGAGTATTACTTTCAGCAAGTATTAATGAATCATCCTCATAGCAAGCTGGATGAATTAAGTCATCCTCGTCACGAGGAACTACCAGACCAGATTAAGTTATTTGCTGCAGCAGTGCATTTATTGCCTGAGATATGGAATTCTGAGATAACCGTAAGAAGTAAGTTCCAAAACGAAGGGCACAAAGATAGTTTTGTCCAAACCATGCAGTGCCATGTAGCAATGTAACACGATTTGTTGAAGTTATGGCAGCTAAATGATCACTTGTAATGATCTCAATACTGACAGTAACGTGACAAATAATCGTTATGAATTAGATACTGTTTAGAACCACGTAGTTGCAACCGTAAGAACAGCCTTGAGAAATCGTGAAGACTACTATCAAGATGCACACGAGTGTTTTGATGAAGTGCGATTGGAGGAGAGTGATGACTCGGATGAGGAAACTGAGATGACGGATGCGGAAGAAGTAAGACCTAGACTGACGCAACGTATTGCGAACGTAGATTGGAAGAAACTCTTCTATGTCAACACGATGGTCGGTTGCTATGGTATTCTCTCCCGTTGTTGTTTTTGGTCACGTGACCAGTTGGCTCTCTGATTCAATCAAAATGGCGTCTTGCAATATTCGTCATAGTACGAGGGCTCGTATATATGCATTAGCTGTTTTTACAAGCCTATTTTTGTTCAAAATAAAGTAACAGTTATCTATTTACCCTCTCCGAAGCTCAGTTCCAAGATTTTGCAACGAGAAACGCCCGCAATGAGTCAAACAAGTGACATTGTGTTTTGCGTGTACACAGGTTTACACACACTACCCCTGACAGTAGCAGTTTTGTGATTTACCTGTCATAAGAGCTTGGGGTAAATAGAGCAATTTCCCCTTGACAACCCTACAGAGTAATTTATGTATACTGAATAATTTGTCGAAAACACGTGAGAGTCGCCATTTTGCATCAAATCTCTTGATTTTTTACCTTACGCTTGATGTAAGAGCAAAAAAGTCAAAGGGAGAAGTTAGATAAACATATACTTGAAGCAGATGAATGGATAGTGGTCCAAACCCAAGGTGAGAAACATTGTTTTAAACTCCATGTTTATAGGCAACGTGTCCTTCCCTGCTGTCCGCCATTTTGTTTCTTCGTAATTTGAGTCTTCTATTTCAACAAATCCTACTGTGCTTTACTATATAGTTCATCGACAAGCTGCTCTAGGAATAGAAGATGTAGCAAACGACACGGACACTCTGGAAAATGTGATTCGAAGCGTCCATTTAGTGGATTTTGGAAAAAGTCGCCATTTTACCTGCTCAAGAAAAGGCAAGGGGAAGTTCGAGAGAAAACCGAAGAGATCGAGCAACGGGAAACGGCAGTTACGGACAGCGATGAACTAATCGCAAGTAAGACACAGCAGCTTGAGTGTATTGTCCGGGAGAAAGAAAACTACATTGATAAAGCAGGCAAGTTAGTTTCTTAATTATTTGAAAGCCTGTGATGCATTTAATAGCTATTTAGCTTAACTCATACATGTAGTCATAATAAAAGCTTGAAAATATTAGCATACTTTATAAACTGAAGCTGATATAAGCCATTTTTGCACAGTTTTAACTTGGTTGTGTTATATACATACATACATGTACATTCACACTTTATTTCCATTATTGTTGAGCGTTCTCATTTTCTGGGGCTGGTTGGGAAAGCAACTATATAGAGAAAGCCTGAAATTAGTACTATATAGTGACTTCCAATTGTAAGCCTCAACTTAAGCTTATCTATTTCCAATATAAGCTTAACATTAAACATTTATTTTAAAGTTTTAATTAACAGGAAAACATTGGCCTTAATTGTACACACATAACTTAATTACATTGCACAAGATATAAACAATTATGTCTAATATCTTTTCCATTTTCCCATAGAAAATGTGCTAAAGATAACTCAGAAGAAAAAGGATGAAGTAGACGATGTGTTAAAAAAGCAAGAGGAAAACCTGCAAACAATCAACCTCCAGTATGTCAAGCTCAAGACACTGCTTGATCAGAAGGGATACTCCCGTGCAAGAAGACTGAACACGAGTACTACTCTGGCAACAATCTCAAGTACTAGCTGCAGTCTTCGATACCGGAGGAGACAGGAAACAAGCAATGTGTTAGAATATATTCATGGGGGAATTGAGGGGGGTGTGTTTGGGGCATGGGATTTTCTAGCAGCAAATGCAAAGAAGGAAACAATGGATGACCTTATTGCAAGTTATAAGAGGGGGAAGTATTTACAGGGTATAATATGTCAAGCCATGAAGGATTACAATAGTTCTGATGAAGCACTTAAACAGGCAGTTGGCTTAAAATATAAAAACTTTCTCTCTGCAAAACTCAGTCTTCTGTTTTTGATGCTAACGAGGAAGTATGGCTACCTCGCAACATGAAATGCTTAGGTATTGATACGCAAGTACCATTTAGCCGTATATCAGACGATAGTGTAGAGAAATTTGATATAGGTCATGTCAACCAAGTTCCTAATTTTCCAGGTGTAACCAGAACTGTTACTGGCTTGGTTTTTATGATAGTAGATCTCCATTTGAGACTGCCCCATCTATACCGCAAATTAATTTGGTTTAATGATAATACTAACCATTTCATTTTCCAGTTTTCAGATGATGGTGCCCCAGAAACCTCTGAGCTGTCAATGACAATTGGCAGCATTACATTTTGGAATTTAGGGGAAAGGGTAAGAAGTCGAGAATATCAGTACTTGCTCCACTGTGTCAGTCTTGGAGAGAAACAAGAGGTAATGGAGCTACTCTGGCAGCAACATACTGAAGAAATGTTGCTACTTGAGTCTGGTGTTTTCACTTTGTGCGGGAGAGAATGCACATTTGAATTTCAGCCCAGTGCTGACATGAGTTGGCAGAGTTGGGCTTGCAATGAATTGAATCAAGCTGCCACCTACCCTTCCCCTTATGCTAATGTGTGTAAAGGTAACATGTCAACCATGGGTGGTAGCATTGGTCATGATTGTGATAATACATGGAATCCATATACTACTGCAATAAGAGACGCACACTCTAAACAGATCAAACATTTCCTTGCAGCTCTGCCTTCTAGCACTAGTGATGCAACATGTCACAAGAAGCAACTTGCATTCATGGCTGAACATGGCATGCGTCAATTAGGCCCACCACGCATTGGTATTTTTGCAGACCGAATGAGACCAGATCCCTTGCACTGTGAAATAAATGCATGGCAGCAAGTTTTAGATGTAATTTATTCTGAGTCGGTACAAAGGGGTACATTTAATACATTTGTTGATATTTTATCTGCCCCCATAGGAAGTAGCAAACAAGAGGAAGAGAGTGGGCTTGCTTCTGCTACTGTAGAAGACATTGATGGTAGTAATGCAACCATTAATAATGCAACCATTAATAATGCAACCATTAATAATGCAACTGATACCCTGAGTAATTTACAGGAACCAAGTCTAGTGCACACAAATGGATGTGGGATGGCTTATCTTGCCTCTAGAATAAAGGATCATTACAATGATGAAAGCAAACGCTACAATAAGTTACAAATTCGATTAATTGGTGATCAGGCTATTGGGTTGGCAAGGTATAGTTTTAGACTGATTGATAGTTTGCACATTCCAGGAGAATCTACAGCCCAAAAACTTAGAAGAACAGCCCTTTCAAAAATTTCTGAATATCTTAGAAATGCTGCAAGGGCAAGGGCAAGGGCAAGGCCAAGGCCAAGGGCAAGGGCAAGGGCAAGCTGAGTCAGACTTAGGGCCAGAATTATACCGGTACAAGTGGTACAAATACCGGTACAAGTGGTACAAATACCGGTACAAGTGGTACAGGCCTAAAAAAATGTGGTACAAGTGGTACAAATACCGGTACAAGTGGTACAAATAGCGGTACAAGTGGTACAGATGTAAAATATCGATGAGACTTAGAAATATTTTCAATAATTTTCATAAATGAGAAATATTTTTTTTATGGGACAGCTTTTTGGGCTCCTCTTTTCGATGAAATATTTTTTTTGTCGATACTGCGACATTTCCCACAGGGCTTATGAAAAGGTCTGTGGAGGTGGGAGTGGTACCATATGAAAGCCCTTGCTCACCCGACCTCAGTGAGCCGGTCGCATTTGACCTCTGACCTTTGGTTGCCATGGAAACGGACTGGAAAGAAAAAAATACCCAAAAATATATAGTCTGAAATGTCTTTAAATGACGTATTATGCCAAGAAATGCAAAAAAAAAACACAGGAATTTTATTTTTTTCTTAGGGATTTTTCCAAAAAAAATTGGACTTTCAGATTGCACCAGTTTGATGAGATTTGCCCATAAATTAAGGGAGCTGTGACAGTTTCACTAGACCCACTTTCACCCTTCTTATGATCGTTGTTCACTTTTCTAAAGCAAATGGCTCCGCGAGTGTGCATGGGTTAGTCGATCTGTTTCTTCGTAAAGGTAGCCTGTCTATCTAGCTTTCATATGATAGGAAGTTCATTGGCTTGGATTCAATATTCAGGGAGTTATAAAAATTGGGGTGGACCCCATTTTAGCCCAAAAAGTGCGCTAATAAATTCTCAATAGGGAATATTTAAAAATTTATATCTCCGTCAATTTTCATCCAATTTCAAAACTAATTCCACCAGCGTATTCAGCGGTAATGTAGCTCTTAAACCAGTTGAAAAAGGGTTTAGACATTTTGACTGCTAGGTAGTCAAAAAGTTAGTCAAATTTGAGCCATTGTTGCTAGGCAACGGTTTGTTGTGGTCACGTGTGACTACCAAATTCGTACTCTTTCACCTTCCCTCTATCTAACAGTCATATTAGATCTTTAATGCATATCTCAGAAGATACCTAAATATTTTTCGAAACGTATCGACTCTCGCAAACCATGTCTCAGCCCCCTTATTTGTGTGCAAAGTACTAAAACTTTAAAAATCTATAAGATATTCAGGAAAAGAGCTATAGAGCTGATCTTACCAACACTAGTTCAGTGGAGGGTGTACTTCACGATGCACTATTTGAGAAAAACATTGCCGTTTCGTATAAATATAGGAAACTCCACGTTCTCGACCTCTTTATTTCTACTCTTCAAACAGGTAAAGCCACGTGCGTTTGGCGTGCGTAAACTTTTGCTTTTGTTCGCCTAATTAAGTACTATTGCTCCAAAAAAAATTACTAGCGACCTGTATAAGCTTGTATAGAACATACTGGTGGCGAAAAAATCCTAGTTTTAAGCTTCAACTGTTGATTTATAAGCGTTTTTCCTCGATCGCCAAAAAACAAAATGGCGGCTAATTTATGCAAAAACACTAAAAATGATGTAAAAAAATCAGTATTTGTTGGATTTTCATACGGATTGCGTGTACTTGATTGCCTTGTCGATAGTTAAGAGCGGAGCCCTGCGCAAATTTAATTTTTTTTTTAAAAAGTTAGTTTCTGAGCATAATTTGATTTTCGCCAATCGTCCATGTTTGGGTACTGTTTACACACGCTACGGACAATCTTGATACACAGTCGTGTTCAGGAGAGTCTGGGATTTAAGAATATGCAATCCGTTTTCGAATCGCATGAATATTGAATGAGATATTTTTTTTTTTGTAAATAGAAAAATTTGTGTACTTTATTGCTAAATGGACTTCTAACGGGGAACCCCTGCACAATTTTTTTTTGGAACCGTTAATATAAAAATGAGTTTACATCGGTTGGTCCATCTGTTTGTGAGTCAAGATAGCCTGGCTATCCAGCTTTACGATGATATCACTTTGATGGGATTTGCGCATAAATTAAGGGGGCTGTGACAGTTGTCCTGGACCCATTTTTACGTTTTTATGGGAGTTGTCCACTTGTTAAAATGCAAATATATCCGAGGTTGCATTGGTTGGTCGATCTGTTTCTTGGTGAAGGTAGCCTGGCTATCCTGCTTTCATATATCACAAGTTGGTTGGTTTTGGTTCATTATTATGGGAGATAAAAAAATGGACGTGGAACCCAGTTTACCCGAAAAAGTGAGATATAATTTGTTGAAAATCGAGAAATGGACTTTTGCACTGAGTTTAAGCATCGATAACTCTGGCAATACTCAACCGATTAGCACTTGTCATCCGATTAATATCGTGTCATGTCAACAAATGCTAATCTAATGAAATATTACTATTTCATTTTAATCATAATTATTATTATTGCAATTATTATGTTATATTATTGCTATATGTTTTTTACGCTTGTGCCTAGTTCCACTATGTCGAAGAGACAGAAGACAGAAGAAGAAGAATTTTATGAGGTAGTGGTTGATATGATGCAAATAGCAGAAATACTGTATTTAGTTTTATACCGTTATTAAATAATGAAGATTGGTGTTTACCTTTTTACAGATCGATTTTACTGGTGTTAGGCCAAGGACCTGGATACAGGTCCTTACCAATACCGACGATACGGATGACGAGGTAGATATCGTGATTTACAGTTGAATTAACGTTCCGTTGTTCTTGATGTTTAATATGTAGTGGTTCGTAATTCACGAAGAATGTGTGTCTACTGTTATGACATAATCATGCTATATTTTTTACTATACACAGGACGAGAACGAAATACGCAATCGTAACTTATATGGGGTACATAGTGTTTGTTATATTTCATTGTCATCGAATGTAGTATTCGTATTGGCTTGTATTTGCGATTTCATACGAATTGTTTTATTGAACATAAGCCAATCTTTATTGTTGTTATAGTGGTCGGTGGAGGTGGTAGTGTGTCCGCGCGGGGAGGGAGAGGAAGAGGTAATTTATTAGGCATTTATAAGCAATGTGACTATTATTTTAGAATTCTGTATTGAGTTGTATACTTTGATGAAATATTAACGCTCGATTTTTACCTTTCCAGAGGATGCGACGGAAGACGAGCTGGAAGTATGTTATACTTTATTTTCATTACATGTTCGTTGCCGTTTAATATGTAGTGGTTAGTAATTCACGAAGAATGTGTGTGTACTGGTATGAACTAATAATGCTTTATCGTTCAATATACACAGGAGGGGTTAGCGGAAGAGGAGTACGAAGAGGACGAAGAGGGCGAAGAGGTAGATAGTGTGCGTTACAGTTGAATTAAAGTTCCGTTCTCGTTGATGTTCGATACGTAGTGGTTAGTAATTCACGAATAATGTGTGTCTACTGGAATGAACTAATCATGCTTTATCTTTACTATACACAGGTGAAGGTCAAGGAAGAGGAGGAGGTATATATTGTGTGTTATAATTGAATTAACATTGCGTTGTCGTTGACGTTTGATATGTAGTGGTTAGTAATTGACATGGCAAACAATGTATTTAGTTGTTTACTTCTACGAAATAATGAAGCTTGGTGTTTACCTCTTTACAGGATGAGTTACTGAACCAGCTGTTCGCAGCTCGTCAAAAGGAGGTAATTCATGCACGAAGAATGGGTGTGTACTGGTATGAAGTAATCATGCTATATTTTTTACTATACGCAGCAGGAGGACAATGAAGAGTTTAGTCAATAGGTAGATAGTGTGCGTTACAGTTGAATTAACTTTCCGTTGTTGTTGATGTTTAATATGTAGTTGTTAGTAATTCAAGAATAATGTGTGTCTACTGGAATGAACTAATCATGCTTTATTTTTACTATACACAGGTGAAGGTCAAGGAAGAGGAGGAGGTATATATTGTGATTTATAGTCCAATTAAAGTTCCGTTCTCGTTGATGTTCGATACGTAGTGGTTAGTAATTCACGAATAATGTGTGTCTACTGTTATGACATATTCACGCTGTATCTTTACTGTACACAGAGGAAGCGCAAGTACCAGGAAGAGGTAAATATTGTGATTTACAGTTGAATTAACGTTCCGTTAACGTCGTTGGTAGTAATTCACGAAGAATTTGCGTATACTGTTATGATACAATGAAGCTTGGCGTTTACCTTTTTACACGAGGAGTTTAAGAGACTAAGAAGAAATGATAGCTAGTCAGACGCGAATGGGGTAGTATTTTGTGTGTGTTCTATTTTATTTTCCTTCACTGTATTAACTCTAACCTCGGTAATTCAACAGGCATCTTATATCTGATTAATGGTAACCATATTAAACGAATACGTTAATGCCATGTAAACGTTCGACATGCTATCGTTTAATTTTCGTTTTCATTGTTATGTGTAGTTGGAGAGGTTCGAAAGAACATGCCAGGAAATTATGGATATGGAGCCGGTAATGAACGCATTATTTGTACGTCGTGTGATTCTTCTTTGGCAAATCATGTATTTAGTTCTTTAGTTTTACGAAATAATGAAGCTTGGTGTTTACCTCTTTACAGGAGGAGTTACTGAGGCGGGGGTATGGGACGAAGGTAAAGGAGGTAATTCATGCACGAAGAATGTGTGTGTACTGGTATGAAATAATAATGCTTTATCGTTTAATATACACAGGAGGAGGACAGTGAAGAGGAGGAAGGGTAGGTAGAGGTTGTATCCGTGGACAATTATCCTTCGACCGACGATCGGGTAATTAAGGAAGCATGTATTGAGTTGTAGACTTTTATTAAATATTAACGCTCGATTTTTTGTTACGGTTGTAGACGTAGTATTTTATTGAACATATGCCAATCTTTATTCATGTTATAGTCCACAGTCAAGTACCCAAGCGTACGAG
This sequence comes from Actinernus sp. WN-2022, assembly GCA_030867875.1. Taxonomy (NCBI): domain Eukaryota; kingdom Metazoa; phylum Cnidaria; class Anthozoa; order Actiniaria; family Actinernidae; genus Actinernus; species Actinernus sp. WN-2022. The sequence goes on along the minus strand of JAOWCC010001700.1, from coordinate 177,269 downwards.
AGAGTCCGCCGAGCTCGAGCTCGGAGGAGGTATGACATTCTGTTTTCATTAGGAAGAGTGTGTTGTAATAGGATTAACATTCCGTTGTCGTTGAGGTTTAATATGTAGTGGTTAGTAATTCACGAATAATGTGTGTCTACTGTTATGACATAATCATGCTGTAGTCTTTACTATACACAGGAGGAGGAAGAGGAGGAATATGCAGTATCTGTGTCGTCTGTCGACGAATATCCGTCCAGCGACGATCGGGTAATTAAGGAAGCATGTATTGAGTTGTAGACTTTTATTAAATATTAACGCTCGATTTTTTGTTACGGTTGTAGACGTAGTATTTTATTGAACATATGCCAATCTTTATTCATGTTATAGTCCACAGTGAAGTACCCAAGTCTTCGAGACACTCCGCCGAGCTCGATCTGCAGCTCAGAGGAGGTATGACATTCTGTTTTCATTAGGAAGAGTGTGTTGTAATAGGATTAACATTCCGTTGTCGTTGAGGTTTAATATGTAGTGGTTAGTAATTTACGAAGAATTTGTGTGTACTGGTATGAAATAATGAAGCTTGGTGTTTACCTTTTTACACGAGAAGTTTGAGAGACTAAGAAGGAATGAAAGCTAGTCAAAGTCGAATGGGGTACTAGTTTGTGTGTGTTATATTTTATTTCATTCACTGTATTAACCCTAACCTCGTTAATTCAACATGCATCTTATAATCTCATTTATGGTAACCATATAAAACGAATTTGTTAATGCAATGTAAACGTTTGACATGCTGTCGTTTATTTGAAGGAGAGCGAGCAGTGATATTCGAAGCTTAACAATTATTGTTTTACTAACCCTTTGACGTTCTGTTTTCATTTGTAGTTTTCCTGCTAGATGGCGTGCAAGTTCTGGATTAAGTAAATAAAGAAATAAAGAAACAAACAAAAAACCAAAAGAAAAAAGAGTGCTTTTATTAAACCATTAAGTTTAAGTGGAAATTAGTCCTAGGCAGTTATCTTGCATATGGATTGTACGCTCGTTAACGAAGATAACTGTCTATGGCTGATATGCACTGTAAAAAGTATGCCAATCAGGAATAATGCTTTGCGAGCTTGGACACCGTTTTATTTTTTGTAATTTAAAATTTCATGTCATTGAAATTAGTTTTTATCCTATTGTCGAAATGGAAACATGGGCTCGCAACGCAGTAATCCTGGTTGGCATTCTTATCTTTCAAGGGGCTACTGTGACCTAATAGAGGGCAAAACAAACCATCACCTATAACCTATTACTTATTACAGCCCCACATGCATACACACGAACCTTTTCACAGCCCCTATGGTTCGCATTTAGGACAAGTACTTTCGACACAATGGAGATTGTGTGTTGGTACAAAACACATGCATACACAGTACATACAAAAGTCCTTTGGAAGTCTCAAGAAATTGAGTCGTCGGGTTCAAATCCTGACGGGCTTCGTACTGCCTACCACACATACTCACACAACACTAATGGATTACGTAATCTTAATTTAGTGTTTTAACCGATTTTCCATTTAGCACCAATGTGAAGTCAATCGAGCAAGGTACAAATCCCGAAAAAAGTGATACAAGTGACTAACGAATCACGAAAAGTGGTGTCCACGTCGATTTTTGTTACTCTCTTAATAATGAACCAAATTCAATAACTTTGGTATCATATCAAAGCTGGATAAACGGGCTACCTTCACCTTTAAGCTCCTGTAATCAGCTCAGACCTATATCTCTTACCAACATCATTATGCGTCTTTTCGAGCGCCTGGTGTATAAACGTGAGTTATCCAGTGTGTGTAATAGCTATATTGCCCTGGATCAATTCGCTTATCGACAGGGACATAATTCTACTATGGCCCTGATCAAGTCTCAACACTACTGGTTAAAATGGCTCGATCATAATGCTAACTTTGTAAGAATTTTCTCCTTCGACTTTAGCAAAGCTTTTGACAGTGTATCCCATAGTGTTCTTTTTAATAAATTAAGGGATATAGGCATAAACCCCTACATTTTTAATTGGCTAATTAGTTTTTTAAGTGATAGAAAGCAGCGCGTTGTTATTGACGGCATTACAACCGATTATTTAAACATCAATAGAGGGGTACCTCAGGGAACGGTACTGGGTCCCATACTATTTTCCATCATGGTTAATGACATTAAGGCCATAAGTCCCAACAGTTTGCTAGTTAAATATGCTGATGACCTCACTCTTAGCATTCCAGTAAATACTAAAAACAACCGAAATTGTAATATAGCTGACTTAGAAGTACAATCCATCATACAGTGGTCAGAAAATAACCACATGAAGCTTAATTTTAGTAAGACATGGGAAATGTTGCTTAAGGGTAGATGTCCTAAGCAGCCACCTCCCCCTCTTCCTATTATTGAGCGCAAAGATCAATTGAAACTACTTGGAGTTACTTTTGAAGACCGTTGCACTAATTGGGATACTCATGTAGAATTCCTTTTGAGTAAAGCTAGTAGTCGGCTTTATATACTAAGAGTATGTAAATATTATAAGTATCCAATTGAGCATTTAGATCTGCTCTTTCATAGCCTTATTATTTCTGTTTTCACCTATGCCATCGAAGTATGGGGATGCTGTTTCTATGATAAATATCTCAGTAGAATAGATAGAATGTTTGCTAGAGCTTTTAGATCAGGGTTTTGTTTGGAGAAATACAGTATTTGCAGTATTTTAAACTCTAGGGATAAGAAATTATGGAACAGAATCTCTCAAAATCATACTGCCCTTGACGATCTGTTTCCACCACAGAGATCCAGACAACTCCGTGATAGAGGGCATAACTACATCTTGCCTTGTGTAAAAACTGAGAGGTTCAAATCCATTTTTATAAATAGATGTCTTTTCACTTTGTGAAAACATAATTGACTGTTACTAGATTTATATTTTTATATATATTTCTTCTTTTTCCTTTTATATATTTTGTAAAATATTGCACGTTTGATGTGGTATATTTGTTAATAAAGACTATTATTATTATTATTATTAAGACACCGATCGAATAACCAGTGCAAACTCACTGAGAAATTGGCGTTTAAATTAGTCGACAACGATCATAAGAACGGTAAAAGTGGGTCCAGGGAAACTGTCCAGCTCCCTTAAGTTATGCGCAAATCTCATCAAAGTGATGCAATCTGAAAGTTTAATAGCCAGGCTACCTTGACTCACAAACAGATTGACCAATCTATGCAAACGCACGGCTAGGTTTACGTTTGAAAATGAATACAAATCAGGAAAAGTTGTACAAGTTATACAAATCACGAAAAAAGGTTAAAAGTGGTGTCCTGTAGAATTACCGTAGTTCCCTTAATATGCAATCAAATCCTATAATCGTGGTATCATTTCAAAGCCGAATCGATAGGCTACGTTAACTCACAAACAGATCGACTAACTAATACATACTCACAGAGACATTGACCTGGTACAAACACGAAAAACAAAAACGACTAACTTTTTTAAACAAAGTCGTATGGAGATGGGAATGGTACCATATGAAAGCGGCAAGCGAGCACATCAGGATGAGCGAAAAAAATATGGAAGTTCCTTGGAAAGTTTCCGAGATACACATCAAAACGTACCTAAAAGTCGTCCGATTGAGCTGAAAATAGCGGCAAAATGATCATTTTGGGCAAAAGTGGGGTCCACGCAACTTTTTATAACTCCCTTAATAATGAACCAAAACCAACAAACTTGGTATCATTTGAAAGCTGGATAGACAGGCTAGTTTCACTAAGAAAGATATTGGATATCGTTTGTATATTCGTGGAGATATTTTGTTTTGAACAAGTTATACAAAAGAAAACAATATTTTCAAAGTGGGCCGGGGTTAAGTCTGTAACTCCCTTAATAATGAACCAAAACCCATCAACGTGGTATCGTAGTAAAGCTAGAGAAACCGGCTATCTAATCTCATAAACAGGTTAGTAACCCATGCAAACTCACGGAGAGAGAGTCTATAAGGTAAGAGGTAGAAAAAATTGAATTTTACCAAATCAAACAAAAGTGACACATTCAGAAATTTATAACTTGCTGAATATTCAACTAAAGTCCAAACTATTTTCATCAGTGTATTGCTAGGTCATAGGCCTTTCCAACGAGTGGTTAACATTTATAAATTAAAAAGAGAAAGTCGTATAAAAATTGGTTTGAAAAAACCCCAAAAAATTGTTTTTCTGGCCTTTGTTTACCATTTTGGCGTTCAGAGAGGTACATTTCAAAAAATTATAACTTTATCAATATTCAACCTAATACAAAACTGTTTGCAGTGTTGTATTCTACGTATAAAGAGCTTTACTGTGCATATTTAAGATTCACAAAAAAATAATGGCAACCAGGTTCTATAAGGACAACAATATTTGAAAGTGTTGCCTAGCAACGCTTTTTAATGAAATTACGAATAGTTTGAATATGTGAATAGCATTTTCGCTAGGAGTGCGCTGTTCAAATATGTTTGCAAACTTGTTAAAATTGATGGAGTTATTGAGTTTAGAAAAAAGTGGTAAAAATCAAGAAAAAAGGTGGTTAAAATCACAAAAGTGGTGTCCAGCAGAATTGCTGTAGCTCCCTGAATTTATGCGGAAACCCCACAAACCTATATATAATATTAAAGCTGGATAAACGGGCTAACGTAACTCATCAACAGATTGACGAAGCCATGCAAATTCACGGAGCTATTTCCTTTTGAATAGGGGACAACGACGTTGAAAGTGTGAAAGTGGGTTCACTGTTTCTGTCACAGCTCCCTTAATTTATGCGAAAATCCCATAAACCTATATATCAGATTAAAGCTGAATAGCCAGGCTATCTTAACTCATAAACAGATTGACCACACGATAGAAACTCACGGAGAGATTATGGGATGAAAATGTATTTAAAAAATCACGAAAAACATGAAAACAAGTGGTCTTCACAAGAAATGCTATAGCTCTCTTAATTTATGGACAAACGCATAAAGCCATGGATCATTGTAAAGATAGATCGATAGGCTACCTTAACTCACCAAGAGATCGACTAGTTTATGCAAACTCATGGAGAAATTATTTTTTTTTAAAGTGCAAAATCAGACATTCGAAAGTCCGTAACGTTCTCAATTTAAGTCCTACAGCGCTGGGAATGGTACCGTTGGAATCAGTTCATGAAGGTAAATACCGTGAAATATTCTCATTTTTCACTACCCGGAGACCAACTTCCACTATCGTCACTAAATATCGAATATGATGGCTGGATAGACCTAGGAGAGAGAAGTATGAATTTGGTACTATCACGTGATTTCAACAAATCGTTGCCTAGCAACAGTTGTTCAACTTTGAACACTATTTACACATAGAAGGAATCAAAATTTTAGAAATCTGAAACCAGATATAGAGAGCTACGTTATCTCGTAATACGATGGTGTAATTTATTTTGAAATCGGTGGAGTTGTAAATTTTTGAACATTCTCGATTGACAGGTATCGTAAGTGGTTAATTTCAAAAAAATTTAGATGTCTGTTCTTTGATGCGTGATAAAGATATAATACGATGATTAGATAGAGGGAAGGTGGAACAGTATGAATTTAGTAGTCTCACGTGATCGCAACAATCCGTTGCCTAGCAACAGTGGCTTAAAGTTGAACCACGTTGACGCATAGAATCAATCAAAATATTGGAATTTTGAAATCTGTTCTGGAGAGCTACATTACTGCTGAATACGCTGGTAGAATCTGTTTTGCAATTGGATGAAAATTGACGGAGTTATGATTTTTTTAATATCTTCTATTGTGAATTTTTTTGGCAGATACTGTCGATACATTCCAAAAAATATTTAGGTATGTTCTGGGATATGCATTAAAGATCTAATATGATGGTTAGATAGAGGGAAGATCAAAGAGTACGAATGTGGTAGTCGCACGTGATCACAACAAACCGTTGCCTAGCAACAGTAGCTCAACTTTGACTAACTTTTACACATAGAAGCATTCACAATTTCTGAAAATAATGTAACTGTTATAGACAGCTACATGACTGCTGAAGACGCTGATGCAAACAGTTTCGCAATTGGTTGAAAATTGACGGAGTTAGAATTTTTTGATCGCACTCGGGTGACATTTTTTTTATTTTTGCGAAATTTCGAGAGTGCCTTACCCCAACCAGGCCTTTTTATATGTTATAAAATATACCGTATTTACTCGAATAGACGCCGCCCCCGAATAAACGCCGCCCCCGGAATAAACGCCGCACGTGAGAGCAAAAATATGAATAAACGCCGCCCCCGAATAAACGCCGCACCTGAATGCGGCGTTTATTTGAAGAAAATCAGCTATTGGTTTCAATACAAATATAACGGTATTTAATTACGGTAGACAGCACAAACATGTCTACATCAGCAATGGGAATTTTTGTCCTTGAGTGCCAATGTTGTTCAGCTCGAAATGAGTATACTTTTTGGCCCTTTCACTAAGCTCCCTTTCTAGAATGGTGGCGATTCGCAGTTCTGTAGTGAATGCTGTGAAATTTGCGGGTACAACAAGCCCAACTTCTCTTTTTCTCTTGCCAGTGATTTGTGCACAGAGTTTGTTTTCATCATTTGCGTCCAGAAAGTTTTTCAATAGTCGTGATAGTTCAATCGGAACATGGCCAACAAGCTTCTTCTCATCACACTCTGATACCAAGTAGACACCAATGGCGTTCGGATCGTGTTCTTTTGCTTCGGCACGCGTGTCTTGCTTACATTGTAGTTCGTGATCTTTCGCGGGTGTCCATACAGACTTGTAAACGTGATGTCCTCGAATAACTGTTTCAAAGTCTACTTTAAAATACATCTTAAATTCAACAGATAAAGCCCTTGCCATTTTAGTGATTCTTACTACCATTTGCGAGCTTCCGTGAACCTTGACGCGACAAACTAGTTTTATCTGATTTGTAACTTACAAGTTAGCATGTGAAAACTGTCAAGTTTGTCATGTGAAACTCTTTAGTTCCCGCCGCCAAACACTTTGTTATCTCGTGTGATCTAGATGGTTTCACAAACATTTCGCTTTTTACTGTTGGTTTTAGCGAGATTCAATTCCATGCAGATAAATTAATGTAGTAGGAGTTATTATGCAGGAGATTCGCTCTCCAACGACATGAGAAACTGGCCAAAGACACCATTTTGATCGCCGGGCACAAAAACTTGTAAGTTACAACTCAGATAAATCGGTATCGGTAGCGTTGACAGCTTCGATCAAGAAACCCATTGTTTAAGCAAAATCTTTCGAAATCTACCAGCTACAGACCTACTTTTCGGCAACTTTGATGTTTTGAAATATTTATTTTTAGCAAAATCCTCCGTCCCGGCGGTATGCCTTGGTAGTCTACGACGATGGCAGACCCGAATAAAGACTCGAAAGACATAATTTCCCATAAAGGTAAAAGAAGACAGAAGTATAGTCTTGCAGTCAAGAAACAAGTGATTACTTTCGCGGAATCGAACGGCAATCGACCAGCTTCTCGCCGGTTTCAAGTCGATGAAAAGAGAGTGAGAGAGTGGCGAGCAAACAAAAACAAAATTTTTGTTTTGCTTGGTACTAAGAAAGGAAAAGAACGGAGCAGATTGCATGGAGGTGGCAGAAAACCCTTGAGTACAAGATTGGAAGAAGTCTTACTGGAGTGGATAGAAAACAGGCGGTCTCGTGGTCTTCGAGTTTCATGCAAGCTTATTATGAAGAAAGCTGAAATTGTTTATCGTGATATGACGGAAGGAAACCATGTTGACGAAGACTTCAAAGCTTCAAGAGGTTGGCTGTGTCGATTCATGAAAAGAAATGGCTTATCATTGAGAAGAAAGACATCGGTTGCTCAACAAGATCCAGATAAAATGCTCGGAAAACTTGTATCATACATAATTCAAGTTAAGCGACTACAAAAGCAACACAATTATGGCCCCTCTGACATTATTGCAATGGACGAACTCCAGTTTGGTGCGATATGGTGTCAGAAACTACAATTGACACAACTGGAAAGAAGTCCATCACTCTGAAAACGACTGGCCATGAAAAGTCAAGAGTATCTGTCTGTTTAGCTGCCAAGGCAGACGGAACAAAGCTAAAGCCTATGGTGGTGTTCAAAGGTGCCAAACGTGAAGTTGCAGCGTTAAACATCGAGTTCAAACATCGAGCAGTTGTTGCAACGTCAACAAATGCATGGATGAACACTGAATTAACTCATGTCTGGGTCAACTCTGTTCTTGGGATATTTTCATTCAAGCGTAGGCTGTTAGCATGGGACTCATATGAGTGTCACATTGAAGACAGCATTTCTGATGCGATACGATCTAAGAAAATAGATCGGGTAATTGTACCGGGAGGTTGTACAAAATACATCCAAGCTCCAGATGTTAGCTGGAACAAGCCATTCAAGTCATTGTGCACAGAGAAATATGACGAGTGGCTAGGTACAGTTGGATTATACCAAGAAACAGCTGCTGGGAATCTGAAAGTACCCCCGAGAAGAACTATTTTAAAGTGGATTCTCGATTCTTGGAACGAACTACCCGTTGAAATTATCCAGAAATCTTTCCCAAGTTGCGCATTGAACCTTCCGGTGGATGGAGCAAAGGATGACACGATTCACTGCCTTAAGGAAGGACAGCCTTGCCATGCTGGACAAGCCATGCTCAAGTCACAGCTAGGGATCCTAAATGAGCCAGATTCCAATCCTTTTACGGAATGTACTGACTCTGATGTGGAAGAAGCTCACCCAGTGTTGGAGCTTATAGACTCTGATAACGAAGGGGACTCTGACATTGAGATTGAGTAGGGTTTACGTACTGTAACGTTAAGCAATGAAAACAGTACCTACCATGACATTTTAATATTGAAAGCTTGTTTCTGTTACGGTTTTTAAGGATTTTTGCTTCTTACACTTTGTCAATACGGTAAGGCACTTTTTATCTTGAAATAAAATGGATTACGGTACTAAATAAACGCCGCCCCAGAATAAACGCCGCCCCTGAGTCATGAAAATTTAAATAAACGCCGCGGCGTCTATTCGAGTAAATACGGTACTCTGAAGATCTAATATGATGGTTGGATAGAAATAAGATGGGGCTATAGGAATTTGGTGGTGTCACGTGATCAGAGTAAACCGTTACCTAGCAACACTGACTACCTTTTACACATAGAACCACACAAAATTTCAGATTTTATTTACCTGTTCTGAAGAACTACATTATCCCTTAATACGTTGGTGCAATTAGTTTAGAAATCGGAGAAAACTTGGCGGAGTTATAAATTTTTGAACATCCTCGATTGACATTTTATACTTTTCTTGATAATTTGGAAGAGTGATTTTTTTCAAAAAAATACTTTCCCAAAAGACATTTAACTTTCTAAATATATTATTTGACGGGTGGATAGAGCGATCACGGTAGAGTATGAATTTTGCAGTCTTACGTAACTATAGCAAATCGTTGCCCAGCAACAGTTGGTCAAATTTGACCAACTTTTACACAAAGAAACAATGAAACGTTTCAACTTTTTTAACATACGTTACACAGATGTGTTACTCCTAAATACGCTGGTGCAATCCGTTTTGAAATTGAGTGAAAATTGACGGAGTTTGATTTTTTTTATTGGACATAATTGATATAGAAAAAAGGTAAACAAATCACTATTTTAGTGTGGAAAAATTGGCTAAATTGCCAAAACTCGATTTTCGTACCAACTCTATCTCCGTTAAAATTTAATATTATGCACTATACTTTTAACATGTCATAGAACAGCGTCTGCGGTACATTTCTGTCAAAAGGTTAAGGGTGGGTAAGTTGCATAATTATGGAGATAATTTAACTGAAAAATGACTAAAAATTAAGGAAACATTTAAAAAAATTGCCAAGTGTCACTTTAAAACATGAAATTTAAAACGGCGTTTACTCTGTAGCATTAGGAGGGTAAGGACGCGCACTGATACTTTTAAAGAGCCCTACTTCTTGGCTATACGAACCTCCCAATAACTTTCCTCATAAATTACGTCATCGCGAGATATAGAGTCCCAAACATGCTAAAAACACGATGTTTAACCTACTTTTTATAGGATAGACCTCAATCGATTCGAAATCTGAGTACAGCATTGTATTCCTGGGACAGTGGGCATTAATTTTGATAGTCACTTACTGATCGAGTTACGGATGCCTTATACCCCTTTCCTTAGAGTAAAGTCACACAAGTGGACCTGACTGTAAACTCTGTCAATATTTGATAAAACAACACGAAATTGGTAGGCCAAGTGTCCCATCAGGAGATTAGCATAAATTTAGAATTTTATCTCATTTGCATAAAATATGAATTTATAATGAGGTAAAAACCTAACTTTGCCGCATTAAGAGAAAGAGAAATAATTCCACTTCTTAGACATAGATTGGAGAACTCATAACCTACTAGCAAAATTTGAATGGATTTGCATAAATTTAAGGGGGTAAAAATTCGACACAAATATATGATAAACCTGGGCCAGAACCATGAAATTTCAAATATTCATTAAAAATCGCAGATTGAACCAAATCATTTCGAATTTGCACTGCTTATAGACCTCCATATTCTACATCTGCTATTAAAATATTTAAGGTCTTTCCTAAATTTATGAATATATAATGAGCTTTAACTAAATTTCCAAATGCATGCACTGAAAATTGAATAATACAGTCAATTCTCAACCAAACTATACCGCAGTCATACCACGTAGAGAACTAACACGTATCTACACGATACTGAAATTATATCGAAATCGGATAAAAGCAAGTATGTTAAATTGTGAAAAATACAAAAACTAAAAGAGTTAAGGTGGCCAAAAACACCTCAACTATTTCGTGTACTAAATGGGCTCAGAATTAATCAAGTTTACATTCGTTTGAAAGAGCTCGATGAGTAGAACTCGGATCATATTTTTTATTTTTCTTAATGAATTCAAAATTTTTAATTAAACTTTTAATATGAAAAGTTTGAAAAATTCGACTGTTTAACTTTTTAATTAATATGCGCGTTCATACCAAACTGCCATTGCCAGATAGATCTTGACGAGACCTTTCCAACGAGGTATAGCATTTTGAATTTGGAAGTATATTTGTGGAGTTATTCGCTAAATAAGATTTTAACAAGTGGTGAAATACCCGAAAAGGGGTTTTTAGGACATTTAAGGGTGTTATTAACTTTCGATCTTAATGAAATTTCAGTATGTTAATCACCTCGACGAACTGCATCTCATAACGAAAACTGCATCCCAATCGGTCAAATACTTACAAAGTTGAAATTTTGACCCTTAGAGTTCCAATTTATGTCAAGTATGGTTTATGTACCAATATAATACCTGAACTTTGTTTGAAAATCGCCTGTAAACTATTTAGCGGTTAGAACCGAGAGTTGGTAGAATGATAGCCCTGGTCGGGCTCTATCCACAGCCAGGCTGGTTTTCAGATTTGACCTTGGGAAGGGGTCACAATTTGAGGTCAAAGTTCGACCCCCGAAAAAGTGGTGGTCAGGGAAACTGTCACAGCTCCCCTAATTTATGCCTTTAGTTAGCCTTTAGGGCGGAGTATGCCGAGTGATTGTCAACGTCTTAACCGTAGGTACTGCCTTTTTTCTTTTAGATTGTTTGTTGTTTGTCGATCGCTCTGTGCTAAGTATTGACCTTACAGAATATCAGAAAATTCTATTATAAAGAAACACAGACTGCATCGAAAGATGGAAAGCCACACGAAATCCCGGAACAAAGACTTAAAAGCGTTGCTGCAGAAACGCAAGGTCTGAGGTCACAGAGACATTATTATGTATGAACGAGAGTAAAGGAACGAAAAGCCAATATCGATGAATGCGTGGAAAATAGTAATATTTATACTACTGCCAGTGCAAATACTAAAATGAACATGTAAGACCAGAAAGAACTGAGCAGAAAGCAATTAGAAAAAGAAAGACTTGAATGTAAAGATAAAGAAAGCCTGTGAGAACTGATATTAAAAGTAAGACTTGAAATTGTGAAATATGTTGCCTTCTACTTACAATTTTATACAGAACATAACATATTCATGTCTGTTATACGCTTGTTGGATTAGGTGATTAATATATTGTTCATTGCAAAATAGATACTTGCTGGTGGATACTAGTGTTAACATATGCCATTCTGTTTCCATTTGTAGGCTGTGCTTCGTGTCTACCTATCCCGAATAGATCAGAGAATAAGACCACAACATGAAATACTTCACCATAACAGGTACATCAGCACATCGTGATCAGGTGACCATGTGTCAGGCGATGGGTCTGACCACGAGTCAGACTCATCGCCTGACCATGAGTCTGAGTATGATGACTATGCCGGTGCTCCACCTCACTTTGAGCGATATGGATTCGGAGGCAATCGCCCACGTAGCCCTTTTAGGAGGGACTCAATACTTACAATGCTCCAAGAGCATAGTAGTACCCGACATATCATGCACCGGGAAGGCGACGTCCGGTGCTACGAAAAGGTGAAGTCATTAAAAAAGTCATTTCACCGGCGTTAGCCTTAAGGGCGGAGTATGCTGAGTGATTGTCAACGTCTTAACCGTAGGTACTGCCTTTTTTCTTTTAGATCGTTTGTTTGTCGAGTGACAACACGAAAGGCATCCAAAAAAAAAAAATCAACACAACATTGTAATGAGTTGAAACTTGTATACAACAAATAGGGCGATACCCTTAAAGGAATACTAATCAGCAAGAAGTAAGAAATTGTAGTACAGAAATAGGGCGACAGCCTCAAACAAATACGAAAGTGTTGTTATGAAAAAAACAGAAAGCCGAGTGATAACACGAAAGGCACAAAAACATCAAACAAGAACGAAACACTGGAACAGCGAAAAGCCATTCTAAAAAATGTAAATACGAGTTGTGTACGAAAGAGCGATTGTAAAGACTGTCAGAAGAATCTATTGGCAAGAAACAGAACGTATGGAAATATGAAAAGAGAAAAGAACTCTAGGTGAAAAGATTAAAGCGTTACTGCAGGAACGCTTGGAAATAAAGAATTTTAAAAGACATAACGATCTAGGAAGGAACGTTAAGGCAAGAACAACCAACATTTGTAAGACTAGAAAAAACTTCGTGAAAGGTCTTTAGAAAAAGAAAGATATTGTCAAAACCGATGTTCTCAAAGACATAATATTGTGAAACGTGAAGATCTTAGCTTGTGCACAAATTCCTATCACATTTGAATATCGTCTAGAAAGCGAATTGACAGTTGTGAACAGAAACAGAACGACTCTTCCAATCGAAACAACGCCATCTAGAAATTAAGACAGTATGAATTCGTGGCAAACCGATCTCTTCACGTTAAAGAAACAACCTGTAAGTTCTCAAAGAAATCGAGTAAAGAACAAATACTTGTCAAATAGATTAAATCAGATTTACAGAACATAACTTTCAAAACACACGTAACAACTTTTTTCTAACACATCCGTTATACACCTTCATAGCTTTACTTGTTTTTTTTTATATAAATATGTTATACACCAATACATTGTCACTCAGTTATTTTATTTTTTACATTGTATACACCAAACGTTTTAATGACGTCTCCATTTCTATGTAAAAACCCCTGTTTCTACGTACTTTTTTTTAATTAAAATTTATTTTCTCTAAGTCTAAAGATTTAACATAGTACATTCATTAATACTTTTCTCCTTCATTTTTAATGTTAACACCCGCACTATACAGACATTGTTTAAAAAACGTTATCTTTTTTTTGGTGTCCTTTAAAGAATTAACATAGTACATCATTAATAGTTTCTTCTTTCAGTCACACCGATTTAGATTAGGACAAGTGGGTACCGTTACTTCGAATAACGTTATAACTTACAAAATATGTTCCATGTCCATCGACTTATCGTACATTTCATTAAACGTACCTTTTACCTAACGAACTTTAACATGTGTTAATTACAGTAATGTCTCAATACGTATTGTCACTAATACGCAATTGAAGAATAACCTGGAAAGAGATAACATCGTGCATGAATAAGACTTCTTCCTTACAGGGCCACCGATTTAGGGTGGGACGGGTGGGTTGTTGCATCTCGACTAAGTCATGGTTATTAAACATCCCCATAAGTCTGTAACCTACCATCCCCATAAGTCTGTAACCTACAAGAGGTTGACAATGTACATTTTATATCGTAAATTCTTTTAAACGTACGTTTTTCCTAACTTTCATATATATCTTGATATAATAACTTTTCCAAAACTTTTTCAATTGAATAATTTTAGTACCAGCGTGTAGCACTTGTCGAGTCAGGAAGTGTGACAAATTTTCGGTCTTGGGGAATAGGCAGATTTCGAGATATCGACGTTTCAAAATCGGAGAATTCTAAAGATGAACGACGACATGGGAGCGAATGGCGTGAAATGGGCGGGAAAAACTCAATTTTAAAAATTTCATTAGGAGTCACGATGTTACGGAAATTCTGTATACTCCGACGAAGAATAACGTGTATTAATTTTTAACGAATCGTTAGTAGGGATCTTTAGTAAATGCCATTTCAACGTAAATCAGAATATCAGACAATTTCAAAGTATAAATAATAATAATTTGGGTTATCTTTATCGCCTCCAATCGTGGGAGGTAGCAGTCACGAAGAAAGAGAAGCACAAGAGAGACGATACACATCGAGAGAGAAAAAGCTTTGGACATCCGAGTGCCTGCTAGGCTTCTACATGTAAGGGGAAGACCCCGGGTATCAGGTTAGTAAGCTGATACGATGTTAGGTGTTTAACATGTATAGTCTTTGAGAATGCTCTAAGTTCACTGCTTCGATCCTGTTGGAGGTTTATTGCCACGGATTGGCGTGTTTACTATATGAACGTTTTCTGAGACAGATTTGCGTAGAGAATCGATACTTGCAGGGTGACTTGTTGGAGGCGTCACGACATGGGTAGCTTTGCTTGTAACTTCTCAAGCGGATCGCTCAATAATGTCAGGTCCGATTCATTTCTGCCACCGTAACCAACCACAGACGGTGCAACCTGCGATGGTTTAATGCCGAAATTTGGGCGGCAGTCAATTAACCCTTCAAGTACAAAGATCGTACAGGGAAGTGGGTACCTTGATAGAGGAAATGCTATCAAAAGGCAGTAGTGTAACTACTGTCATCCATAAATCCGGGGGTTGAAAGGAATAGAAATGATAGAGGAATAGAGAGTACAACAAAATCTCAGCGCTAGCTGTTATAACGACAATCGGTTCAGTGTACTTGATTGCTTGTCATATCGATACGAACGTAAACGATAAATATTCTGTTGCAGAAAACATGCCGTGGAGCGAAGAAGATGCAGAACTGTTTTGGAACGCGAGAAAGCCTCACGTTCTCCAAACCGCAACAGAATTAGCGATAAGCGTACATAACTTTGTGGCAACGAATAGCCCAAATGTCGAGAAAGAGAATAGAAACAAAGCAAGGTTCATGGCTGAAAACAGGTTTGAAGACCTGCAACTCGACGTGTCTGGTCGAGATATTACAAAGAACGCAATTGCAGATTTGTTGTTTTGGGTTACCAATTCATCTTGGTCATATTGCAATGACTGCGGAGTGCTAGCCACGCAGACTTTGACACCGTCTTTTCAGAAAAGACCAGTAACCAAATGCATAAAAAGGTGTGTGTGCAAGACAAATCGCTACGAAGTGCCAATGTGGAACGAAGTTCCAGCTGAGTTAAAAGATCTCAGCAAAACCGATATATTTGTGCTACGTCCATTTGACGTTCATTCTGGCGATTATGAATGCCAACGAAGCGGATACCGAATGAAGAACGCCATTTTAAGAATCAGTCCGAGCCAGTTGTCGGTGGAAGACAAAATCAGAAATCTCGAGGATCGTGATGCAAAGAAGAGGTGTAAGGCTGCATATTCGTTCTTGATGAAGTCGTCGGACTCCCGTTACAAAATGTATGTCTTGAAAAGAGCCGACCTCCTGAAAACCGGTAAGCCATTGAATATTTACGAACTCGATGACAGCAAAGGTATCAAGTGTGCATTGTGGCCGCACCTATATCCGAAGACGAAGTGGTGCGATTCAGAGATGGGATGGAGAAGAATCTCGATTGAGCTCCAAAATCAGTTTTCTGATTAAAGTGAACTCGACAATCGTCGACTACCAGATGGATTACGAACTGTTCCAGTTCGAATACGATAGGTGGCTATTTAAGACCGTGAGCGGCGCAATTGCAATGGGTCGACGAATGAATTGCTCACCAGCTAAATCGCTCGATGCGAAACTCTTCAGTCCAGAATACTGGAAATGGAAGCACCGTATGTTACTTGACGCTTTAGACCAATTTGGATTTCCTTCCATATTTGTAACCATCAGCCCATATGAATGGTCGTTTCCCTTGGCGAAGTGGATAGAAGATGTCAGAGAATTGACTGGTAAAGGACCAACGAAGCTAGCGGCAGCTGAAACCTTGCACGTAGCACATGTGTTATCGCAAATCGTCAGAGGCTATCTCTGTGGATCCAACGATAAACGGTGGAAGAGCCACGTGTTTCGTCACGCCAGACGAGACGTTCCTAATGTCCAGACGTATTACTATAGACTAGAATTCCAGCAAAGTGGCACAGTTCATCTGCATTTGTTGGTGTGGCTTAACGATTTCCAAGCTATCAATACTCAGTTAATAAGAGCTGATATCCCGTGGGATAGATCAGACCTAGCCTATTTGGTATCTAAATGCCAGAAATCAGACAAAGGTATCCTTGACGAGCAGGAAGAACCGACGCATTTCGAGACTGAGAACGGGCAAACCGTGTTAAAGCTTCAACACCCTCCAGAAGCATTCGCAGTAAATATGCGAGCGTACGTCACGAATGTAGTAGGAGCATTAAGATGTTCCATGGACTTCCAGTATATAAGCCCTGACCAGTTATGCTTTTTTGACATGCATCGTAGACCTAAATGATAGGGAAATATTTCGATTTCTTTTTAAACAAAAAAAATTGATTACCTTTTTAGCAACTAAACTTCCAAATGTAAAATAATTTCGGGACACCTTCGAAACCTGTCAATAGAATAAAACGTAACATCATCAACAGAAATCGTCTCTTGGCAGGTTAAGATATTGGCGTATTTCCAAAAACATTGAAGAAATAAACAAGAAAGATGATAATATCCTGCTAAACGTTTTGCAGCGCTTTATTCTACAAGCCGTTAATGCAATGTACTTCAGAAAAGCTATAATCAACCACCGAAACTGAAGCAAAACTATCTGTTGTACGACTTCCTTATCAGAATGTACGCGTAGAGGGTCACTGAACTACACGAGGCAGAACACTGATGTACGTACAGGAGATGCGCAGTTTCCGAGTAGTGTGACGTATTAAGATTAATTACAGCTCCAATATCGATGGTCAATTAGCATATCCATAGTGATTACTACACATGCTGTCTACAACTGAGGCCTCGGGTTCCAACCCCAGAAAGATTTATTCTTTCAATTTTGGATTTTTTCCCTCTATATTTTGCTGAAAACTCGTCGTTTCCCTATAAATCCTAGCACAGACCAATGAAAACACCTTTACTTGTGAACCCTAGTTCTAAGTAACTGAAACCTTGTTGTTAAGGTCTCGATAAAGGTTCAAAATGGAAAAGTTTTGAAAATGCGTTTTTTCGCAAATTCTAAATCTAAAAGCCCTAATCTAGCATCAC
The DNA here is from genome assembly GCA_030867875.1 of Actinernus sp. WN-2022. Taxonomy (NCBI): domain Eukaryota; kingdom Metazoa; phylum Cnidaria; class Anthozoa; order Actiniaria; family Actinernidae; genus Actinernus; species Actinernus sp. WN-2022. The sequence continues at coordinate 159,551 of JAOWCC010001700.1, read as the reverse complement.
AAAAAAACTCAAACTCAAAAAAAATATTTAAAGCCTTGAAAATGCGGCTTTCTGATTTCCCGCTAAAAAAGACGCGAAAAATGATTGACAGCTGCTGTCATTCACTGGGCATGTTATTTCATTCTCGCTGATCCTGTGATTTTCTGCGCTACTTTTCGTTCGTGAATATTTCCTACGTTTATAATGCAATGCCCAAAAGTGTAAAAGTAGATCTTTCTTGGTGCCGTATTAAAAAAAGAATAAGAAGAAAAAACACAGCACAATTTAGTTTGTAATAATTTAGTTTGTGAGTAAATTTGGAAGCGGGTGTAAAGTTCTTAGGACAAACAATGGCTGGAGGGATTATACTCAAGTTACAAGAAGTTAGAATAATCGATGACTGAAAGTCCACAAAGAATGAAGCAATAAAGTTTTTCAATCGGCCAAAAATTTAAAGAGAATTTAATGCAGGAAGCTAAGGTTTGCCGGTTTTGTTTCAGCGCGATAAAACATTTTAGGATGACGTAAACAGCCTACCGTGTACATGGTGTGGATCGAGCTGTGCTGCAGTGGTTTTCCCTGCATGATATTAATTGTTTGCTTACTGTGGTGCCATTTTTCTGTACTCCTAAAAGAGTGTTTCTTCTTTAAATTAAGCTGGAATCGACACTATAGCTAATTAGTTTCTGTAGAAGTATCGAGCATCGGTGAACTGTATAGCTTCTCTGTTCTGCGGCTCGTCTGAACTTTGTAATCGGCCGAGACTGAACACAACATGAATCGCTCTGATTGGCTAATGTTAATGAGATTACCCTTGGAGGCGGGACTCTTAGTCAACCGTGAAATGAATCGAAAACCTTGTATCGGGCTGTTTCTCGGCTCTTTTTTTCGGCCAAAAACAGAACTTTGTTGAAGTCCAGCCTTTTAGCGTTTTGTCCAATTTTCCTAAGTTTTTCACGAGTTGTGGAAAACAGCCGTTTCTCAAATACTGTGTCGGGGAATTTTGAAATTATTTTTAGTTCAGGTTTTATGACCTGGGTTGTATAAAAATGGGATGAAAAACTACTTTTTCAACTTTGAAAAGGGATAAAATCTGTAATACGCAATATATCAAAAATGCCCGACACAGTATTTGAGTCAATTTATTTGGGATTCGAAAGGGCTAATTAAGAAAAAAATTGTTTCAAAGCCTGAAGGGCTGAACTCCTTCTGGCGGACAGAGTCATTTCGCGTAGAAATATATACAACATCTACGCTTTTAACATTTGTTCAAAACGGATTAAATATGTACTTTCTTCAATTCAAGACCTTTAAAACGGTATATAGTACGTCTATGTGGCTTTAATTCCGACGTTGCAAGAGCGTTTTTCCGAAATGACACGTCGAACCTTTATCGAGACCTTAATCCACAGACTTCCCAAACTCGACGTATATTTTCCACTTATTACTATATTGGCTTACCTGTTATTTATCGATTAATTTCATAATGACCACAGAAGAGTTTATATAATTGCTCGATTCAAATGCTCTTTTCAGATACCTACAAAACAAATCTGCAATAATAAAAGATTAATACTTAATCAACTTATATGAGTAGCTTTTGGGCGATTTTGGGCCTTCTAAAGCAGTTTATGAGGATACGAAATGTTGACCGTTAGTCGCGACTCTAAAAATATTTACCAGGCGGTCAAAGCACAGACTTACCTCAAAGATCATCCCAAAATCTATACTTTTCTTCTTCGCTCACTATTCAGCTTTCGGTACAAGAGACAATAGTTATCAAACAACATCTGACCAGAGTCTTAGGAAAATACATCAAATGTATCATCGCCAAACGGCCTCCCCAAGACCCCAAAAGCGCGACCTTCTAATCAGGAAACTGTAAGAACCAGACCGACCAAAGCGGCCCATAATGTTCCCGCCCCTACCCAAAACTATGCAAATCGCCTTTGCTCATGGAGGAAACGCCAAGCGCGAAATTATACTTCCGTTCGAGTAACGGGAAAAATGTATCGACAATCAGAGAAACAAGTCGGCCAACTATTTTTACAGTTCCATGTAAGAAATTGTGCCAAATGCCAAATGTACAATTAGTCAGTAACCGTGAGTTTCGTTAGAAACCTAGTAATGCTCCTCTGATTGACGATATCTTAGTTTCCGTCCCTCCAACGATAGTATAATTTCACGCTTGAAGAGGCTCCCCGTTAAAAAAGGCGATGTACATCGTTTTGGATAGACGGAAAACGTTTGGACAATTTTAGCTTTACAAATACGTTTTTGTGCAAAAGTCTATTCAAAAATTAATAGATCTTTGTATAAATATGTCAAAACAAGTAACAATACGTATATGACTGCAAAATAGTGTAACAATATTTTGAATTTCAGAAAACGAACAAGAAGACATGTCCATGGAATGGTGTGATGTGAGTAAAAGATTTATCACATATAATCATAATACGATAACACGATGTTAGAATACGAAATATGGAATTAAAACGAAATGACAAATAATTTCATAACAACAGTATAAGTCAGTCCAAAGATGTACCCAGAAGAGAATCTATCTGTAGTTATTGTAAAAACTAAATTAATAAATCTAAGATCTCAATAGTAGTTGGTCAGAAATTACGTGTAAAATGCTGTAAATGTGATAAATGTAATATGCTTAAAATTGTCAAACAGCGTATTATTAACCACTCTCTATTTAACCTAGGGTGAAATATGCGAAGGAAACGCCAACGCAGAAAACATATGAAAGCTACAAAATGCATGTTTTCTATGACACTTTCCTCTTAAATCTAACTTGTTGACATAGATGTATTAATCCTTGTCCTGGTAAATACGACAATGCATTTCTGGCGTCACGCTTTTCACTGCTAAATACGAAAATAGTTATTTTTAATATTTATACACACATTGAACCTTATTTGTTACATATATGTAAAAGCCGGACGAAAATTATGAATAATATTACAGTTAACAAAACTATTGGCCAACAATGTTTTGTAATTTGTACGTGATTTATAACAAAAAAATGCAAAATGTCATCGTACTTCGCATCATTAGTGTTTACATAAATATAACCAGTATCATTAACTGACTCACTAAAATGTGATGATGTCATCAACGTTATTATCACATGTTCGACCAATATACCATTAGTGGTTATTAATTAACTACAAAGTATTAAAGTTTTCTGCTTAATGAAAATGATATAACACATGAATCGGCCTTTCCAATTTAGTATATACTGTAATACTTCTGTGGTACATTACAAATCACTATAAAACTAAATCAATACATACAGCTAACTTTGACATTACAAATCCATAGTGTTACTGTAGTACACTAAAATACAAATATAACAACCATGCCAGGCTTACTATGTAATGCCACCAACTTTCAATCACCAACCCTTCATTACTAATCCGCAGTCTGGACAACAACTACTACATCAACAGTCATACAATTGTTCACCAACCTAAGCTCCACTTCTGTCTCAAGTTACACCAACACCGTCACAATATCAACGGTGCCCCCTCCAAACAGCAACAACCAGCAACCAACATCATTCAACGACCACTGTTTCCATTATACTGGCACGTGCCGCATTATCGTATCTTAAATGTTGTTTGACATAAGCGTGTTGTCCTGTGAGTTGGAGGGGGGAGGGGAGAGGGGGGGGCTTATTTAATTTCTTAAACCAAACACTCAGATTCCTTTACCGTACCATTTCGTAAACTTTATTATCAAAGTAAGTACGAAGCAACAAACGAAGCCAATATGAAATATCACACAATTCTGTCAGATCATCGCTGAAATTATCGTACGTACACGCTGACGTAGTCAACGCGCACGCATTATATTAGCACGTGTCGCATTCAAAGGTTAGTAATGAACATTATAATTATATTTGTTTATTACAATGTTTTGTTAATTAAATTATGAACTGCTGTACACTAGTGTTCACTCATGTCCTGACTCATGTGGAGTTCTAGAACAAACCATCTAGCAATTTCGGGCTACCTGTGTTATCCTAGGATACCCGGCCTTACTTTAAGTCGCTCGTGTTCTGACTCGTGGAGTTTTAGATGAGATCAACTGTGTGAGCGTACTTTCGCATCTGATTGTGCGTTGTAATAGGCAAATAGGCAAATAGGCAAGTATCTTAGATCGTCCACGTTACAAAAGATACGCCGGAGTTCAAGCTGCGAGCAGCTTCTTGTTGTTATTATTATTATTATAATGTACTCAGCAGAGTCGAAATATCACGTGAGAATCTAAATAGGGCCTGAGACGAATACAAATTGTCCTGCGATATTTGTACTGTAGCTATTATCTGTACTATATAAAAACTAATTTTATGGATATTTTTGGATATTAATAAAACTCTTATTAGACAGTTTAGTGTGTATCTGTTTGATTTTACTCATCAATTGTATTTTGACTCACTACATATAACCAAAATACTGCAGACTCGTACAAATACAACCCATACAGCAACCTAAACTGTATTTATAAACATATAGTTTAAAATATGGATCAGAGGGCCATAAATTGCATATTGCACATTGGAGTTTTGGAAGCATTTTACTACTTTTAGTTTTTTTCATGTACTCTTAACTAGATATTTACAATTTCTGCTTCAGCTCCTGACATGTATAAATCCAACCATTTCATTCACTATTAAAGACCTGAACGGCAACAGAAGACGATTCAATGATGTTGCAGTAGCCCCGAATGTTTACCCTTAGTTGGTACAGTACGGGGCTACTGCAATGCCAACTATGACTGCCACAAGGCAAGAAATAGAGCCTTGGTATTGGCAGAACTGACCTTTCGCAGCACTTGAATCATCAGCAAGGAGAATCAAGAGGTCGTGATGTTCCCACCACCAACATAACATGTGTCATCATCACGCACAATGCTTTTTCAAGCACGAGTTGGTATGTTTTTGCAGAATGTCTATGGACACTACATTGTTCTTGTTATCATGATTACATAATACTTGTCTATGTGTATTCTACTTGAATAATGTTAAGGTGTTAGCTCACTACACGAGTCCAGTGTTATGAAATTTTGCAACTGCAAGGGCTGAGCATTTACACAAACGATAAATGTGAAGGAAATTTTGTTACAATAAACCTACCTCCCTTCATTCCTCCCTCCCTCCCTCCCTTCCTTCTATTCGTGCGTTAAATCTATTTTTTATTTATTCATACAACAAATCCTTATTTAATGTGTTTTTTTGTGATATTTGTCAGGGCAGCTGTGTCAACAAGGTTCAGGAAGTAAAACACGAAAGTGCGCCTCAGTTGTTACATCCAATTGGGTGCCTTCCTGTTCAAGGTACATATGTTAAAGTAGAACATTTTCTAAGGGCCGGGTATATTGACCTCTTGGGAATGAGTCAAATGTTCTGGTGGATACCACTACAAACTCCCTCACTCTAACTATGACACTTTCTAGGGCGGTTATTGGTTTGTTTGAATTGGAAAACCCAATTGGCTGCAAGACACTAAACACACACGGAGAACCATATTGACCATATCCAATCTTGTTCTCTTATAATGATTAATTGAATTAGTTTATCAATTTAATGGTGCCTCCACTATAACTGTTAAACCAAGGAAATCGATATTGATTTATGCGAGTACATGCCGCATTTTCTCGTATATAAGCCTCATCCATTGATAATTTTAAGCAATATGTTTTTCGTGGCATAATAAATAAATGGTTTTTATCTTACCTACAAGGTCGGACACAAACAACTCAAATTGGTTCACACATATCTACCAAAATGGAAACTACTTGTGGCGTACCACAGTTCTGTTTTAGGTCCATTGCTCTTTTTACTCTATATCAACGATATTCAAAACTGTTCTGATAAATTCAGCTTTTATCTTTTTGCTGATGATACTAATATACTTGACGCAGACAAAAATCTTAAATCGTTGGAACTAATCGTAAACAAGGAACTAAAGAAATTATATGATTGGCTAACAGCAAATAAATTAACCCTTAACATAAAAAAATCAAATTTTGTTATATTTCGTCCCTATCAAAAGAAACTTAACTTTCATTCTACTTCCCTCGTAAGCGGACACCCCTTGTAAGCGGACACCATTTTGAAGTCTCGGCCGTTTCCTTAAGAAAACCCTATATTTGTCACCTCCCATAAACGGACACCTCCCGTAAGCGGACGCGGACACCACTTCTCTGCTCCCAACGGCAAAAAAGACCTCCCGTAAGCGGACACTTGAAAACATAATCCTCAGGAAATGATATTTATTTGATACAAAAGCACTCCTTTCATCGCACAACTGTGCATCGGTGTCGTGTGTCAAGTATCTAGTGATATCCTGTCGTGATCACAATTACTAATGTGCATCGGTGTCGTGTGTCAAGTATCTAGTGATATTCTGTCGTGATCACAATTACTAATGTGCATCGGTGTCGTGTGTCAAGTATCTAGTGATATCCTGTCGTGATCACAATTACTAATGTGCATCGGTGTCGTGTGTCAAGTATCTAGTGATATCCTGTCGTGATCACAATTACTAATGTGCATCGGTGTCGTGTGTCAAGTATGTAGTGATATCCTGTCGTGATCACAATTACTAATCAGGGGATCATGCTCTAAGATCAATGTAAACAAATGATAATTGCTGTAGTTTCTCCTTCAGCCAGTCGCAAGAAAATGTGTCCCCCTTGAAGTGATAATGACAGGGCAGCTCAAGTCCTTAACCAGCGCCTCGATTAATTCGTTTTCCCTTAACAACTACGGTTGCCGAGTTAGTTTGACGTTTCAGAAATCTTGCCACCCAGCGTGCCATTAGTTTGGGTACATGTCCAACAACTTCTAAGTTGCTTGTTAGCTTATTTGGATGAGGATTGTGTTCTGTCTTGTTTCGTTTGCTGGACAGTCTGTATTTTTCTTTCATTCTCACAACGGCTACTGCATTAATATCTTTCTTGTTGCCCGTTCACGTTTCAAATCATGCTCATCGCCGATATTTGGTTCCCATGTGGCCATGTATTCATGAAATCCTCGTATAAAAGAACTGACTTT